>JAOWBW010000814.1:220833-612599 GCA_026119855.1 Campanula takesimana | reverse complement strand
AAGATTGTAGATTGCGAAGCCCCAATTCGCCCTTTGCTTGGATTACTGTAATGTCTTAGTCCAAAAGATTGTAGATTGCGAAGCCCCTTGAGACCTTTGGTGCCAAAATAATTGAGGGAGCTTCCAATGACTTCCCTAGGGCCATTGTTGGGAGGTGACGTGAATTGCTTCTCGCTGGATGAGCCTTTCAAACTTGACTGTAGTCCCTAGAGGCCATCATCCGATTGTAAGAAGAGCAACGAAAGGTCTATCCTTGATTGGGGAAAGGCATGAGTACACATGACAAGAAGGCTTTTATCATTCCTTTTGAGAGACTTTGAGGATAGTCTCCACATATTTCTTGAGCGTAGCCCTAGGGCTCATTAACTATCAAGCGTAGCAAAAGAAGCTCTCGTTCTTAAGTCACATAGCCCCTAGGGCGCATCATTTGTCGAGCAAAGCAAGAGACTCATCCTCGTGCGAGGAAACAAACATAAGAGGAACATAGCAAGAGCTACTCCATTCTCGGGAAGCCTTTTGACATACTGTAGGGGCACATGCTTGGAGAAGCTTGAGAACTGAGTAACATGTTGTGTTGCCATTTGCTTCCCAAACCAATTGACTTCTGGGGACTATTTGGTGCAAACCTCATACCCTTAATGATGGGCTCATTCTCGGATGGATCCGGTTACCATGGGGCTTCTTTCACATGAACCCAAAAATAGATATTGCAAGAACAACCTCTCTTATGCCAATAACCATAATGACCTTTGATTGGCCATGTATTGTCGATCCTTTTGCAATTCTGAAGAGTTGACTCGGTGGTGAATTGACTTGCTGAGGAGATTCAATGTAGAACTTGTGTAGTTGTCTTCTTTAGAGGCCAGGGATCTCCATTTCTCTTTCCCTTCTCCTCTCAGTCTCTCATTTTTTTTATGACGCACCCTGTTTTTTTCCTAGACCGCCCTTTCGGGTTTTCAATCTAGCGGGCATATCTTTTTGCGTCTTCATTTTGACTCGATTAATGAGGAAGTGTGCATTGACTCTAGCTGAGGATGAGAGGCATGTGATTTTGCGGTGGAGAGACTTTTGTCACTAATGATGAGTGACATTGACTTGACTAGGGAAGTAGCCCCTAGTATTGACTTCATGTATTTATATATTGAATGACTCACGAAGGAAAGTAAGTCATTAAGAGAGAAGAGAAGGAAAGCCCCAATTTGATTGCAAGGAAACTAGGAGCGTTGCTGAAGGATAAGAAGCCCCTAGACTCTATAAGGAACGCAAAGCGATTCCAATTCTAAGAAAGTTGTTCAATCTTGAGGTGATTAATTCGTTGGCAAATGACTCGTACAAAGATGTCTTGACAAGTTCGAGATGAAGGCCGATCACCATAACGCACTAGGGCTAAACATATCTTCTTTCTTGCATGAGACCGGACCCGCAGATGCCTACGTTCCTCCAGTGTAGAGGCTCAGGTCACCGTAGTTCTTGTGGATACTCCTTTCGTCGTGAGGAATTGTTGCTTTGTCGTGATTTTTGTTGATGTCGGCTTCGTCCTTGGAAAATGATATTGATCTTGTTCCACTTCTTTGATTGAGGGGGAGATTTTTTTTTTGTGCTCTAACTTTTGCCTAGGTTGTTTTTGAAGATTCAAACCTAGCGAGCTTCTTTTTTTTTTTTAATCCCCCTTTGAAACATTGCTTGTTTTTTTCTCCATGATTGTTGTTCCACCTTGCTTTGCACTTGATGTCTTGGATTGTCGTTGATGTTGTCGCCTTCGTCACGATGTTTAGCCCCTAGGCGTTCAAGTGATGGACTTCGTTGCAAAACTTGTTTAGACATCTTTTCATCATTTTGCCAAGAATTAAATTGAACAACTTGGAAGAGTGTATGAGGACAAGAAGACTTTTATTTGATACTTGACTCAAATTTAACATAGGACGAGAGAAGACATTAATGCACACTTAAGAGGACTTTGACTCTTTTTTTTTTAAATCCTATTACTAGGTAGAGAAAGAGAAACGGAGATTGTTGTCGTCGTACTTGTTGTTGTAGGCCTCCTTGTAGCATGATCTCTTGTTGAAGCCATTCAAATCTGAGCTTCTTCCTTGATAAGTTGCTCTTCACCCAGGTAAATTCACCATTGTCGATCAAATCTTGGATGATGTTTCGGAGAAGGAAGCAACATTCAGTAGTGTGGCCGCTATGCTTGTGGTAGTTGCACCATTCACCAAATGCATGATTCTCCGTATCGTCTTCGGCTGTTGTACCGTTCCAAAGGCTTAACCTTTCCCCTTGCCACTAAAGTTTCAAGTGCTTCGGCTCGGTCATTCCTAGGAGAGGAGTGAAAACTCGGTTATTGGCGGTACTTTTGTTGCTTTTGTGGGGAGGGCCACTCGAGCATGCTTTACCGTTGACCTTTCCTTTGTTGTCGATGAGCTCTTGCAGACGGGCCTTGAGTTCGGAAATCTCTTCCTTGTGAATTCTCCTCTCGAGATCAAAACGGGCTTGGCACAAATCGTCTTTTCGGCGGCATCCTCGGTAAGTCTATCCACATGTTCCCTCATGGCTCTCATTATGTTGAAGAAGAGCCTTTCGTTGGACACAGAAATGTACCCACCATTGTTGTTGTTGTTGTCGTTGGAAGCCATTGGACCTATTGAAAGAGAACGGTTGATCTTAAGATGGCCCCACAAAACTTTTTGAATAAAATAAATTAACCCACAAACAGGAAAAGACTAAACCACATAAGGAAAAATGACTTTTTTTTTTATTTATTTACAATAGTTGGAAGGATGTAGTCCTTTTTGGGGTTTCTAGAAAAATAGTGGATCGTCTCACTAGTATATAGACCTTCTCGCGGTCCCATATACTCATCGGATTCCACCACGCTTGTGATACCTACATGTGACGGGATTAAACTAAATTAATATCATAAAGCATACATGCGGGGACGGAGTTTTATTTCGTCCATAATAACCACTTGTGGATGGAGTTTTTATTTCGTCCATAATAACCAATTGATTCTTTTGGAAACGGCATGTATGATTTGTTGACATTAGTTTAGGGAAATCTCGACACATGAAAACCGACTTGGTCACGGAGTGTTAGACCCTGACTAGAATTGTGTTGGCTTGTGCTCGGCTAAAGAGAGGCTTAAGGTCACCCCCAGCATGTAGTCATGAACTACGCCACGGGCTGAGGTTACCGCTTCGAGAGAGTCAAGGTCGGGTGGAGCTTGAAACTCTCTAGGACGGGCTCGACGGGTATGGGTTATGGACTTGTGCGACTCGATAGTGAGCAATTCATATGATATGTGCATGTAGTGTGAGGTCAAGCCAAGTGACATTTTTTTTCAAAGAAATAAAAAACAAAATAAACACATATTTACAACTTTCGAATCACCCGTGTGACCGATAAAATAAACAGAAAATTAAAAGTTGTTTTGTGCAGGCCCGGTGCCCACACACTATCATTCTGTGCATTCTGTTCACTGTTATGTTTCTGGAAAATTGCCCAGAAGCGCGCGCGTTGGGCAGTGAGAGTGGGAGGTGCGTGCCTTCGAGCGAGAGAGGCGAGGCGCCCGATTCTAGGCAGTTCCTGCAAATTCATGGGTTCAATGGACTGCCTTAACCCTAAATAAATAAAACTTTCCCCTGCAGTAATTGTTAGCACAGAAAATGAAATGGAAGGACAAAAAGGAAGGCGGGCGATTCTGGTAATTGGGGTTGGACGCGCGCGCTTTAGGCCAAGAAGGCCAGAGGCGCGCGCTACCAACCCTTTTTACCAGAATGCCCAGAAAACAGAATAAAGATAACCAAAAGCAGAAACGCAAGTTTAACCCTCTAAATTATCCCCAGCAGAGTCGCCTGTCACGACCCGAAAACTAGGCTCTATTTTATTGGTAATAAGTAATTATTATTTATTTATTTTCTTATTTATTTATCTAAATTATTATTTATTTAAATATTTATGTGTGCATTTTATGTTCATCATAATTATGCTTAGCATTTTATTTGAGTCATTCGGGTTAGTGTAATATTGTTGGGTCTTAATAGTTAGTAGGGAGTGTAAGTATTTGTGTGTAGTGTAGAGGAGGGGCCTGAGTGTAAGTTTTGGAAATAATTCCCCTACTCCCTCTCTTCTCCCTCACCTCCCTACTCTTTCACCCTCACTCTTTCATTTCTCTCTCTCCCCAGCTTTCTCCCTCTCCATTTGTCAAGAAAAGGGTAAGTTTTCTTTCTCTCTTCTCTCTTCATTTTCTTCATATTCCTCCCATTATCTCTCATTTCTCATAACTTGAATCTTGTTTAGATCGTCGATAGGATCGCGTAGAGTCAAAATATTTGAAATCCATCAACTTTGAGAAAATCCGGGTAAGTTGCTTTTCCCCCATTAATATGCTAAATTGTTCATATCATGCTTATATAATGCTTTAGTTGTTATATTTGAAGTTTGATTGAGTTTGGAATTTATTTGTAATTTATTTGGATTTTTGGTTAAAAATGGTGATTATATGAAGGTTGGGATTTAAACCTTGATTTGGGTTTCTAGATGTGTTATTTTGGTCCTATTCAAGTTTATAAGTTGTTTTTGTTCATTGCTATGCTTATTGGAAGTCTTGATTTTGAGTATTTGAGAAATGGTAAGAATTTTGGGTTGTTTGGGTGCCATTTTCGGGTATGTATGAACCCAGGAAGAAATCTGGGCATTGTTCTTCTGGCACGGTCGTGCTCCTTTATTTGGCACGGTCGTGCAACATTCACTTTCCTCCCATCATGATTGGCACGGTCGTGCCACTTTCTTAGGCACGGTCGCGCCAATATTCCCTTTCCTTCCGTCATGATTGGCACGGTCGTGCCACTTTCTTAGGCACGGTCGTGCCAAGCTGGGACTCTGATATATTCTTCCCTTTTCTTCTAAAATTGTTTCCCCCATAACTTCTTCGTCCGGACTCCGTTTTAGGCGTGTAAACTATCGTTTCGAAGCTCTCTCCGAGTACTACAAGATGGTATAGGTTGTTCAGTTAAGTTATAAGTTTTATACTTCGGATTTTATTGGGTGTTTGAGGTTAAGAGGAGTTGTATCGATCCATTGTGAACAAGTTTTGTAAATCCAATTGAGTGACTTTATCGAGTTGTTATGATCATTTTGGGATATAAGTGAGGACTTCATACTTTGAGACCCTTTAATTGAAAGTTATTTTACTGATCGGATTGATTTTAGAATAATACTTGGTCTAGGTTTAGGTGATATCCTATAGTACCTAGAGGGTTGTTTTGGAACACTAAAGTGTAGGGTTTAGTCCAGTCGTGATCATGTTCTAATAAGGGTAACCTTTTGGATTCGCTTGGGTACTTACGGTTTGATTAACCTTAAGATGCATTCATTCGGATTTCTTATTTGGAATTCCAGGTGTGATGAGATGGTTGAGTCCATAGTCCTAGTATATCTTTTGAGTAAATGTTTATGGACATTTTGGTAATAGTCATTGTGCCATTGGTGAGCGACCGTTTGGGTTGTGCTCTTTATGATTAACTCGTGGGTATCATCTTTAGGATGTGTTTGGTATGGGTCCTTGTCTTGGAACCATCTTGTTTAATGATCAATGTTGTTGTGCTCTTTATGAGAAATTCCGTTTATCGTTGTTGTGCTTGTATGAGAAACTTCTTGTGTTCATTGTTGTTGAACTCTTCATGAGAAATCGTTTGCATCTTTATGGTGATTAATTGGTGTGGTTCCCTACTTTGGAACCCTAAGTTGTTTAATTAAGCTAGTATTTATTACTTAGCATTTATTTGGAAGACCAGCTGGCATATTTGTTGCATCGGGCGATGGGAAAGATTATAATGGCAAAGCCAAGTCCATTATAATGTTGACCATTGTTTTGCCCCCTTCTATACCCCTTTTCCAGATTGGCCTTGGAAATGATAAGTTAGCTTCCTTTGGGAATGTATCTAGCTAACGGGCATGACTTTGTGTCATGGCTCTTATCCTTTGTGACACTTTTTGTTATTGGTTCCGGTACCGGGGATTTCTCTTCAGCTTTCATGCTATTATGAAGATGATGATTTGTGGATTATTGAAGCTGCGCAGCGACCTTTATTTGGTTCTTCCAGTTGGGTGAAACCTTGGCTATGTATCCACTTATGAGTGTTTATTTCAGCTTTATGTGTTGCATGATGAGCTGGTCGTTATTTCCAACCGGTATGGGACGGTTGGCGATAGGGAGCCTCTCATTTGTTGTTATATGTTTATTTATATGATTGATTATTGGATATTACTGTTTGACAGCATGTCACTTATTATTCCGCTGCTATCTGTCTTATGTTAATTGCTATTGGTCATTGCATATTAGCATGTCATGTAGTTGCATTAGTAACTTACTGAGATTTATTCTCACCCCGTTTCTTGTTTCAAATTGTTTTCCTTAACCCCCCCCCCCCAGGAGGAAAGATTAGGATTCGCGGATCGAGGAGGACGTCGAGAGGATTGAGATTTTGGGGCAGGTTGTTATGGATCGGTTTACATTATTTAAATGTATAACCTTTTGGGGATAGTGTTACCATTATTGACGTCATTAAGAATTGTATATTTTATTCTTTTGGGTATAAGCTGTGGAGCTTATGTTAGTTGTACTTTGCTGATTTAAACTTGGATTTGTAAAACCTTATGTTATCATATTTTGGTTCAAAATGGAATTTTTAACTTCTATATTTTAGAGTTTTGGTTTTAAGTCGACGTCCAGCTCGCGATCTCGGGCCGCGGGGTTCGGGGTCGCGACAGTTGGTATCAGAGCTATGGTTTAGCTCTATTATAAGTATAGGTGGACTACAATGACCTAGGAGGGTAGATGGGTTCGGAGTGAGTAACGATGAGTATTTTATGCAGGTATTTGTTTGTGATGGCTAGAAGAAGAGCTGGTGAAGGCATCAGTGGGACTCAGAATCAGAATGGTCTACGGGAAGAAAACCGTGTAATGTTTCAGGACAGGTTTGAAGCGGCCGTGAAAGAAATTCATGACCAAGGGCCGAGATAGGAACATGTAGCACCTCCGCGATATGGGTTGGAGCAGTTCTTGAAGTTGAAACCAAGTGAGTACGACGGTGAGCCTGATGTGAAGAAGGCCGAGCTATGGATAGAATCAATGGAGAAAATCTACGAGATCTTTGGTTGCACTGATGAGGATAGGGTTCTGTTTTCAGCTTATAAGCTCGTGGGGGCTGCGGAACATTGGTGGAAGGCACTGAAGACCAGTTGGGATGCGACTCTTGTACCATATCCTTGGGAGTGGTTCGTGAGGAAATTCAAGGATCATTTTATCTCTCTAGTGAATCAAAACCGGAAAGAGATCGAGTTCCTCAGCTTGGAGCAAGGCATGATGTCAGTAGCACAGTACTCAGCTAAGTTCACAGAATTAGTCAGGTGTTGTGAATACCTTGTGTGGACCGAGGAGCAGAAAGCGATGAGATTAATCAGGGGTTTGAAGACATCCATCCGGACTCAGTTTATAGCACAACGGATTCAGACTTATCAGGATGCGGTGGATCGAGCCTACTTGATTGAGCAGGATATTGGGGAACACAAAAGGAAGACTGAGAGGGTTAACCCGGGTAAGCAAGGACGGCAGAGTGAGTCACAACAGCAACATTCAGATAACAGAGGTAATTCTGGAGTGCAAACTCGATTCAGAAGGCAACTTCAAGGGCAACCAACAGTAGGAAATCGAGGTTCTAATAAGGGGACACGAAATGGGAAAGTCTGCAGCTACTGTCAGAGGAAAGGACACTCAGAAGACAAGTGTTGGAAGAAGCAAGGAAAATGTGTGAAGTGTGGTCAGTTGGGACACTTCGTCAAAGATTGTCCGAGGTTTAGAGTTCAGTCATCGGGGGCAGGAACTGGAATACCACAGGGTCAGAAGAGGGATGCTTCGGGAAACCCTAAAAGTTCAGGGTAGGGTATTTGCGACCAATCAGCACTCACCAGGTAACGGATAAATTTCAGGAGGTATTATTTTGCGTCGTGAGAGCGAGCGCGTGCATTTTAGGATCATCGCATTTATGTGTTTCTATGCATTAGTTGCATTTATTTCTTCTGAGTCTTTGACTATGTGTTGTAGGTGTCTACTCCTATGGAGGAGTTTAGGGTATCTGATGAAGTCTTATGTGCTTATGATGTGCTTAAGTATGGTTATGTCTTACCTGCTAAATTAGCCATGTTGCTATTACAAGATTTTGATGTTACTCTTGCTTTAGTTGATTGTTGTAGGAAGATGGTTATATTCTCCATTCCTGATTTCTTAAAATTATTTGAGACCGTTCCTTTGCGTAGAGTTATACCTAATTTTTTTTTATTGAAATCCGAGTATTTAGCTTCGGTCAAATTGTTGGGTGTAATTATCATTGTAAGGTTTCTACTTTCTTCTAAATAGTACCTAGTGTTTGAGGAGAAGCTTGGGTTAAATTGGGTTGTTGTGGTACAAGGTTGTAATGCTAATATTTAGATCAATACCCATATTGTATCGGTTGGGTTATAGGAGTTGAGGATTCAATGAGGATCTTTTGAGGAAAATTTTAGTCACTTTTAGTACATCTCCGTGAATGCATCGGAATGGATTAGTATGGAGAGGTGTACGATTTGTTATGGATGATGAGTTTGTTGTAGGAGTTATGATCATTAATGGTGGTAAGCGTGTTAAGTTAGAAAGGACTAAGTACATTTTGGGAGAGTAATAATTTCTCAATCTATGTTAAAGGCATTTCGAAATTTTGGGTAGATAGTGGTTCTATGGTTCTAAATCCCTTCTTGGTGGCGTTTCCCGAATTGGATCAAGGGTATGTGAAGGAAGTTGATTATCAATACTTGGGCATAATTAAGGAATATCATGAATTGGTCTGGGGTCAGTTGGAATGTTACTAGCTAATTGGGTTATTACGATGGTAGTACTATTGAGCCTAAGTATCATTAGGTTAATAAATGTATGCGTGAAAGATTGACGTGGCTTAGCTATTGAGGATTTGAGATTTGGTGACTTCCTTGGATATATGAGCACAGATTAATAACTAAAAAGGGAGTTAGAGGAAATACCGTGAAGATAAAATTTAGATCATTTTCGGACTACTGAGTATTCGTAATTATTTTAGGCTTTCAAGGATTGGAGCGTTATGACGATGACATTATGGCGTAAATTTAAGTGAACATTTTGTATTAAAATTTTGGGTTTACATTACACCTTTAGTTTAAAGTGCTACCTAGAGCGAGAGCACTATAATGGGAATCCTTAGAGATATAGCCTTTGATGAATATTGTGGAAATAGAAATTTCTTTAGCCTTTTTATATTTTAAAAGCTAATTTAGCTCGAGATGGTAATGTTTTGAATTTCTGGGGAATAATACTAAGTATGCGATTTACAAATAGTTAAGGTTATGAATAAGGCGAGCTTGAGGTACCTCGAGAATTATGTGTGGAATTAATTTGGATTCTTCGATGATTGAGTACGGATTTCGATTTGTAATGAAGATAATGATGGAATGATTCGGTTCGAGAGGTGGTGTTATCGTAAGCATTATTTAAGGATACCTTTTAGTGGATTAGATTGGATAATTGAGGAATACGAGGAATGGCGGAACTATCGTATCCGTAGCTATTCGGTCTTTAGGGTAAGTCTCGTTAAAATTCGGGTCGAATTTTCTTTAAGGGGGAGTGAATGTCACGACCCGAAAACTAGGCTCTATTTTATTGGTAATAAGTAATTATTATTTATTTATTTGCTTATTTATTTATCTAAATTATTATTTATTTAAATATTTATGTGTGCATTTTATGTTCATCATAATTATGCTTAGCATTTTATTTGAGTCATTCGGGTTAGTGTAATATTGTTGGGTCTTAATAGTTAGTAGGGAGTGTAAGTATTTGTGTGTAGTGTAGAGGAGGGGCCTGAGTGTAAGTTTTGGAAATAATTCCCCTACTCCCTCTCTTCTCCCTCACCTCCCTACTCTTTCACCCTCACTCTTTCATTTCTCTCTCTCCCAGCTTTCTCCCTCTCCATTTGTCAAGAAAAGGGTAAGTTTTCTTTCTCTCTTCTCTCTTCATTTTCTTCATATTCCTCCCATTATCTCTCATTTCTCATAACTTGAATCTTGTTTAGATCGTCGATAGGATCGCGTAGAGTCAAAAATATTTGAAATCCATCAACTTTGAGAAAATCCGGGTAAGTTGCTTTTCCCCCATTAATATGCTAAATTGTTCATATCATGCTTATATAATGCTTTAGTTGTTATATTTGAAGTTTGATTGAGTTTGGAATTTATTTGTAATTTATTTGGATTTTTGGTTAAAAATGGTGATTATATGAAGGTTGGGATTTAAACCTTGATTTGGGTTTCTAGATGTGTTATTTTGGTCCTATTCAAGTTTATAAGTTGTTTTTGTTCATTGCTATGCTTATTGGAAGTCTTAATTTTGAGTATTTGAGAAATGGTAAGAATTTTGGGTTGTTTGGGTGCCATTTTCGGGTATGTATGAACCCAGGAAGAAATCTGGGCATTGTTCTTCTGGCACGGTCGTGCTCCTTTATTTGGCACGGTCGTGCAACATTCACTTTCCTCCCATCATGATTGGCACGGTCGTGCCACTTTCTTAGGCACGGTCGCGCCAATATTCCCTTTCCTTCCGTCATGATTGGCACGGTCGTGCCACTTTCTTAGGCACGGTCGTGCCAAGCTGGGACTCTGATATATTCTTCCCTTTTCTTCTAAAATTGTTTCCCCCATAACTTCTTCGTCCGGACTCCGTTTTAGGCGTGTAAACTATCGTTTCGAAGCTCTCTCCGAGTACTACAAGATGGTATAGGTTGTTCAGTTAAGTTATAAGTTTTATACTTCGGGATTTTATTGGGTGTTTGAGGTTAAGAGGAGTTGTATCGATCCATTGTGAACAAGTTTTGTAAATCCAATTGAGTGACTTTATCGAGTTGTTATGATCATTTTGGGATATAAGTGAGGACTTCATACTTTGAGACCCTTTAATTGAAAGTTATTTTACTGATCGGATTGATTTTAGAATAAGACTTGGTCTAGGTTTTAGGTGATATCCTATAGTACCTAGAGGGTTGTTTTGGAACACTAAAGTGTAGGGTTTAGTCCAGTCGTGATCATGTTCTAATAAGGGTAACCTTTTGGATTTGCTTGGGTACTTACGGTTTGATTAACCTTAAGATGCATTCATTCGGATTTCTTATTTGGAATTCCAGGTGTGATGAGATGGTTGAGTCCATAGTCCTAGTATATCTTTTGAGTAAATGTTTATGGACATTTTGGTAATAGTCATTGTGCCATTGGTGAGCGACCGTTTGGGTTGTGCTCTTTATGATTAACTCGTGGGTATCATCTTTAGGATGTGTTTGGTATGGGTCCTTGTCTTGGAACCATCTTGTTTAATGATCAATGTTGTTGTGCTCTTTATGAGAAATTCCGTTTATCGTTGTTGTGCTTGTATGAGAAACTTCTTGTGTTCGTTGTTGTTGAACTCTTCATGAGAAATCGTTTGCATCTTTATGGTGATTAATTGGTGTGGTTCCCTACTTTGGAACCCTAAGTTGTTTAATTAAGCTAGTATTTATTACTTAGCATTTATTTGGAAGCCCAGCTGGCATATTTGTTGCATCGGGCGATGGGAAAGATTATAATGGCAAAGCCAAGTCCATTATAATGTTGACCATTGTTTTGCCCCCTTCTATACCCCTTTTCCAGATTGGCCTTGGAAAGGATAAGTTAGCTTCCTTTGGGAATGTATCTAGCTAACGGGCATGACTTTGTGTCATGGCTCTTGTCCTTTGTGACACTCTTTGTTATTGGTTCCGGTACCGGGGATTTCTCTTCAGCTTTCATGCTATTATGAAGATGATGATTTGTGGATTATTGAAGCTGTGCAGCGACCTTTATTTGGTTCTTCCAGTTGGGTGAAACCTTGGCTATGTATCCACTTATGAGTGTTTATTTCAGCTTTATGTGTTGCATGATGAGCTGGTCGTTATTTCCAACCGGTATGGGACGGTTGGCGATAGGGAGCCTCTCATTTGTTGTTATATGTTTATTTATATGATTGATTATTGGATATTACTGTTTGACAGCATGTCACTTATTATTCCGCTGCTATCTGTCTTGTGTTAATTGCTATTGGTCATTGCATATTAGCATGTCATGTAGTTGCATTAGTAACTTACTGAGATTTATTCTCACCCCGTTTCTTGTTTCAAATTGTTTTCCTTAACCCCCCCCCCCCTAGGAGGAAAGATTAGGATTCGCGGATCGAGGAGGACGTCGAGAGGATTGAGATTTTGGGGCAGGTTGTTATGGATCGGTTTACATTATTTAAATGTATAACCTTTTGGGGATAGTGTTACCATTATTGACGTCATTAAGAATTGTATATTTTATTCTTTTGGGTATAAGCTGTGGAGCTTATGTTAGTTGTACTTTGCTGATTTAAACTTGGATTTGTAAAACCTTATGTTATCATCTTTTGGTTCAAAATGGAATTTTTAACTTCTATATTTTAGAGTTTTGGTTTTAAGTCGACGTCCAGCTCGCGATCTCGGGCCGCGGGGTTCGGGGTCGCGACATCGCCACTGTAGATACCCCGGGAGAGCCCACTACTTGGCTAGAGCAGTGGAAGGATCCTGGGATGTCTAACTGATTTTAATTGTGAGAGTCGCCACCTATGTTTTTAGAGGAACATAAGAAAAACCTAGATATAGCCTAATTTATGTACAAAACCAGAGATTCGGGAAGAGAAGGGTTCGGGGGTTAGGTGACGGAGTGGGAAGCACTTAAACACCCACTCCGCCCCGCTTACGCGAGTCTTGCTACTAAAGGTGTTCTAATGCTAAAAAGTCCTTCAATTTATTAATAGTGCTAACAATTATAATGTAAAGAAAATGGGAATTGCAAAGGGAAATAAGAGACAAGTGTTTTATTTATTTATGCTAAAGATTACATTAAGAGAAAAAGAGTAAATTAAACTAGAGATTGAAATGTAGGGAGATAACCTTAACCAACTTTAATGTAGTAAAGTGGTCATTTAGTCATGTCTCAATTGATGGGGATTGCATACATTACTAAGACATATAAAATAGAAGAAGAAGAAGAATAAAGTACCTTTAGAAAAAAAAGAACTTCAAACTTTAACTTCGAGATGGAGTTGTTGTAGAGAAGTTGTTGTGTAGAATTTTGTGTAGAGTTTTGTTGCTAAAACTCTTGTTGGGAGAATTTGTGTATAGTAAAAGTGTAGAGAAAGTTGAAGTCCTTTTCTAAAGTAGAAATGAGAGGTTTAAATAGGTGAAGAAAGGAGGCAAAGATGGTTTTTCAACCAATAGGAAAATAAAGAAAGATAAATAAATAAAAAGAAAATCAAATAATAAATAAAAGAAATATTTTGTTTTAAAGAAATGGCTAGAATAATGGGATTGGAGGTTACAAAACTAGGGGGGATGAACTTGGAGATAAAAAAGAGTGTTTGTGATCTAGGTAAATGAGGGAAATAAGGTGCAATCAGTTATTGCCATAATGGGAGGCGCGCGAGTCCGGCTTTAGGGGCGAGATGCGCGCGCAGCCCATAAGCAGCGCCGGAGGCGCCCGCGGGTGGAAAAGACAGAATGACATAAATGACTTCAAAGTTAACTCTGTTATGCAGTTTAGTCCAAAACTAACGGAATCAGTTAGGAACTTAACCGAAGTAACAGAAATTAACAAAAACAAGTTAAATAAAAATACTATGTATGCAATCGGGGTGAGAGGTCTAAGGCGGGTTATCTACAAGAGACCAAAGTCTTGCTTAGTTCTTCATTCCTTTTCGCTCCAAGTCCTATATTCTAAGCCTATAAAATAAAATTAACTAAGCTAAAAATTGAAGTTATTAAACTTCTTACATAGGGTCCTAAAGTCTATAAAATACTCATAGGTGATGGTATCAATAAATTCTAACATAAGTAGGAGGGTTAAGAGATAAGCATACCCAACAAAAGCACTCAAGAAGATTGATTAAATATTGAGAAGTGGAAACGCTCCAACCGCGTGAGCCTAATGATCATGAATATTGTTGTCCCGGAGACCATTTTGAACAGTGTCTCCAAGGATGTTGATGCTAAAACATTCCTTGATATCCTTAAGGAACGTTTAGCATCCACCTCTTCTCATGGGACAAAGAGAAGAGGGAAGGATATTGCGGTTACAAGTAATAAGAAGCCTAAGGGATCATCTAATGGTCATAAGAAAAAGAAATGCTTCTTTTGCAAGGACCTCACTCACATGAAGTACGACTGCCCTAAGTATCACGCTTGGCGTGCTAAGAAAGGTATGTCATTTGGTCTTGTTTTGTATTAAGGCTAATTTGGTTTAATTCTTACATATACATGGTGGTTGGTTTTGGTGCAACAACTCACATAAATGTGTCTATGTAGGGTTGCCTGAGTTACCGAAGAATCAGTGAAAATGAAAGATTCATCTATATGGGAGCTGGCAATCCAGTTGAAGTTTTAGGCATAAGGAATTTTAGGTTATTGTTAAAGTACTGAGTATTATTTGTATTAATAATACATTCATTGTACCTTCATTTAGACAGAATTTAATATCTATCACAATATTGAACAAGGACGGTTATTTGTTCATTTGGTAATAATAAGTGTGATCTTTATTCAATTCCAAGGTTGTTGGTAATAGTACTTTGTCAAGTAATATTTGCTTATTTGACACTATTCAAACAATAAATGAGTTCCATAATAATGAAACCAAAATAGAAAGCAAACTTCATCAAGTGAAAATTCTTATACATTATGGCTTAAGCACTTGGGTCATATCTCCAAGAGGAAAATTGACAAGCTTGTGTCAAAAAGGAATCTTTTAAACAAACTTGATATTTCGGGAAAAGACTTTTGCATTAAATGTCTTAAAAGTAAAATTTACAAACACTAAAAAAAAAAAAATTCCTCGAGAGCTTCAAGTGTCCTAGAACTAATAAATACGGAATTTTGTGGACCATTCACTATCCCTTCATTGAATGGTCAACAATATTTTATTACGTTCATAGACGACTACTCTCATTATGAGTACATTTACTTCATGAAAAGTATCAATTTTGGACGTTTTCAAGTCTTATAGGGCCAAAGTTGAAAGTCATTAGGAAGACTATTAAGAACGTTAGGCCCAATCATGGTAGTGAATACTATGATCGGAATAACGGTTTTGGGGAACAACGTCCGGGTCCTTTTTGCTCGCTATCTTAAAGAGTGTGGGGTTGTCCCTCACTACACTATGCCGGGAATGGCTTGCATGAATGGTGTAGCTAAGAGACATAATAGAACCCTTAAAGATATGGTAAGAAGTATAATTTCTTATACTTTCTTACCTCACTCATTATGGGCGATACATTAAAACCGCAAATTATATTCTCTATAGAGCTCCCTCTAAGGCTACTACTAATAAAAACCCTAATGAATTATGAATAAATAAAAAATTGTCCTTAATTCATCTTCGTTTATGTGATTGTCCAGCAGAAGCAAGGCCTTATAGGCCTAATAAGGGCAAAACTGGACGCTAAGACTATTGGTCGTTATTTTGTTGGGTATGCCAAGAGATCTAGGGCATATAAATTTTACAACCCGAAAACTAGAACCTTCTTTGAAACGAGAAATGCTTGGTTCTTTGAGGATGTTGAATTTAGAAGGGAAATTATGAATAGTTTGAATTTGAAGAAGAAGAGCCATCCTTTTCTATACCTCTTCCCATAATTCCCATTGAAAATCAAGGTTTTATACCTGAAATTCAAGATGAACATACAAATCAAAATAATGACTCCCCTATAAATATTGAACAACATGAAAATGTTGATCATAATAAGGAAAATTAATAATCTCAAAATAAGGAAGAGCCGGTGCCCTTAAGGAGATCCAATATAGTAAAAGAAGTGCTATTCCGGATAATTATAAAATGTTTCCTGCCAAGAATGAAAGACACTTAGGTTTAGTGGGAGATGAGTCACTCACCTTCCATGAAACCATTAATAGTCCTAATTCTCATAAGTGGATCGATACCATAAATAAATAGTTGAAATCTATGAATGACAACGACATTTGGGATCTTGTTCCATTACCTAAAGATGTGAAATCCATTGGGTGTAAATAGGTCTTTAAGACCAAAAAGGATTCACAAAGTAATGTATAAAGATATAAGGCTCGTCTTGTTGCTAAAGGGTTTACTCAAAAGGAAGGCATTAATTATAAATAAATATTTTTTTCGGTATCTTTTAAAAACTCTTTTAGGATCATTATGGCACTAGTAGCACCTTATGATCTTGAGCTTCATCAAATGGATATAAAGACAATTTTCCTTAATGGAGACATTGAGGAAACTATCTATTTGAAAAAAACCAGAAATGGTGACTTATTTGGATCAAACTAATTAATTAGTTTGTAAACTTAATAAATCCATTTATGACCTCAAGCAAGCTTCTCGTCAATGGTATTTAAAATTTTAATCAAGTTATTCTTTCATTTGGTTTTTAAACGAATCTTGGTAAAAATTATGTATACCACAAGTTCAGTGGGAGTAAATTTATAATTTTGGTCTTATATGTGGATGATATTTTGCTTGATAGTAATAATTTTGAACCTTCTTAAGGAAAACTAAGAAATTTCTTATTTGAAATGAAAGATCTTGGTAAGGCATCTTTGTATTAAGAATCCAAATTCACCATGATCGCTCATGAGGTGTTTATAGGATTACCACAAAAGGCCTATATGGAAAAAGGTATTACAAAAGGTTTAGCATGCAAAACTGTAAACCACATGACACCCCTGGTTTTAAAGGAGACAAGTTTAGTCTCAAACAGTGTCCTAAAAGTAATTTTTGAATCCAAGTATATTGAAAATATCCGTTTTACATCAGCAGTAAAGAAGCTTAATGTATGTGTAAGTCTTATATTTATTGTTGGGATGCTTGGTCAATACCAAAGCAATCCGGGAGAGAACATTAGGTAGCAGCCAAAAGAATGATAAAAATATTTTCAAAACACTAAAGAACTACTTGCGTATATTTTGAAATCGGATCATCTTGAGATCATTAGGTATTCCGATATTTGTTAAATTATATGGCTGCATAAATTTATTAAGGGACTGCCAATTGTCAACAAGTGTCGAAAGACCTCTTAAGATTTATTGTGACAATCCAGCGGCAGTCTTACAATAACAAGAGTTCATCAAAGTCTGAAGGATATAGACATTAAGTTTCTTGTTGTAAAGAAAAATGAACAAATAGAAATACAACGTATAGAAACAAACTCCATATTAGCGGATCCATTTATGAAAGCGTTATCATCTTCAGTGTTTCACATGGGTGTAACAATCTTGATAACATTTAGTATAGTGGGAGTTTGTGTTATCCTTTCATTAATTGTTCTCTTATTTTAAAGTTTTGATCTCATTTGGTTAAATTAGACTAGTTGGAAGAATATGGATATATTCATTATGTTCCATGCTACACTTTTGATCTATGTCATTTAGTTGGATTTGTACACGTGATTACTGTGGGTTTAGTTGCGAATCAATTACAACGACTGCCCCTTTAGTCCTTATACTTGGATGACTAATGGACGAGATTGTTATAGATGACAACAAAGTGCGCACATTTGGGTTGTAATTTTATTATATTTATGATTTTAAAGGAAAGACTTGTTTTGCAACCCAAGTGGGAGATTGTTAGAACATGGCTTGGATTACAAGTCATTTAGCTTTTCAATACATGAAATCATACCTATAATGTTAATATAAAGTGTAGTCAATAATAATAATGTGTAGAATTCCTTAAATGTAATTTATCTATTTATGATGGGCAAAATGATAAATTAACATTGCTTAAGAATGAATAGGTGTGGTCCCTAAATGAAGTGCCTCTTTGTCTTATATATAAAGGGCTATCCATCAACCCTTAAAGACTACTACATTCTTACTTTCTCATCTACATTATCTTCATATTGTTAAGAAGTCTTGAGAGAATAAGTGGCACTCATAATTTAGAAGATCCTCTTGCCTACATCTTCTTCTTCATCTCATTTCTCCCTAAAGTCAACATAATGGATTCAACAGGTATTACTTCGCTTCCGTCTTCATCTTTTCTCAATCCTATTCCAGAAATGAGCAAGGCAATCAGGGTTAAAATTGTTCCAACAGCCAGATCTAGCAATCCATTAAAAAGAGTTCTTGGATTTGTTCGTGTGTGGATACCGATAGAGTGTGTTTGTTTTAAAGAGCAACATCTAAAGTACAACGATTGTGAATGGTTGTCATCCGCTAGTAATCATTGCTCATCTTATTAAAATAATTGTTTTGCATGGATCTTGAGTTTCAATATTATTCTTCCGTTGTGCAATCGTTGCACTGAAATCCAACATATCATGTATAAAGTTACCAATGATCGATTAAGTTAAAAACTACTCCTCTATCCCATAATGATAGTCTCATTTGACTACTCAAATTACTATCCCTGATTAAGTTTAGTTGTAACTCCATTACTTCCTAAGCAATTATTCTCACTGGTAATTACTCTTTTTATTTCTTATTAGGCAATTATGAAAGTATAATGGTCGTTACAAATAATTTGTAACGACCCAAGCCCGCAGGCCCGACCCATTACACAAGCACCACCTACTGACCCATTGAGCAACAACAATTGGGTCCACTTGGCTTACCACAGGCCCACCCAAAAGTCCATGGATATGTTGGTGTCCAATGGTAGTCTTGTGGTACTTAAGTACCACTCCAACTAATTGTACCCCACCGATGTGGGATACCACAATCTCCCCACCTTAGATCCTTGCCGTCCCTGGCAA
Organism: Campanula takesimana; assembly: GCA_026119855.1. NCBI lineage: Eukaryota > Viridiplantae > Streptophyta > Magnoliopsida > Asterales > Campanulaceae > Campanula > Campanula takesimana. The sequence goes on along the minus strand of JAOWBW010000814.1, from coordinate 593,734 downwards.
GACTCACTTGGATCAGAACCCCGGGCAGTGTTGGATTCAAGAGGTCGCTCATACGGATTCAAGAGATGACTCCCACTGACTCTGCGGTGTGTACTTTGTTCCGCACAACATTTTGCTCCAGACTTCCGGCTGGGACCCGCTCTGATACCATTTGTAACGACTCGGGCCCGCAGGCCTGACCCGTTACACAAGCACCACCTACTGGCCCATTGAGCAACAATAATTGGGTCCACTTGGATTACCATAGGCCCACCCAAAATTCCATGGATATGTTGGTGCCCAATGGTAGTCTTGTGTTACTTAAGTACCACTCCAACTAATTGTACCCCACCGATGTGGGATACCACAGTCCAAATCCTTTGGTTAAATTAGAACGTTGCAAAATTCAAATTTGAATTTGGTCGTTATGTCTGGTACAAGGTAATACACCTTCACCACTAACTTCTGCAACTAAAAGACAACAAAGAAATGAGCACCAATAAGAATTTACCAGCTCATTATCTTCCAGACTTGTCCTCCAAGAATTCAAACGGCTACCTCTCTCATTCAAGGCTATAAATAGGCCTTGTGTTCTTCATTGAACATTGCTGAGACTCATAGAGAGAAATCGCTGTTGAAATTCTTGGTGATTGAAGATCATACTCAATATTTTCAGTATCCTTCGAATCTTCAAGCGTTCACCTTCAAACTTTCAAAGATCTCCAGCAACATTCAAGACATTTCAAGCCTTGTAAGACTTAAAGATTCATTAGGCTCAAATCACGTAGATTATAAAGAGCTTTTGATTCTTTCACACACACTCACCCCAATTGGTCAATCACATAGATTGCATCATTAGGGATACTGTAGATACCCCGGGGAACCACGGCTTGGCTAAAGCGGTGAATTATCCTAGGATGTCTAACTTGTTTTAGAGTCGCCACCTATGTTTTGAGGAACATAAGAAAAACCTATTGATTGTAGCCTAAGTTTGATTACGAAAACAGAGATTCTTTGTTTTGAGGTTCGGGGGTTAGATTACGAGATGGGAAGTACCGAAACACCCATCTCGCCCAACTAAAGTTGGTCTTGCTTGATCAAAATCTACATGAATAATAATGTTCTTCTTCTTCTTCTTTAAGTCATAAAAAGGGGGGGGGCTTAAAATAGAGTTTGGAATGTAGGAGATAACTCCTTAACCAACCTCAATGAGATGAGGTGATCATTAGAGTCATGTCCCAAAATGATTTGGGTGATTGCACATTTGATTAGAGTAAAAGAGAGAGAGGAGATGAAGTAGAAAAGAAAGGAAAAGATGGACTTTTACCTACAATTTGAAGACCTTCAAATATCGCTTGATGAAATCCTCGGAGAACCTTTAGAAAGTGATTTTGGTATAGTTTTTGTAAGTTCAATTTTCGGTCTTTGAAAATGGAGGTAAAGAGAGGTTTTTATAGGTGAAAGAGGGGTGTTTTTGGTGCCAAAACTCAGTCACCAAGAAATCCTTCCCGGGCAAAATCCTGTAAATTGAGCAAGGGAGGGAATCCTGGCCAGAAATCTGTAACTGACGCCCAGAGGCGCACGCTTCCTGCTTTGGTGGCGGGAGGCGCGCGCGCCTGGCTCCTACTGTCGGAGGCGCGCGACTCAGAGAAGGCAATTTTGACAGAATGGACTAGAAAGTCAGCCCTGTCATTCAGTTTAGTCCCTGGACTTAACGAATTCAGTTAGAAACTTAACGGAAGTGACAGAAACTAACGAGAAACACTTATGGGGAGAAACACAAAATCAAATGTGCAATCGGGGTGAGCGTTCCAAGGCGGGGTGTCTACAGAGCCCCTCGGCGACGTGGACTGCAAAGCAAAACGCGTCGACGAAATTTAAAAACACCCGCTGAGGACATCACCGAGAAAAAGCAAAGACTCGATGAAAGCAGGAATTTGAAATTTCGAGAGATAGTGGTGCGCTCCCTGTGAGCGGCTTTTGTTGATAGAGGGGGTGGCATGATCCGTTAGGTGAACCTGCCGACTGAATGTTTTGAATGAGGCCGTTAGTGAACCGGTTTGATGAATCCGTTAGTGAATCCCTTGAATGAGTCCGTTAGTGAACCCTTGTTGACGAATCCGTTAGTGAATCCGCTTGATGAATCCGTTAGTGAATCCCTTGAATTAGTCCGTTAGTGAACCCTTGTTGATGAATCCGTTAGTGAATCCGTTTGATGAATACGTTAGTGAATCCCTTGGATGAGTCCGTTGGTGAACCCTTGTTGACGAATCCGTTAGTGAATCCGTTTGATGAATCCGTTAGTGAATCCCTTGGATGAGTCCGTTGGTGAACCCTTGTTGGTGAACCATTGTTGACGAATCCGTTAGTGAATCCGTTTGATGATTCCGTTAGTGAATCCTTTGAATGAGTCCGTTAGTGAACCCTTGTTGATGAATCCGTTAGTGAATCCGTTTGATGAATCCGTTAGTGAATCCCTTGGATGAGTCCGTTGGTGAACCCTTGTTGACGAATCCGTTAGTGAATCCGTTTGATGAATCCGTTAGTGAATCCCTTGGATGAGTCCGTTGGTGAACCCTTGTTGACGAATCCGTTAGTGAAATCCGTTGATGAGGCCGTTAGTGAACCTTTGAGGACGAATCCGTTAGTGAAATCCGTTGATGAGGCCGTTAGTGAACCTTTGAGGACGAATCCGTTAGTGAAATCCGTTGATGAAATATTGCTTTGAAGTCTCGTGCCACTTGGAGTCACACTTGACTTTTTGAATTGTGGGGTGCGGGCACAGTTGACCGCGACCAGAAAAATGTTCCTGCTGGGGATGAAATGTTGAGATTGACTCTTGAGGGGGGTGTGGCACCCGTGACAGAACTTAGGGAGTTCGGAATCCGTAGGAGGACGGCCTACTTTTGAGTGGGAGTTTTTATCCTACTTTCAATTTTTTGACATGCCTTAAGGGCGGACCAGAAGAATGTGTGCCCAACTGGGTGTCCGAGGACAGGGGCTGTGCCTTGATTTAAGCTGGAGATCTCTGACAAGGCCTTTTCTTGAAGTGATTTAGACTTGGGAGGCGCGCGCTTTCCTCTGTAGGCTTGGGACGCGCGCGCATTTCAGACTGCTGGTGGGTGGCGCGCGTGTCTGGGAGGCGGAATTCCGGGCTTGACATTTGCTGACCAAAAGAGCCCCCAACAGCTATAATATCATCTTCTGTTCGACCACTTGATTCTCACAGCTCCTTTCTGCCATTCTTGAACATCATATTATTGCTTAACTTTGCTTGTGATCAACATTTTCCATGGCTTCCAATTCTTTTGCCCTTGATGCCAAGGTTGTTAGGGAGTATGAAAAGGACTTGGGCACTTTTGTGTATTCTTTCAAGACCCATCCCAAGAAGGCCTTCATTAAAGACTTCGGGTTCCGAATTCTTTTCACCTTGCGGACGTTGAAGCCGGATTGGGATTTGTTGAGAGCTGCCGCGGCTTTCTGGGATTGCGACAGCCATACCTTCAACCTTTCAGCTAATGAAATGGTGCCGACTGTTGACGATTTCGGGGCCATCCTTGGCATGCCTTTGACCGGTCGGATTGCCGTCCCTAAATATCACCGTGGTGCCATCGACTCTTGGGTTGAGTTACTGAGTCTCCCTGTTGAGGACGTGAGGAAGATGTTGCACGGTACCGTGATTGACATAACTGAGTTGCCGATGTTCTTCAGTTTACACTCGGAGGACCCGGTGGTTCAATCTTTCAAAAGGAATGCCATGGCTGTTTGTCTCTTCAGCGAAGTACTGTTTGTTAAACCCTTCGGGACTGCGGACGTGCAGTTGGCTGAGATTATTTTGCAAGCTAAGGAGCAGCAATTTAGTGTAATCCCTCTTATTGTAGGGGAGACGTTGCACGGCCTTGATGAGTTACATAGGATGGGCAAGATGTGTCGGGGAATCCCTTTGCTCTTGACCATATGGCTCCGAGAACACTTCAAGATTTATTCTCCGGATGGTGATTTGTCTCCTTTTGCTGTTCATAGGAGGAAGTTGTTGATCCGGGATTTATCTGAAGATGGTTGGAAGAAATTCTTTGCCTCTCGGGTGACCGTTGATATTGAGTGGTGTCCTTCTTCTTGGGGTCTTCGTCTTTTTGTGGAATGGACTCTTGGTTTTCAGCACGTGGTTGTACCCGGTTTGAGAGATTCTTCATTTTACCAGCCAGAACGGGTTCTGCGGCTGTTCGATCGCCAACAGACAATTCCTTTTCCGAGGGACGGAATGCTTCGTCCAGTTGCTTACATGGGTCCTGACTTCTCGAGTGAGCTTCAGTCGGCTTGGGGAGATGACCGCAACCATTGGGCTTTTGCTTCTCTGCATCGGGGGAGTGTCTTCCTTCCCGAGAGCTACTTGGATTATTTATTTGGCACCCTTTACCGTGGCATTACTTGGGTTGATGTGCTTCGTGCCGAGTTTTTGGGAAAGGGTTTTGAGCCTAGAAGCACTTTGAGATATAGGGAGGCTGCTGCTGATTCGAGTAACATTCTCGCTGACCCTTTCGGTACTCCTTTGGATGACTTTTATGCTGGGAGACGTGTTGCAACACAGAAGGTTTCGGTGCGTATTAGTACTCCTTCGTTACCCAAGAAGAAAAGGATTGAGAGACGATCGGGTGGTCCTTTGAAAGCTAAGAGAAAATTGGATTTTTCTTAGTACCCTAAGAGATTGCAATTAGACCACTTTGTTTTAGGATTTAATAATTTGATGTCTTTTGTTGCTCAATAAATCCGTTGTAATGGCTTGAATAATTCATTGAATGAATAAGAATTGCATTTTGTTATTTGAAGTGAATTGGGTATTTTTGATATGTTTTAGACCGCACCCGAAGGTTGCCTACGTTCCTCCAGTTGGGAGGCTCAGGTCTTCGTAGTTCAAACAAACAAAGACCATTTTTTTTTTTTTTTTTTGTGTGCACCCTGTTTTTTGCCTAGACCGCCCTTTCGGGTTTTCAATCTAGCGGGCTTCTTTTTTTTGCACGTGCTCTAATTTTTTCCTAGGCCGCCCTTGCGGGTTTTCAACCTAGCGAGCGATTTTTTTTTTTAATTTTTAATTTTTATTTTTTTTTATTTTTATGGTCTTTGTTTATTAAGCGTAGAACCTCTTGAGCTTGTCGAGGTTTACCTCCTTTGGCAGCTGGTCACCATCTAAATCCACGAGCCGGACTGCACCACCGCTTAGTACCTTTTTGACCACGTACGGACCGATCCATCGGGGTCCCCATTTCCCCAGGGGATTCATGGCATTAGGAGGATGTTGTCTTAAGACCAAATCTCCCACATTGATGTTTCGAGGCTTCACTTTTTTGTTGAAAGCTCTTGCCATCCTTTGCTGATATGCCCTCGTGCGTTCGAGTGCTCTTAACCTTTTCTCGTCGAGTAAGGCTAGCTGTTCGTATCGACTTTGCATCCAGTTGACCTCGTTGACTTGATTCTCGAGGAGGACCCGTAGAGATGAGACTTCAAGCTCGATTGGGAGTACGGCTTCAGAACCATAGACTAATGCATAAGGAGTTTCTCCTGTTGCGGACCGTATTGATGTGCGGTAGCCCCACAATGCTAATGGTAGCTTCTCGGGCCAATCCCTTCCTGTTGAGGCCATTTTCTTGACGATGGTCTCGATGGTTTTATTTTCTGCTTCAACCTCGCCATTTGCTTGGGGACGGTAAGGAGATGACTTGTGCTTGGTGATCTTGTATTCTACCAAAAGTGCATCCATTTCCTTCTCAAAGTGAGAGCCGTTGTCAGAAATGATTTCATGAGGCACGCCGTATCGGCACATGATATTAACCTTTACAAATTCGGCCACTTTCTTGGCGTTGAGGGTCCGATAGGCTTGTGCTTCGACCCACTTTGTGAAGTAGTCGACTGCCACTAGGACGAATGACTACCCATTGCTCCTGGCAGGATGAACTTTACCGATGATGTCTATCCCCCAACAAGAGAAAGGCCAAGGTGTGACCATGTTGTAAAGTTGTGAGGGTGGAGCATGTTGCAGATTAGCGTGGAATTGGCACTTGGCACACCTTTTGACTTTCTCGATACAGTCTCGTTCCATAGTGCTCCAATAGTAACCAATGCGAAGTATCTTCTTGACTAGCATAAACCCATTCATGTGGGGTCCACATTCTCCTTCGTGCACTTCACACATTATCTCTTGAGCTTCGGCCTCATTGGCGCATAAGAGATTGATCCCGTCGTGGTGCCTTTTATAGACTCGGTCCCCAATCAGTACGTACCGAGAGGCTAACCTTTGCAGAGCTGCTTGAGACTTCTTATTGCTATTCTCGGGATAAGTGCCATCTTTGAGGAAATTCATGATATCCGAATACCACGGAGATTTTGTTTGAACCTCGTTGATCTCGATACTCATGCAATATGCCGGACTGTTCCTTCGGGCAATTTTGAAAGGCTTCACCATTTTCCCTTTGGGCATTTCGACTAATGAAGCTATAGTGGCCAGTGCATCGGCGAAGCGATTCTTATCCCTTGGCAGGTAGTTGAAAGTGATCTCTTGGAATTGTTCAACCAGTTCTTCAAGGTGCTGACCATACTGTTGGAGAGTCGGGTCTTGGGTTCGCCACTTTCCCGATTGCTGATTGATAAGGAGCAAAGAGTCGCCAAATACTTCTAGTTCTGTGATGTTTCTGTCGAGAGCTGCTTCGAGCCCCGCTATACATGCTTCGTACTCGGCAATGTTGTTGGTGGCTTCGAATTCCAGGCGGATGGCAATGGGAGTGTAGATGTCTTTTGGATCGACAAGCAATACCCCTATACCAAAACCGTGTTTATTGGCGGCGCCATCGAAAAAAAGTTGCCACTTATTTTCCTCGGTTGCAGTACAAATTAAATGCTCGTCGGGGAACTGTACGTCTTCCCCCTTCACTTCGTCACACGGGAATTCGGCAAGCTGGTCACTGAACACTTTACCCCTGACGGATTTTAGTGTGATGTAAGTGATATCATAGCCGGCGAGCATGAAGTACCATTTGGCTATTCTTGTTGACATGAAAGGCTTCTCGAAGATGTAGCGGAGCGGGTCCACCTTTGCTACTAGCTTGATCGAAAAAGCTTCCATATAGTGTTTGAGCTTTTGAGTGACCCAAACCAATGCTGCACATGCCTTCTCTAAGACATAGTAGTTCTTTTCGCCTCCTTGGAATCGGCGACTGACAAAATAAATGGCGTTCTCCTTTGTGGACTCTCGTTGCTCTTGTGCTAACATAGCCCCTAGGGCTTCATCATTGACAGTGAGATAGAGCAACAGAGGTTTCTCCTTGTGCGGCGGAACTAGAATAGGAGGGCACGTCAAGTAATGCTTCACTTGGTCGAAGGCTTCTTGGCACGCGTCGGTCCATTCTAGAGCCACATTCTTCTTGAGTAGCTTGAAGATTGGCTCGCACATGGAAGTGAGTTGGTGCACAAACCGACTGATGTATTGTAGTCTGCCCATGAAACCTTTAATCTCTTTCTGAGTCTTTGGAGGAGGCATGTCGATGATTGCCTTGATTTTGGAGGGGTCTACTTCAATTCCCCTTTCAGTGACCATATAACCAAGAACTTTGCCTCGGATAACCCCGAACGTGCACTTTGCAGGGTTGAGCCTCATCTTGTGTTGACGAAGCCTTTCGAAGAACTTGCGGAGATCGATTAAATGTTGACCATCGGTCCCTTTGGAGTGAATGATCATGTCGTCCACATAGACCTCAATTTCTTTGTGAATCATATCGTGGAACAAGTCTGTCACGGCTCTTTGGTAGGAAGCCCCAGCATTTCTTAACCCAAATGGCATGACTGTGTAGCAAAAGGTACCCCACGGTGTTGTGAAGGCTGTCTTATGTTGATCTTCCTCGGCCATGAGAATCTGATTGTACCCAGCGAACCCATCCACGAATGAGCGAACCTCGTAGGCAGCAGTGGAGTCGACTAGCATGTCGATATTAGGGAGTGGAAAATCATCCTTTGGGGAAGCTTTGTTTAAATCCCGGAAGTCTACACAAACTCGAACCTTGCCGTTTACCTTCCTGACTGTCACAATGTTGGCTAACCATGTCAGATACTCGATAACCTTGATGAAACCCACACTGAGGAGCTTCTCAATCTCTTCTTTGACCTGCAGAGACCATTCTGGGTTGATCTTTCTGAGCTTCTGTTTTACTGGCCTGGCATCTTCTCTGATCGGAATCCTGTGCTCTGCTACCTTTCTGTCCAAACCCGGCATGTCTTTGTATGACCATGCGAACACATCCACGAACTCCCGTAGTAATGCAGTCAACCTGTCTCTGTCGTCCCCTTTGAAGAAGCTTCCAATCTTAGTTTCTTTTGGCTCTTCTTCGGTACCCAGATTAACAACATGCAATTCTTCGTCAGCCTTTGGACCATTTTCACCACGACTACGGACTTGTTGAGCGAGTTCATTTAAGTATGTTGTGTTTTCGTGGTCTATTTCATCATAATTTGAATCGTTATTAACTTGTTCGTTAAGTTCATTATTAGTTAATTCATCATTTATGATGTTTGCAATCTCAGGGTACTCAGAAATATCAAAATTTTCATTAGCAAAGAAAGGAAACACACGCTCGGCTATGGCCTCCAAATCCTCTTGGGTGAGGGTATTAGAGACACTCTCGGACTCGAAAGTACGTGTGAGCTGCTCTTCCTTTGTTGTTGTGCGGGGTATGCAACCCATTTCTTGGACTAAGAATTCCTCGGATACCACGGGCCCTTTTGTTGAATACCAATTGTTGATCGGCTCGGAGCTTGGCGGGATCTCACTGAGAGTCTCGTTTATGATGACGGTGTCATGGATGGCGTTGACTTGGCATTCATTCATTATGGTAAGCTCTTCGAACATGGAGGCTAAATCTGTAAGTTCTTCCCCCACGGTGATTTCTGTCTCGGATTCTATAGTCATCTTCCTTCCCCACCATTCAAGGGGCGACATGGGAGTTGGTTCCCTTTCGGATTTCTGGATCTCGCAATCGGAGAAGATTTCGAGGCCGGTCTTTTTGACACCCTTATTGTTAACCCATGGCTCGGGAAAGATCATGTATGGAACGTCTTCCCCTTGGCGGACAAAATAGCCATTCAACGTCTCGCGATAAGGCCTTAGATTAGGGACCTCATAACGACGACCTTCTTTACGATCTCGGGCCTTTTCGTTCTTGATCACTTGTTCTTGTTTCAAGTCTTCTCTGGAAGGCTCGTACCCCAAACCGAATGTATTCTTGACAAATGGGACTTGCACAGGGTGTAGGATTCCTTGTTGATATTTCCCTAGGCCTAAACCAGGGAAGTAGTCCATATTCCTCATCATGCGGAGGACTTTGTGATTTTTGGGGGTCCATGATCTGTTTCCCCCTTCTTTGTCAATGGCGTTGATTGAGACGCCGGAGAGAGTGGAGTCTGGTAAACCATGCTGAACTTGGTGAACGGGCTCACCTTTTCTGTGGATAGTGACATTTTCAGCCATGACGGTCACTATTTCATCACCATTTCGGATCTTGACACATTGGTGGAGAGTTGACGGTACGGCATTAGCACTGTGAATCCATGGTCGACCCAGAAGTAAGTTGAACGAGGCCGGGATATCAAGCACTTGGAATGGAACGGACATGACCATGCTCCCAAACTCAATGTCTATTTCGATCATACCCATGACTGTACGGGCGGTGCTGTCATAACCTCGGATTACTTGAGTAGAAGGCTTCAAATCGGAATCCTTAAGCCCCAGTATGCCCATGATTCTGCCAGGCATGAGATTGAGTGCGGAACCACCGTCCACTAATACTCTTGAGACGGGCCTCCCCCTTGCTCGTACCTTGAGGTAAATAGCTTCGTTGTGGTCGGGACCAAATGGTGGAAGGTCCATATCGGCAAAGGTGATGACGTTGCCAAAATGAATGTGACCGATCATTATCGTGAGGTCCTCGGGAGTAGTATCGGGAGAAACTGATGTATCATCGAGATTGCGGATGACAAGATCTCGGTGTTTCTTTGAGGATGCAATGAGGTCCCAAATAGAGATGTTGGCTTGAGTTTTCTTGAGTTGGACAAGTAGAGGATCTTCGGTAATGTTGCGAGCTGCGGCCTTTGAGAAGAGGAGCTCGGTGCGGAAGTGGAAGGGTTGCTTGCTATGACTCGATCGGATCGAGTTAGCATGTTGACGTTCCCATCTTGCTTCTTTTTCCTATTCTCTAGTACTTCCCTCATTACCTCATCGTAAGTCACTACATAACAAGAATTGTCAAGTTTATTCATAACATTGGGGCCCCCATTCACAATTGGGATTGAATGGGTGGTCCCCTCGAGTTCTCCTATCTCTATTACATTGACATGTTCGTCATTAGTCACTACAAATTCTTTCTTATCTATGAGATCTTGAATGACATTGCGGAGAACGAAGCAATCCTCGGTGGTATGGCCACTATATTGGTGGTAGCCACAATACTTGTGGTGAGCATGATTGGGGTGGACCGTCTTGGGTTGGTACCCTTGCACGGGTGTGACTTGACCCTTTGCCTTGAGGACCTCGAACACTTCGGTTTGAGTCATGCCTTGGAGAGGCGTGTAGACACGGTCACTTCGGGACTTCTTCCCTTGAGGTGGAGGAACCTTTTTGTAATTCCCCTTGTCAATAGTGACGGCGTTGACCGAGGCCTCTTTTGTGGAGTTGGAAGCGGCTTGTAGCGGTAAGTAGGAGTGGCCTTCTTAATCTCCTTGAGCAAGTCATCCATGCGTACCCCCGCCTCATACATTTGGGAGAAGTCGGAGTAGCAAGCCCCACTTAGGTGGGTGCGGAGATCAATCTTGAGACACTTGAGAAAGATGTCCATTTGCTCTTTTGTGTTTGGCCTCTCAATAATTTCAGAGAGTTTATCATTCCATCTCCTTGTGAAGTCGATGAAGGACTCATTGTCTCGTTGAGTAGTGTTCTCTAGTTCTTTCCTTGTGGGCCGGTGAGTGGTGTTGCCTTGGTATTGGTTCTTGAAGGCAAGCATGGCGGAGTCCCAATCAAGACGGACAGTGAGCGGGAGAGTAGCATACCAATCTTTTTCCGCCCCCTCGAGAGTGAGAGGAAAGCATTGAGCCATCACCTTGGGGGAGACCTTCTTCGGAACCATTGCCCAAATATAAGTCTCAATGTGAGCCATAGGACAAGAGTTGCCCTTGAATTTGCTTATGTCGGGCATCTTGAACTTATCGGGAAGAGCGGCCATAGTACTCATGAGGATGGATGATTGATAAAGGCTTGTGTCGGAGCCTTTCCCCATGTTGAGCCCGTTGAATTTGTGGTCGATGTAGGCCATGATAGAATCCACCATTTTGGGCTCATTGTTCTCGGAACTCGGCTCCCCCATTTTCTTGGTGCGGGTGTTGACATACGGACTCTTGAACAAACCCTCGGTCCATTCGGATTCATCATCATTGTTCTTGTTCTTTCCCTTGGCAAGGTTAGTGAGCTTTTCTTTCATTAGCTCCATCTCGGCCTCGTGGGCCTCCCTTTGGCTGTCGAAGTGGGATTGCCAAATGTCGTCTTTGCTTTGTGCCTCCTTGTTAAGGGTGGAGACTTGCTCTTGGAGGAGTTGGACCATGGTTGAGAGCTGTTCGAGAGACATGGTGTTGCTGCTGCCGGTCATGGTTGATGTTGGAGCTGTTGGAGTGATCTCTTCACGGACTAACCGATTTGCTGAATCCCGGTAGACTTTGTAAGTACCAATTGAACCTATATTTCAGAAGAGGCCCTTGTCAGTCTTGAGTAACACTTGCGGTCCATGAAGAGGCTTAGAACACACAGTTGGGCACACGACTCGAACCACATAAGAAAAGACTCTTTTTTTTTTTTTTATAAGTCGGAGGGAATGGATCCCTTTTGGGGTGTCTAAGAAAATAATGGAATCGTCACACTAGTATATAGACCATCTCGCGGTCCCATATACTCATCGGATTCCATCGCGCTTGTGAATACTACATGTATCGGGATTAAACTAAATTAATGTAGTAAAGCATACATGCGGGGACGGATTTTTATTTTCGTCCAAAATAACCACTTTTGGGGACGGATTTTTATTGCGTCCGTTTCAACAAGTTGGCATGTATGATTTGAAGACATTAGTTTAGGGAAATCTCGGTACATGGAAACCGACTTAAGTCACGGAGTGTTAGACCCTAACTAGAATTGTGTGGTTTGTGCTCGTCTTGAATATGAGGCTCAAAGGTCACCCCCGGCATGTAGTCTTGAACTACGCCACGGGCTGAGGTTTACCGCTTCGAAAGAGCCAAGGTCTGGTGGAGCTTGAAACTTTCTAGGACGGGCCTCGACGGGTTTGGGGTTGGACTTGTGCGACTCGATAGTGAGCAGTTCATAGGAATATGTGCATGTAGTGTGAGGTCTAACAAGTGACAAAATTTTTTATTTTTTTTTTTTTTTTGAAAAGAAAGAAAAACACACAAAACACATAAGCACATAAAATTACAACTCCCGAATCACCCGTGTGACCGGTAAATAAAACATAAAATTAAAACAGTCCGAGGGTTCAATTCTGTTCTGATGCAGGCAACTGTGCCCACACCTCACTGTTCTGCTCAGTCACTGAAACATGTCTCTGTTCTGGGAATCAACCCAGAAGCGTGCGCCTCTGAGTGCTGATGTGGGACGCGCGCGCATTGCGCAATGCTTATGGGAGGCGCGCGCTTCTGGTCACACCTGTCAGAATGTCAGACTTTGGACTCAGGGGATTGCCCTGGTCCTATGTTCATATTGTAACCCCTGCAGAAGTGATTAGTGCAGAAGAACAAAAGAAGAAGATGAAGGATATGAAGAAGTGGGCGATTCTGGTTCTTGATGCGGGATGCGCGCGCCTTAGGCTTAAGAGGCCAGACGCGCGCGCCTCCCCCATCAGGAATCAGAATGCCCAGAAAAGATGTAGGTTTCGATCAGAATGCAAGTTTAACCCTCAATTAACATCCCCAGCGGATTCGCCACTGTAGATACCCCGGCGAACCACGGCTTGGCTAGAGCGGTGAATTATCCTAGGATGTCTAACTTGTTTTAGAGTCGCCACCTATGTTTTGAGGAACATAAGAAAAACCTATTGATTGTAGCCTAAGTTTGATTACGAAAACAGAGATTCTTTGTTTTGAGGTTCGGGGGTTAGATTACGAGATGGGAAGTACCGAAACACCCATCTCGCCCAACTAAAGTTGGTCTTGCTTGATCAAAATCTACATGAATAATAACGTTCTTCTTCTTCTTCTTTAAGTCATAAAAATGGGGGGGGCTTAAAATAGAGTTTGGAATGTAGGAGATAACTCCTTAACCAACCTCAATGAGATGAGGTGATCATTAGAGTCATGTCCCAAAATGATTTGGGTGATTGCACATTTGATTAGAGTAAAAGAGAGAGAGGAGATGAAGTAGAAAAGAAAGGAAAAGATGGACTTTTACCTACAATTTGAAGACCTTCAAATATCGCTTGATGAAATCCTCGGAGAACCTTTAGAAAGTGATTTTGGTATAGTTTTTGTAAGTTCAATTTTCGGTCTTTGAAAATGGAGGTAAAGAGAGGTTTTTATAGGTGAAAGAGGGGTGTTTTTGGTGCCAAAACTCAGTCACCAAGAAATCATTCCCGGGCAAAATCCTGTAAATTGAGCAAGGGAGGGAATCCTGGCCAGAAATCTGTAACTGACGCCCAGAGGCGCGCGCTTCCTGCTTTGGTGGCGGGAGGCGCACGCGCCTGGCTCCTACTGTCGGAGGCGCGCGACTCAGAGAAGGCAATTTTGACAGAATGGACTAGAAAGTCAGCCCTGTCATTCAGTTTAGTCCCTGGACTTAACGAATTCAGTCAGGAACTTAACGGAAGTGACAGAAACTAACGAGAAAAACTTAAAATGGGGAGAAACACAAAATCAAATGTGCAATCGGGGTGAGCGGTCCAAGGCGGGGTGTCTACAGATACACTGGTTTAAGTCTAGGATTTGTTCTTCTTAAAAATATGTTGTTGATTTAATACTTCAACTCTGTAATATGTACTCAAGAGATAATCAATATACCTACCATTCAAAATCTAAGATTGACCATCTTGATAAAGGACGTAGATCTTTTAACAGATCGAACATTTCCAAATCATTGTGTCATTTACATTTCAGCAAATTTACTTTCAGCACTTGATATATTGTTCATATTAATTTTGTTTGTCGTGTAGTGTTTGATCTTTTACAGCTATTCAAATTATTGTGAATTGTGTTTGTTGATTGCCTATTGCCTTAGTTACCACTTCTGACTACTTATCATTTTGCCAAACATCTTAATTAGACACAAACTTTCATTTTCAACCTACCTCACTCTTGCTGCAACCTACCGCAATATGTCTACCGCACTTGCTGCTGCTCAACCTACCTCATTTGCTATCGCATTGTGCTACCGCAAAACTGTCTACCTTATCTTTTGGTCATAAAATAAACTCTAATTTATTTTTATCGAAAACCTCCACTGTGCATTTTACTCTAGAACTAAGTGGTTTTTCACTTGACCACAATTTCAAAAAGTAAGTCTTTTGTTGAATTTGAAAAAGGGTTGAAATTTTAAGTAGGCTATTCACCCCACCCTCTAGCCTCTTTTTCATACTTTTGTTGTCGCGCCCCGACCCGTGGTCCTACTTGGCCCCACGTCCGGGACACGAGCGGAAGACGTCATAAAACAATTTAAAGGAAATTTTTCGAAATATACTTTCATAAAAAGGATCACACGACCAACACAACTACTTGAAACTTGACTTGAAGTCATAAAACAAACCAACTTTCACAACGAGTACTGAGCCACTTGGCCACAACTTTACTTACAAATATACAACACCGACATCTACTAAAAGAGATGATACAAAACTAAGTCACGGGTACACTACCCAAAAGGTGTTACATTTACATAATGTATCCTTTAACATACACACCACTTCCCAAAAGTCTTACCAAAGATCCTCTTCCCGACGTCCTCCCTGTGTGTGAACTATCCCCTGGGCTCCTTATCTAAAATGGTAAACAAATAAGGGGTGAGAATAAATCTCAGTAAGTTACTAAAATGCAACTACATTACATGCTTATATGATAAACATAAAGGAACAATGTCACAAATGATCATATAGCATATAGCACATAATATGAGAGGCTCCCTATCGCCAACCGTCCCATACCGGTTAGAAATAACGACCAACTCATCATACAACACATAGTGTAAGAGTAAACACTCCTACGAGGATACCAAGCCAAGGTTTACCGAAATAACATGATCATCAGAGAAGACCATCTGAGAAAACCATCTGAGAAGACCATCTGTCTGAAACCATCTGAACAGCATAAATAGCTGAAGTCGGGATCCCGAAAACCAAACCATATCCAACAGAGCCAAAGTAACAACGGGCAGCATCAATAGCTGAAACAGGTTTCGGAACCATATAACATAACAACAACAATAGTGGGAGAAAATGACACAAAGTCATACCCCTAAATGCTCACGCGAGGGAGCGAGTTCATCCCATCCAAGGCCAATCTGGACTGAGGAAATAGGTCCAGTGGAAAAGCCTTATAGTGTACTTAACTGATGCCACAACAATGCCTTCCACCTCCACTCGATAACATCCCAAACCTGGGAAATAGGACCAGTGGAAAAGCCTTATAGTGAACTTGGCTAGTGTGCCACTATAATGCTTTCCACCTCCACTCGATAACACACAAAACCAGCTGGACTTTCAACAAAGAGCACAGTAATAAATACTTACTAAAACAACAACCAGGGCATGATTCCATAGAAGGAAACCACACAAGCTCATCATAGAGAAGTAAACACGTTTTCACAATAATGTGCACAATCTTGACATTAAGTCACCACACAATCCATCTACACAATCACATTAAGTCAAACCCGATCACAAAGGACCAATTCTGTCATTTTGATACCTCATAACAATTATCTAGGCATCCTAGGACATCGCCTAAGACCTAGCCCAATACTTAACGAAAAACAAACAAGTTGTTAAAACTCAGACTGCTCGGCCGCTCTACTTACTTGACTCGGCCGAGCGGATCGGTCGAGTCCTTTACTTTGATCGGCCGCTCTCCTAGAACTCAACATTCGACAATAAGGGGATCGGCCGCTCTAATTTACTGACTCGGCCGCTCCACTGTAGAATGGCCAATTCCCAGGAAAAATCTAACAAAGTTCACTTTCATTACCAAGTTGTTACCCAATCCTAAAGCACAACAACATCATTATAACTTCACAACACTACCATACCAACCTCATCTAGCATATACCCATAATAATTAAAGTTATTACTACTCCCTCCGTCCCAAATTTACAAGTATAATAAAAGTATACCCAAAACATTATTTTATAACATATAAAGCATATTTACCATTCCAAATAATATTAAGTTATTACTACTCCCTCTGTCCCAAAATTACAAGTATATAAAAGTATACCCAAAACATTATTTTATAACATATAAAGCATATTTACCATTCCAAATAATATTAAGTTATTACTACTCCCTCTCTCCCAAAATTACAAGTATATAAAAGTATACCCAAAACATTATTTTATAACATATAAAGCATATATAGCATACTTATGACCATTTTAACATTTAAAGGGGGGATTAGTAACTTACTTATTTTTCGGAAATGAGTCAAGAAAATAATATTGATCGGTAGAAATGTTCTATTCAACTCCCTGAACATTTATATATAATTAGATTTGAAAATGGAGTAATAAATAAAAAGAAATAAAATGAAGAAGACCAAATCTTACCTAGCTTCTTTCTTTCATCAATGGAGGAAATTTTTGGAAAAGGAAAGTGTGTGAGTGAGGAGTGTGGACACGCAGGGGAAGGGGAGGGAGATTAGTCACCAAGGTTGATTCCCCTATTTCCCCTAAGATCCCTCACTAGATTACTTATTTTACTTAACCTTTTAACAACCTATTCCACTAAAGTCCCCATGAAATCCCACTAACTCCACTTAACTCCCAAAATAATTATTACTACTAACAATTTAACTAACACTTTATCTAGCTCAAATAATCAAATAAGATGTGCAATTCATATAATATAATGCAACACATAAAATGCACATATAATTTTAAATTAAAATTCTCAAAAATATGAAATAAATATAAAATAAATAAAACGGATTTTTGGGGTCGTTACACTCACTCCCCCTTAAAGAAAATTCGACCCGAATTTTTCGGATTGCTTACCTCCATTCTCGAATAACCAAAGATACTTACTTTCATTCCAATCCCGAAGCTTCACACTGAGTTCAATATCCTCTAAAACTTTAAACATACAAGAGAATAATCACAAACATCCCTCGGAGCATAGAAACATGGAATACATTGCAAACATCGTCAAAAGAAAGAAGTAACACAAGACGATAAACTCAATTGCTAACTCTTCCCAAAATCTCAAAAGAACTGATATATTAAACAAACTCCACGAGAAGTAAAGGTATATCCCTCGAATTCTTAGAATCAACTGAACAAGTTCTCAACATGTCTTCAAGAATCTGAATGGTTATTTCTAACTGACCCTCTGTCTGAGGATGAAAAGCCATACTAAGTCTCAATCCTGAACCCAAGACCTTCT
Source organism: Campanula takesimana (assembly GCA_026119855.1). NCBI lineage: Eukaryota > Viridiplantae > Streptophyta > Magnoliopsida > Asterales > Campanulaceae > Campanula > Campanula takesimana. The sequence continues at coordinate 576,080 of JAOWBW010000814.1, read as the reverse complement.
GAAATGCTTGCCAAAATCAAGATGTAAATGAGGAACCCATATTTAATACCATGCTCGCAGACATCCCATAAAATCGAACTATCTTCTGAACAAATAAATAACAACTGGAATTAATATTTATACTCTCAAAATAGAAAAGGTGAGAAAACTTGGTAACCAATCCGCTATCAGTCAACATCATTTATTCCATCTATTCAGTGCAGCCCCTTCAATGAAACTTTTCGCAATAAATTCATATCCACTCAGAAATCTCAAGGCTTGTCACAAACTAACTGATCACTGATATTCTACTTCCAGATTATTCGTAGCTCAAGGACTTAGTTGAATGCTTAGAATTTCGCGGGTCAACAAATCAAAGGTAACTCTTCAAATTTATCTCAATACTCTACATTTACTTGGGTTCATAATTAAATTGGTCTTGTGCATCTCTTCAAGTATCTATAGTTGAATTCCGTTATACATGTTGGTTCCACTAAGTGTTGACCACATACTCTACCACAAAAGCTAAAGTTCCATCACTAGCAACGCACAAAATCGGGTTGTCTATCCTCGTTCATTCCACTAGAAATTTTCTATAGTTAAAATCCTTCAATAAAGTAGAACTTAAAGTTTTCACAATCGCAAAATCACCCCATATCTCAACTCACAAAGATTTCAAAATGTTAATTCCTCTAACATTCTCCAGTTAGTTTTATCAAACATGAACTATAAGTCAAGATATCCTCTAACACATTACCTTTCTCCGATGATATAACATAGTAAACACTTCAAATATAACTCCATCAAAGTCAATAATCGCAATAAATCTCAATTTATGGGTAGGATAATTTTTGTTCATAAAGAATCAATCTTCTCAAAGCACACATTGTTACCGTTCCATTCTGAAGCAATAAACATCTCAATCACTCTTTAAGGCATCTCAATGAATAATGAATTATTAAATCCACTATAATGGTAAAACTCGACATATCCACTAGAAAATAATAACACAGATCATATCCTCTAGATAACGATAATACTAGTCAAATCCATTAAGCAATACCAATACTGAAGTTGTCATCAGCTCTCGTTTCAACAATTAACTCGCAACAATTAAACTCGTTCCACTCTTACCAATCCATCGAGAAAGTATCTTTCTATGCCGAATAGTTAACACGGCAACTACCTGAGAATCCATCAATGAATCTCTAATAATATACCAATCTCAACCACTCAAAATAACCCAAGGTTCTCCTCAAGAAACAAGTACCACTCAAGGGGAAATACACTTAAAATCTCACAAGGAAAGGATATCTTCTAATTTAAATGCAAATATTTCACTACTAACTCCATAAACCAACTACCAGGCACTCGTGACAACAATTTACAAGTTTTGATGCATAAAAAGCATGAATGCTAAACACACACATATGTAAAACTCCACCACAATAACATCAAAATCTTGTGATGGCAACATCACTAAATTGGCAAGTAAAACATGCTCATGAATACGCACATCACAAGTACACGACACTTTATCGGTCGTCAAACACTCCCCCTTAAAGAAGACACATCTAATCACAGAAGGTAAAGACTCAGAAGACACATGTAATCAAGAGACAAAATGCACAAACACACAAGTATGCGAAGAGCCATGGTCTATAAGTGTATGTGCTCTCAGACTAGACATAGAAATTATACCTTCAGTCACATTAGAAGGATCCGAAATTTGCTGTTGAGTAATAGCAAAGACACGACCCTGCACTTTAGGCCTTCCTGAAGAATCCCTCTTCTGGCCCTGTGAAGACCCAACTACTCTTCCCAAAGACTGATTAGTGAACCTGGGACAATGCCTCTGGAAATGACCCAACTGACCGCAATTCATACATCTACCTTGTTTCTTCCAACATTTCTCTTCAGAATGCCCTTCTTTTTGACAATAGTTACAAACCTTCTTATTTTGATACCTTTGTTACCCTGATTTCTATTACCTGTCTATCCTTAAGAAGACCCTTTTGATTGTGAAGATCCACCTTGATTCCCTTTATTATCCTCACGTTGTTGTTGTTGCCTACCTTGCCTCCCTGCACCTAACAATTCCATTTTCTTCTTGTGTTCCTCAATATCATTCTCCACCTGGTAGGCTTGATCAACTGCATCTTGAAAATCTTATAACTTGTGGGATACTAGTTGAGTTCTAATCGCAGTTCTCAATCCCTTTACAAATCGCATAGCCTTCCTCTCCTCAGTTGCCACTAAGTGGGTACAGTACCTGGATAACTCCGTGAATTTGGATGTATACTGAGCCACAGACATAATATTCTGCTCCAAGTTAAGAAACTCCATTTCCTTCTTGTCTTGATCTACCCGAGGAATGAAATGTTCCTTAAATTTCTTCAGAAAGTTCTCCCAAGTATATGGTATATGATTCTCATCCCAGTTAATTTTCAAACTTTTCCACCAGTGCTCAGCAGCTCCACTCAACTTATAAGTAGAAAACCTGACTTGTTCTTCATTAGTACATCTGAGAACATCAAATATTTTTTCCATCGATTCAATCCACCTCTCAACCTTGGTCACATCCGGTTCTCCATCATAGCCGGTTGGTTTCATCTTTAAAAACTGTTCCAGACCATACCTCGGAGGTGCATGTTCTCCTCCTTTCCTCTGATCATGTATAGTTTTCATAGCTGCCTCGAACATTCCTTGATACATAGCTCGAGCTTCTTCTCTTACATTACCCTGGCCGGCGGTACCCGACTGTTCACCCTCAGTTCCAACCATTTTTACTGAGTACCTGCATAAAACACTCAACGTTACTCACTCCATACTCAACTACCCTCCTAGGTAACTTAGTCATTCTAGACCATCTACAACCTAGCTCTGATACCAACTGTCGCGCCCCGCCCCGTGGTCCTACTTGGCCCCACGTCCGGGACACGAGCGGAAGACGTCATAAAACAATTTAAAGGAAATTTTTCGAAATATACTTTCATAAAAAAGATCACACGACCAACACAACTACTTGAAACTTGACTTGAAGTCATAAAACAAACCAACTTTCACAACGAGTACTGAGCCACTTGGCCACAACTTTACTTACAAATATACAACACCGACATCTACTAAAAGAGATGATACAAAACTAAGTCACGGGTACACTACCCAAAAGGTGTTACATTTACATAATGTATCATTTAACATACACACCACTTCCCAAAAGTCTTACCAAAGATCCTCTTCCCGACGTCCTCCCTGTGTGTGAACTATCCCCTGGGCTCCTTATCTAAAACGGTAAACAAATAAGGGGTGAGAATAAATCTCAGTAAGTTACTAAAATGCAACTACATTACATGCTTATATGATAAACATAAAGGAACAATGTCACAAATGATCATATAGCATATAGCACATAATATGAGAGGCTCCCTATCGCCAACCGTCCCATACCGGTTAGAAATAACGACCAACTCATCATACAACACATAGTGTAAGAGTAAACACTCCTACGAGGATACCAAGCCAAGGTTTACCGAAATAACATGATCATCAGAGAAGACCATCTGAGAAAACCATCTGAATAACCATCTGAGAAGACCATCTGTCTGAAACCATCTGAGCAGCATAAATAGCTGAAGCCGGGATCCCAAAAGCCAAACCATATCCAACAGAGCCAAAGTAACAACGGGCAGCATCAATAGCTGAAACAGGTTCCGGAACCATATAACATAACAACAACAATAGTGGGAGAAAATGACACAAAGTCATACCCCTAAATGCTCACGCGAGGGAGCGAGTTCATCCCATCCAAGGCCAATCTGGACTGAGGAAATAGGTCCAGTGGAAAAGCCTTATAGTGTACTTAACTGATGCCACTACAATGCCTTCCACCTCCACTCGATAACATCCCAAACCTGGGAAATAGGACCAGTGGAAAAGCCTTATAGTGAACTTGGCTAGTGTGCCACTATAATGCTTTCCACCTCCACTCGATAACACACAAAACCAGCTGGACTTTCAACAAAGAGCACAGTAATAAATACTTGCTAAAACAACAACCAGGGCATGATTCCATAGAAGGAAACCACACAAGCTCATCATAGAAAAGTAAACACGTTTTCACAATAATGTGCACAATCTTGACATTAAGTCACCACACAATCCATCTACACAATCACATTAAGTCAAACCCGATCACAAAGGACCAATTCTGTCATTTTGATACCTCATAACAATTATCTAGGCATCCTAGGACATCGCCTAAGACCTAGCCCAATACTTAACGAAAAACAAACAAGTTGTTAAAACTCAGACTGCTCGGCCGCTCTACTTACTTGACTCGGCCGAGCGGATCGGTCGAGTCCTTTACTTTGATCGGCCGCTCTCCTAGAACTCAACATTCGACAATAAGGGGATCGGCCGCTCTAATTTACTGACTCGGCCGCTCCACTGTAGAATGGCCAATTCCCAGGAAAAATCTAACAAAGATCACTTTCATTACCAAGTTGTTACCCAATCCTAAAGCACAACAACATCATTATAACTTCACAACACTACCATACCAACCTCATCTAGCATATACCCATAATAATTAAAGTTATTACTACTCCCTCCGTCCCAAATTTACAAGTATAATAAAAGTATACCCAAAACATTATTTTATAACATATAAAGCATATTTACCATTCCAAATAATATTAAGTTATTACTACTCCCTCTGTCCCAAAATTACAAGTATATAAAAGTATACCCAAAACATTATTTTATAACATATAAAGCATATTTACCATTCCAAATAATATTAAGTTATTACTACTCCCTCTCTCCCAAAATTACAAGTATATAAAAGTATACCCAAAACATTATTTTATAACATATAAAGCATATATAGCATACTTATGACCATTTTAACATTTAAAGGGGGGATTAGTAACTTACTTATTTTCGGAAATGAGTCAAGAAAATAATATTGATCGGTAGAAATGTTCTATTCAACTCCCTGAACATTTATATATAATTAGATTTGAAAATGGAGTAATAAATAAAAAGAAATAAAATGAAGAAGACCAAATCTTACCTAGCTTCTTTCTTTCATCAATGGAGGAAATTTTTGGAAAAGGAAAGTGTGTGAGTGAGGAGTGTGGACACGCAGGGGAAGGGGAGGGAGATTAGTCACCAAGGTTGATTCCCCTATTTCCCCTAAGATCCCTCACTAGATTACTTATTTTACTTAACCTTTTAACAACCTATTCCACTAAAGTCCCCATGAAATCCCACTAACTCCACTTAACTCCCAAAATAATTATTACTACTAACAATTTAACTAACACTTTATCTAGCTCAAATAATCAAATAAGATGTGCAATTCATATAATATGATACAACACATAAAATGCACATATAATTTTAAATTAAAATTCTCAAAAATATGAAATAAATATAAAATAAATAAAACGGATTTTTGGGGTCGTTACATTTGTTGTGTCTTTGGGACCAACACCCTCCCACTCATTCTCTTTCCTACTTTACTTTTATACTCATAATACTTACATCAATTCCACCATTTCATAATCTCCGTGTAAATGAGAGGGTGGACATATACTCTGGGACGGATGGAGTATTGTTTTTCGACTCCAAAATATCAAGATATTTTATTTTAAAGTTGTTGGTGTTTTTTTCCAACTAGTGCTAATGGCGATGGACGGGCGGCCGGCCTATCTCATGGGGTGAGTCCGTCTCACAAGATTTTGGCTCATATAAGTTTATGGTCCGTTTGGATGTGTGCTTATTCATTATTTATTTCTTTTGTTTTTTTCATTTTTTTTTTGGAGTTTATATAATTACTTCTTTTGTCTCTAAATAACGTTTTTAATTTTTTATTTATTTCAATGAACTTTGAGCACATAATTTAATTATTTTAATAAAAATTTGAATTTTGTTATTAATAACACCACACCATTATCAATATATAAAAACAACAATATGAAGAAAGCCGTAATCTCAAACTAATTTAGGGTCGGCTAAACATTAATTGTCACGTAAAGTCGCCATTGAAGAAGTTGAGAACTTTTGAAAGTGAGATGTTAAAGTGTTTTAAAGGTTTTTTTTAAAAAAAGATGAAAAATTAAATATAATCAAACATCGGCATCATTATTTTGAGAAAAAAAACAATTTTAGATGTTGATTATAATTTATAGCAATATATGTTATTATTATTAAAACTTTTTCTGAAATGAAAATATTATTCCATCATGATTTGAGTATTGTAAAAAACAAGTATTTAAAAAAAGAGGCATGTCAATGAACGTGCTCATTAGCTCATGCGCTAAGCAAGGCCTCCTACACAAAGTTTAAAGGTTGGATCGTTCCCCCTCCCGTGGTAAAAATAAAATAAAGACAAACTCTCCCGTGAGACGGTCTCACGGGGTGAGACAGAGCTATCCACGGGTCGAACCCGCCTGCTCCGCCTACATCAGCAACAACTCATCCCTCAAGCGCACCTCTCAGCATGCGACACGTGTCGCGAGTAAAAAAAAACCCTCAATAACTTTAAAATGTTATATCTTGAGATTTTTAAGTCGGAAAAAAATTTAAAAATACCGTTGTGTTCGTCTCGATGAGACGAATCAAACTAGATAGGTCATGATATGGTTTGATTTTTATTTTATTTTTACAAAAAAACACACTTTTTAACATACAAAAATTGAGCTGCTCGTCTCCTGAGATGTAACATTCTGTTATGATAAAAGTAACAATTTCATATTCAAAAAGTAACACGTTTACTGTAAAATGTAACAACAGTTTTGCAAAAAAATATAAATAGTTTGATAGTTTTTGTTGATAGAAAAAGTAGTATTTGAAGTGTAACAGAGTGCATATATGATTATAATTTTCTATATAGATGAATGTAACATTTTTAGTTAGTAAATGTTACTTTTTTATTTAGAAAGAGTAAAAAATCATATATATAATCGGGTTTTGCATTTTAATTGAATGTAAAACCCTAGAATAGTGTTGCAATTAAGAAAAAAAAAGTTACATTCATTTATTTTAAAATTTAACATTAGTTTAGATGTCAATCTTATCTTTAATTTATTTCAGCAAAATTGTGGTAAAATTTTTGAAAAAAAAAGTGTTAGATTTCTTTATAAAAAGTGTTACTTTTGCTGGTGAGCAAAAAATGGTGTGGAAAAAAAAAGTTGGAGGGCAGAAAAAAAAAATAGGCTTGGCTCGGCAGCTCGGCTTGGCTGTAAGCCGTCTCACGCTGTGAGACGGTCTCATAGGAGTCTGCCTCTAAAATAAAATCCAATGTAATAGGAAAAGGAAAGCAAAAAATTTAAAAGAAAAAGTCACACAAATAATTATTCAATCATGGTCTTAATTTACTGCTAGTCTCCTTACTAGAAAAGCAAAAAAGAAAAGAGTAATTTAAAGAAAAAATAATGGGTTAATCTCATTTTACTACCCCCAAAGTTTACCTGTTATATTATTTGGAGGCCTGTGATTTTATTTTTCTCACTTTAGGGCTTGGACTACCATTTTTGTATCAATGCAGGACCCATACAAGTTTTTCGCTAGATTTTAAGTAGAAAGTTGACATGTGTTAACAAACACGTATTTCGCCTTGATTTTTAACCTTTTAATATTCGCGTTTCACCCACACTTATCAAAATGTATTTCATCCTTCTCTCGCATTTTTTTCCTCAACTACAAAAACCCACCCGAAAAAAAAAAAAACATATTAAAAATTCAATGAATGTTAGGATGATCAAAACTTATCATCTTTTTTCTCAAGATGCTCATTTTAATTTTTTTGCAACTGTAACATTTACCAATGTAGAAGAGCAAACCTAAGTGGAATAATCCTTGCTCTCTCTTCTTGTCCTTTATTTATTTATGACATATAGAGTTCATATACTTCTTCAATATCCCCAATGTATCTGTTTAGTTTTAAAAGTGAAAATTCTGATTTTCTCTTGTTATGTCTTAAGTGTACCTTCATATCTTTTTTACTATTAGTGCTTTCATATGAATTCCATTTAATTGTATTTTAAAAACAATATCGTTAACTTATGCAATCATATAATGTGTATGGCTAAGCAAGTATGAATGAATTTATAATTTGTTATAATATTGGCTCTTGATCTTTTGATAAAAAAAGAGGACAATTTTGATGGGCGTGGATTTTGTCAAAATTTGTTTTTTACTTGGAAGGTTTTTGTTGTTGAGTGAAGAAGAAAGAGAAATGATGAACTATGTGTTTGACATGGGGCGTTGAGTGGACTCGTAAATGCGAAAAGACAAAAGACAAAAAAAGAGAGAAATATGTGTTGAATAACGCATGGAAACTTTCCATTTAAAATTTGACGAAATTCTTATATGAGCCCTATTTTGATACAAAAATGCAAGTATAGGCCTTAAAATGAGAAAAATGAAACTACATGTTGTGAAATTAGACCCTTCCCAACCCAACACCCAAGCAAATCGCAAGAAAACTCAGCACCACAAACAAGCACAAGAAATAAGAAACCCAAAGCAAAAGAACAAAACGAACACAAGAAATTGTTTACCCAGTTCGTCAATATGTTTGACTACGTCTGGGGGCACTACCAAGCCAAGATCTTGCACTATAATATGTAAATATGGAGTTACAATGAGTATGGGGGCGGAACATTGCTTATATAGGCATCCTAGAATAAAACCTAACCCTAGACGGACAAAGAAACCCGAAATCTAGACTAAAATTCGGCCCAGAGCAGACCTACCCCGACACCTGGGCGGTCGCCCACTTTGCCTATGGGCGGTCGCCCAAAACTGGACTTCCAGCTTGTGAACCAACTGATTAAGTGGGCGGTCGCCCACCATCACCCTGGGCGGCCGCCCAGAGCATCAGATCCTCCGACGTGATTTCCTTCTTTGCTCCGATCGCTAGTTCCCAGTTGGTCTCTATTCTAACAATCTCCCACCTAGAGATCAATCGCATATAAGCCCCGTATCCGTTCTTCAACTCATCCTTAGTGCCATAGTGCTCACCTCGATCATGGTAGTGCCGTCCTCCTCCCCTATTCTCCAAGCCCCGTTGAAGCTATTCCCAGCTTCAACTTCACCTTGCTTGAGAAACCTGGAGCCTTTGCATCCGATCTACACTCTCTATTAGATTTGCGTACCGGAATATCCGGTCCTGGAGTATTTGGTCCATCTTTAGTGACCCCTTCACCTTGGTCATCATGAACCGTGCCGTTCCCACCCAAGTTTAGAATATCCATGCAAATTTCATTCGCATCACAGCATTCTTCAAACTCCCAGAGCTCATACTCCCCACCATTAATAGACCTCAAGCATTTAGCCTTGAGTCCAATCCGATTCTCCACCAAGGCCTTCCACTTCTTATACATCCTGAAAGATTCATCTTTCCCTTTTAAGAAGTAATCACGGACCTTCCTTGTCGAATCATCAATAAAGGTCATGTAATATGACACACCACCCCGAGAAGTTACCGGGGATACCCCCTTCTCACCCATGTGACCCAATCGACAGTGCCACAAATCCGTATCACCCTTGGCTGACGCCACCGCGATACTATCGGTGTTTGTCAAATACAATCTTCCTTCCCTATTACCCCGAGCGATCTCACAATCCTCCTTGGTAATAACCCAGTTCCTGCAGCTAAAAGTTACCGTGTAACCTTCTTCACCCAGCTGCCCAACTAAAATCAGGTTCTTTTTCAAACCCGGAATGTGTCTGACCCCGTGTAGATGTAAGACGTTCCCGTCCGATGCTCTTATTCTGACATCCCCCTTCCCCTTGATTTCCAAAGGCTTGCCATCCGCCAGATAGACATTTCCAAAATCATCGGAAGTGTAATTTTCTATCGCTCCTGCATGCCCGCATGAGTGGAATGATGCCCCCGAATCCAGCACCCATGATTCTAGCGCACTACTAACACTCGGAATCAGTACATCGTCACCTTCGATTATCACATTCACCGATTTATCCCATCGCATGGGACAATCCCTCTTGTAGTGTCCTAACTCCTTACAATGATAGCACTCTACCGATCCTCTTGCAACCCTTGGTCTTTCTTTGTTCTCCTCATACTGATCCCCACCCCTGATTACACTTTCCCTTGACCCTGTTCTCCCTTTATTGCTAGAACCCGGTCTTCCCCTACTAGTTGTAGCCAAGACCGATTCCGAAGTAGACGGTGTCCCCAATTTCTTTATGCGATTTTCCTCGCCCAATAGAAAGACCTTAACATCATCGTACTTCAATTTGTTCTTACCCGTTGAAGCATTTAACGCTGTCACCATTCCGCTCCAACTTCCTGGTAAGGACGCTAGCAATAAACACGCATGAACCTCGTCACCGAAAGTAATCTCCAACGCAGTCAATGAGTCTATAATATCCATAAACTCATCGATATGTTTAGCTATGGATCCTCCCTCTTGCATCTTGAGACTACCCATCTTGCGTATCAAATCAATCTTATTTGCAGCAGATGGAGTTTCAAATCTCTCAGTAAGATAATCCAATAGCTCCTTGGTGGTTTTCGCCTTCCTGGTAGTCTTCGCGATCCACTTCGACAAAGTAGATCGAACCACCCCTAAGGCTTTCCGATCCATGAGATCCCAGTCTTCCTGCTTTTCTTTTTCCGGTTTGACTCCTGTTAGAGGCTTATAGAGATCCTTATTATACAAGAGATCCTCTATTTGCATCCTCCAATATCCATAGTCAGACCCATCAAATTTCTCCACCGCTTGTTTATCCTTGCCCATTCTTGATTGCTTGATAAACCCCTTTGATCGTCCAACCAAAGCTCTTGATACCAGTTGTTATGGAATTAGACCCTTCCCAACCCAACACCCAAGCAAATCGCAAGAAAACTCAGCACCACAAACAAGCACAAGAAATAAGAAACCCAAAGCAAAAGAACAAAACGAACATAAGAAATTGTTTACCCAGTTCGTCAATATGTTTGACTACGTCTGGGGGCACTACCAAGCCAGGATCTTGCACTATAATATGTAAATATGGAGTTACAATGAGTATGGGGGCGGAACATTGCTTATATAGGCATCCTAGAATAAAACCTAACCCTAGACGGACAAAGAAACCCGAAATCTGGATTAAAATTCATCCCAGAGCAGACCTGCCCCGACACCTGGGCGGTCGCCCACTTTGCCTATGGGCGGTCGCCCAAAACTGGACTTCCGGCTTGTGAACCAACTGATTAATTGGGCGGTCGCCCACCATCACCCTAGGCGGCCGCCCAGAGCATCAGATCCTCCGACGTGATTTCCTTCTTTGCTCCGATCGCTAGTTCCCGGTTGGTCTCTATTCCAACACTACAGACCCCCCCCAAGTGATATAACATGTAAACTTTGGGGGTAGGAAAGTGAGATTAACCCAAATATAATTTCCTCAAAATCTTATGAAAAGAAAAAGAAAGAGATAATTGCAAAATAAACCTTGTACAAGTTTATTCATTGCAATTTAAACCTTGTAATAATAATAATTGCGTAAAAAAAATTGTACAAAGATTTTTGTTGCAATTTAAACCTTCTTCCAGTTAGTCGTTAAAAAATAAGTTATAAAAATGCATTTACACGCCTAAAGTTTATCTTATTGCATATTATTCCTCCAAAATATCGCTTTATTCGATTTTTTATTCTCCGATTAATTGAAAAGTTATTAAAAAATAAAATATTAAGATATTGACTCAACACATTCATAATTTTCTAAATTTATAAGTCAACTCAAATAGAGATGACTTGTTATTTAGAGTTTATTTTTAATTTATTATAATAATAACTAATATTTTGCAAAATTTAAATTATAGAATTTACAAGATAAATATTGGTCATACTTAGAAATAAAATAAAATTAAATATTTATAACATGGAAGTCATAGTTAGAAATTATTAAATAAATTTTAAAGAAAAAGTGATTTGACTCTAAAAAATTTGACTCGCTCACAAAATTTAAAAAGAAAAATAATAAAACTTTACTGAGAAATTCAACACATAAAATTTACAAAAATATCTAGCACCTTCAACATAATAAAAATCCTCTACTCTCTTCTTCCAGAGTAATTCACAATCATATCCCTCTCCTTTCCTCCAACAAAATTTTGAACTTCAAACAATCAATATGATTTTATAATTCAAAATTTTTTAGGAGTTTGATGCGGTTGAATCATTATGGAGGATAAGAAGAGAGAATTATAATATGAGTGGGGTTATTTTATTTTTGAATTTTGTGTGTTTAAATTTCTATGTAAAATCATATTGATTTTAAAGTTGTATTACTTTAAAAAAAATGTGAATGAGAACTCTTTTGGAATTGAATCATTTTTTTAAAATATATCTTAATTTCTTACTATGACTAATATTTTATTATTATTTTAAATATTATTATTTAATTTCTAAATATGACTAACATTTATCTTGTAAATTCTATAATTAAATTTCATAAAACGTAGACATAAGTAGAAATTAAAAGATAAATTTTAAAAAAATAATCAATCTATTAGAGTTGACTTTAAAATGTTTAGAATTTGTGGATGTGTTTACTCAAGTTTTTAATATTTATAGTTTAATAACTTTTAGTTAGTATGAGAATATAATAGTAATAATAATAATAAATATTTTTGGAGGAACATTACAATTTACGTAAACTTTAAGGGGGTGTAAGTGCACATTTTAAACTTTTTTTTTAACGACTAACTGGATGAAGGTTTAAATTGCAACCAAATTTCTTGTACAAGTTTTTTATGCAATTATTATTTGTACAAGGTTTAAATTGCAATGAATAAACTTGTATAGGGCTTATTTTGCAATTATCTCTTAAAGAAAGGAAAAAGAGAGAAAGAGAAACTTGCCTGGTTGACTAAAAGGAAAAAACAGCTAGGGTTTGTATGTTTGTTTGTTTTATTGTTTGCTCATATTTATTTATTTAATTTCTTTTCCTTTTATTATTCTCTTCTCACACCATCCAAGTCCAACTATCACTAAATGCAGCAGCTGTATATACACCCAATTTTCACCTACAATTCATACTAAATGATTATTTGATTCCCAAATTCAAAAGCATGAATTAATTTAACAAACAAACCAAAAATTACCCAAATGCCGATTCTTCTTCAATCTCACTCTACCATGTCAATGCCGCTCTTGTTCATGTTCATCTTCAACATTTTTCTTTCGTTGCCTGCCGGAATGTCAGATCTGACCTCCGACAGAGCCGCCCTTTTGTCCCTCAGAGCCGCCGTTGGTGGCCGTACCTTGTTCTGGAACGCCACTGAACAAACCCCATGTAAATGGGCTGGCGTTGGCTGCAACGACGACCGCTCTGTTACCTCTCTCCGTCTTCCTGGTGTTTCTCTCGCCGGGCAACTACCCAATGGCGTTTTTGGTAACCTTACTAACCTCCGTACTCTCAGTCTCCGGTTAAATGCTCTTTCCGGTGCTCTCCCTTCCGACCTTGGCTCGTGTACTCAGCTTCGTAACTTATATCTACAAGGGAATGACTTCTCCGGCCCTTTACCGGAGTTTTTGTTTGGTTTACGTGACCTAGTTCGTCTTAACCTTGCTCAAAATAACTTTTCCGGCGAGATTCCAAGTGGGTTGAACAATTTGACCCGGTTGAGAACGCTTTATCTCGAGAGCAATCAGCTTTCCGGCGGCATTCCCGAGGAGCTCGACCTTCCAAATCTCAGCCAATTCAATGTTTCTGGTAACCAATTAAACGGCTCCGTCCCCAAAAGTCTTCAGTCTATGCCGGAATCTTCATTCCTAGGAAATTCCCTGTGCGGTGGCCCGCTTGATTCTTGCCCTAACGACCTGACTCCAGCACTCGCCCCCGGAAACGGCAATGGAAACGGAAACAACAGTCAGACTAAAAAGAAAAATGGGTTATCCGGCAGTGCAATTGCCGGAATTGTGATAGGATCTGTAGTGGGTTTCCTCATATTGCTTCTGCTTTTGCTGTTTCTCTGCAGAAGGAGAAATACTAAAAAGACGAGCTCAGTTGATGTTGCTGCAATTAAGCAAACAGACATGGACATCATCGGAGAAAAGCCTCTTGCTGATGACTCTCACGGTGGCAGCATGCGAAGTGACCATTCCGTTGCTGCTGCCGCCGCCGGAGCAATGGTGGCAAAAGGGGATTCCGGCAACAATGGCGGTGGGGCGGCGGCAGCTAAGAAGCTGGTGTTCTTTGGGAATGCAGCAAGGGTGTTTGATTTAGAGGATTTGTTGAGAGCTTCTGCTGAGGTTTTAGGGAAAGGGACATTTGGAACTGCGTATAAAGCGGTTTTGGAGGCTGGAATTGTGGTGGCGGTGAAGAGGTTGAAGGATGTGACAATTAGTGAGAAAGAATTTAAGGAAAAGATTGATGATGTTGGAGCTATGGATCATGAGAATTTGGTTGCGTTGAGGGCTTACTATTATAGTAGGGAGGAAAAGCTTCTTGTGTATGATTATATGTCTATGGGAAGCTTATCTGCTCTTTTGCATGGTGAGTCCACTCCACTCCTATTCTTGCTGCTCTTTCTTATGGTTTGTTTGCTTTTTGTGCTTATTATTATGTTGATAATTTGTTTCACAATCTAGTGAATTTAGCTCAAGTTTGTTCTTTATGCTATTAATAATTTGACTTAGATGATCTTTAACCAGTTTGGCTTGGTTTTTTAATCTCAGTACAATTTATATTTCAAAATAGTTCATATTAGTTGCATCCTTGACGCGCAGCAAGGTCTTTTGGATTATGTTCTCAAATAGTTGCATATGAAATGAGCACTCAGGTCTTTTGATTTCCCTGCCATATCATGTAAATTTCCTTGAGAATACTGCACTGTTTAGTGCTCCAAGACGTGCTTATTTATGGCTTATGCTTTACTACAGTTCTATTGAGCGTGTCAATGTGTTCATATACTTGGTGATGCGAAGAAAAATCTCACGACTTCATTAGTCTGTATATGAAGTACCGTGGAAACAGAGTTTATTCTCTTATATTAACATAAACAAATCAGCCTCCCTTCTTTGGTTCAACACTAACATGTCCCATTTATTATGGAATTGAGTTAACTTATTGATAGTCAACTTATTCATAATAGTATCCGATCATCAAGAACTAGGACAGTCATCCATGCATTAATACTCCCTCCGTCCCATACTTATCGCTACTTATTTCCATTTTGGGCGTCCCATACTTATTGCTACTTACCCAAAATGTTCACTTTTCTCTCATATCCATTCACAACAAATCCACTAACTTATTTTCTCTCTCATACCCACTCACAATACTTACTTTTCCAACATATTTTCTTAATCCCCGTGCACTCCCATTTAGTAGCAATAAGTATGGGACGGAGGGAGTATGGTGTAGTCCCTCCGCCCCAAAATGAATGACCGAATTTGCTTGCTTGCTGTTTAGCAAATTTGGTCATTCATTGTGGGGCAGATGTAGTAGTAAATAATTTTTTTTTCTTGTTAGAAAGAATAAATATGTTATAACTTATTCAATTAGCCTTTCCATGATCTTCTCGTATTTCTATCTTGTCTCAGGAAACAAAGGTGCCGGTAGGACTCCATTGAATTGGGAAATAAGGTCGGGCATTGCCCTTGGAGCTGCCCGAGGAATCCAATACGTACACTCTCATGGTTCTTCTATCTCCCATGGAAACATCAAATCATCCAACATCCTCCTCACCAAATCCTACAATGCCCGTGTCTCCGATTTCGGTCTAGCCCACCTTGTGGGTCCCTCCTCCACTCCCAACCGAGTAGCCGGGTACAGAGCCCCCGAAGTAACCGATCCTCGAAAAGTTTCCCAAAAAGCGGATGTCTACAGTTTTGGTGTATTGCTCTTAGAGCTTCTGACGGGTAAAGCACCAACACATGCCCTCTTAAACGAGGAAGGGGTTGACCTTCCTAGATGGGTTCAGTCAATAGTTACAGAGGAGTGGACTTCTGAGGTGTTTGATATGGAGCTACTGAGGGGGGAAGACAAGTTCGAGGAGGAGATGGTTCAGTTATTGCAGCTTGCAATTGATTGTGCAGCTCAGTTCCCTGACAAAAGACCGTCTATGTCAGATGTCACTGGACGAATTGAGGAACTAAGGCGGTCAAGCTTACGAGAAAGTCAACCCCCACAGACTGATTTTGTTGACGAGACCGATTAAAATCTGTTTTTAGAAATAACATAAATATTTTATTAACCAATGTTAGCTTGTAAAACCCTTTTTTTATTTGCCCTTGTTTAATCTGGGCATGATCTTGTTATTCTCTCTTCATCTAGTTTATTACTTTTTCTTTAATTTTTTTGGGTTTGTCCATGTTGGAGTAGTAAAGAAAAGCTAGGGTTGCCTTTATAATATTTTATGTGAAGGCCAATGAGGTGTGCCATTTGTTAGTGTTGGATGGGGAAATAGGGAATGGTTGTTGTAATTATTACTTGAAGCTTTTTTGGCACTCTCTCTCTCTCTCTCTCTCTCTCTCTCTCTCTCTCTGTATGTGTTGTGTGTGTGTATGGAGGGTTCAGTTGATAATGGTAAAAGTACCTCTTTTGTATTTTTGGAGTCAAAATCTTTCGTACCACTTTGTGTGTCCCTCCCTGTGTCATAAGTGATCCAACGGCTTGCAGTCATTAAGATTATCATTATGTTGATATTATCCAAGCATGTAAACGGTTGAGATTATAATGGCACAGGGAGGTGCAGACAAAGTGGTACAGGAGATCTGGACTCGTATTTTTGTGTACCGCTAAATATGATATCATTGATGACATTACGATGACGTCAGGCTAATAACTCATTTGTTGAATCATCCGTGCATTGGGAATTCAGATCTCCTGTACCACTTTGTGTGCCCCTTCCTGTGCCACAAGTGATCCAATGACTTGCAGTCATTAAGATTACCACAAGTGATCCAACGGCTTGCAGTCATTAAGATTATCATTATGTTGATATTATCCAAGCATGTAAACGGTTGAGATTATAATGACACAGGGAGGGGCACACAAAATGGTACAGGAGATCCGGACTCGTGCATTGATGATATAAACAATATCATCCAGATGTGGTTTTGCTTTACTTCAATTTATTTTAATTCAGATTGGAGCCATTATTTTTTTGATATTCTAATTCATTGGTGTCATTATCATTAATTGGGAAGAAAAAAAAAAAGTTTAACGTGATTCGGGTATTTTATTTTTGGACCACCAAAAAAGGATGATGCAATTTTATTGAAATAGTCAAATCAGTTACTGTTTGTGACTTGTGAGTTGTGTTTAATACAAGCCAACCATATGATATCATTTCGTTTTGTTAAGAGTTTGATAAGATTTAAGTTGATAAAGATATGGAGCATCAAACCTATATGCATGTTGCCTTTATGGCTTTACCCATATAAGCCACTAATATAAATAAAGTTGGTATTAATTTATTTGGGAGTTGGTTGCTAATTTTGTAGGCTGTGCCTCCTGGAAGTTGGTTATAGATATAAATTAATGTTCCTTTTCTAGTCATTTGACTTCTTTATATGAAAAAAACAAAAGCAGGTGTGGAGGTGGGTGACTCTTTTGTGTGTATTGGGCAGCTTAATATTTTCCATTTCAGAATGATAGTGCTACTCTATTTATTTACCTCACGTCTTTTTAGTTTGTTTACACTTTGACCAGCGCACGAGTTTCAAATAAAAGTATTTAATATTAATAGTTGAGTGGGTGTTGTGAGTATAAAAAGTGATGAAATATGTGAGTGGGGTTGAAATTGTAAGTGAGATAGTTGTTGTGAGTATGTGTAGACACCCCGCCTTGGACCGCTCACCCCGATTGTACATTTGATTTTGTGTTTCTTCCTATTTTATGTGTTTTTCGTTAGTTTCTGTTACTTTCGTTAAGTTCCTGACTGACTCTGTTAAGTCTAGGGACTAAACTGAATAACAGTGTTGACTTTCTACTCGATTCTGTCAAAAAAACCATTTCAAAGTCGCGCGCCTCCGCCCTTAGGGGTCAGAAGCGCGCGCATCCCGCCATCAAGGCAGGAGGCGTACGCATTTGGGCGTCAGTTACAGATTCTGTCCAAGAATCTCTCCCTTGCTCATTTTACATGATTTTGCCCGAGAATTTATCTTTGTGACTTCGTTTTGGCACCAAAAACATCTTGTTTTCAACTATAAAAACCCTCTTCTCCAACCTTTCAAAGGGGAGACTTTTTCAACACAAGAAAACTCTACCAAAAGGACTTATTGATACTAGAACTTTGAGGCTTTTTTTAGTACTTTCTCCAAGGAAACTCTTGAAGGCTCTTGAAGTTTAGGTAATCTTCATCTCTTTTCATCTCTTTTCTTCTCTAATCTTCATCTCTTCACTCACTTTCTTAATCAAACGTGCAATCACCCAAAACATTTTGAGACATGACACCAAAGATCACTTCACTACGTTGAAGTTGGTTAAGGAGTTATCTCCCTACATTCAAAACACCCCTTTTATCATTATCAAGGAATAGGAAGAACATTTTTTATGTAGACTATGAACAAGCAAGACCAACATTAGTTGGGCGAGATGGGTGTTTAAGTACTTCCCATCTCGTAACCTAACCCTCGAACCTCATAACAAGAATCTCTGGTTTTCGTATCAAAACATAGGCTAAATATTAGGTTTTTCTTATGTTCCGTTAAAACATAGGTGGCGACTCTACAAATTAAAACCAAATAGACATCCTAGGGCCATCACGCGCTCTAGCCAAGCCGTGGGCTCCTCCCGAAGTATCTACAGTATGACAAGTGGGTCCCAGTGAATAAAGAATAATATAAACTTTCCTTTTTTAGAGTGTGAACAATCAAATGGGACACCCGAAATGACAAAAAGTGAATCGAATAAAGAAACAGAGGGAGTATATGGTTTTAGGAGTTACTCCATTAATTTAAGAATAGTTTTTCAAATTGTTGTTTAAGAAATTCAAATTTGTTTCAAAATATATGTTATTTTGTTATTACTTAAGCATTTTTAGCTTTTTTATAAACATACTTTATTTATAATTATGAAGTTGTGACTGTAATTACTTGAGTATTGAAGTATTTTACGGATAATTTAGCTTTTTATAATCTACTAATTACATTTCTTAATTTAATATGTGTACAGAAGTTTAAAACAACCATTATTTTGAGGTGGATGGGAGTAATTAGTTTTCCAAAATATTCGACATTTTATTATTTTCATAATTTTTTATGCTTTTTATTGGCTACACATTTATTTATAATTGTAAATAACAAAAAAAAAATTACTAATATACTTTTACCCACATGAATTGTAAATAGCATTTTGATTTATCTGCAATCCACTAAAGATATTTACCCATTTTTTATTGGGTTAATGACAGATTAGGGCCTGAACTGCAGGGGGGTGCGTCTAAACGGGGCCTGGGTTTTTTTTTCGCTAGATCAGGGCTCAATATCTAAATTTTTCGGCAGTTAAGGGCTTTTTGACGGAAATCGTTAGAAAAGTCAGTTAAGTGCCATGTGCCGAGCACGTGATACACGGATTGGATGGGTTTGTAATGATATTAGTTAGTAAGGGTTTTAGTGAAATTTTTAAAACTTAGAGGGCTTAAAAATGAAATAAATATTTTTTCTAAATAATCAAGTATATAATAAAATAAGTAATTATCATATATAAAATAAATTTATTAAAAAAATCAAAATTATTAAACAAATTAATCTAATAGCTATATTAAATATAAAAGGATTTAGATTATTTTCTAAATAATAAATTTAAAATTATAAATAATTTTAAATTTTATTCTATGAACATAATAAATTACTTTTTAGGTTAAATCAATTGCACTAATGAAAATCTAAAACTTGCTATTGAGTATTGACACAGCATCAACAATACTATCAATAACATGTTTTAGATTTTCATTAGAATAATTATATTAACCTAAAATCATTGGTCAAAGTTCATTCGTAGTAACGTCGAAAAAAGTATGAAAGTCATTTTGGGACGGAGGGAGTATAATATTCCTAGAAAAAAGTATGAAAGTCATTTTGGGACTATGAAAGTCATTTTGGGACGGAGGGAGTATAATATTCTTAGAAAAAAGTATGAAAGTCATTTTGGGACGGAGGGATTATAATATTCCTACTAACCATCACCACACCCACCACCACCACCATTGACACCGCCATCTATGAACACCACCGTCAACACACCAAAACCACCACCGCCACCACACCACCGTCAACACACCAAAACCACCGCCACTACCTTCATTCTCCCACAACCACATCATTAGAACTACAATCAAATTTCCAGCTCAATCTTAGAGGAAAAAAATCAAAATTCCCAAATATGGGCTTCAAACAAATCGTCAACACACCAAAACCACCACCGCCACCACCCCACCGTCAACACACCAAAACCACCGCCACCACCTTCATTCTCCCACAACCACATCTTTAGAACTACAATCAAATTTCCAGCTCAATCTTAGAGGAAAAAATCAAAAATTCCCAAATCTGGGCTTCAAACAAATCGGCATCTTCATGGGCGAATTTGGTCAGATCTAGACCAGATATTCTTCTCGAATGTCTCGATTCTGCTCGCACAAGAGAGAGGAGAAATTGGTGAGGGTCCGATCGGTTGTCGATTGAAACGGGAGGAGGGGGTGTGCGGCTTCAACAAATCTGGAGAAAGGGGTGTTGATGGATTGGGGTAGGGTTTGTTGATTTAGTGGTGGAGAGGGAGTGGGTAGCGCCGGAAGTGAGAGAGAGAGAGAGAGTTGGGAGACGCCGGCAGTTGGAAGTTGTTGGTCCCTAAAGGGGCAACAAGGGTGTGAAAATCGCTAGAGGGGGGGGGGTGAATAGCGTTTTAAAAATCTTTTCAAACCCTTTTGCAATTTAATGGCAGATGCGCACAACTCTTATTTTGGCTAAGTATAGCGCGCAGCAAGAGTGTGAAATGCACAGCGGAAAGTTTAAGGCAGCTCTGAGCAGGGTATACTGCGCAGAGATAAAAACGCACGCGCTAAGTATGAGGCTAAAGAGTGGCGCAAAAAGGGATTCTAAGGCAAATGAGCAATAACGATTATAGCATCAAATAGTGGCAATCTGAAAGATCAAACAAAGCAGTTCATAAAAGGTTAAGCAGGGAATATGCAATATAAGTAATGAACATGGTATTTGGAGAGGTTCGATCGATGAAAGATCTACATCCTCTACCAAGATGGTTAGTCTTGGATTTCTAATGGAGATCTTATTATATGAGAGAGTATTACAAATTACAACATTTGAGCTCAATACTAACTCAAGATCTATTATCTATGAAGAACAAATCATATACTAAACCGGTGTATCTCAAGAAGTTAGATCAAAATGATCAAAGCTTCAAGAGGTGTGTGTGTGACAGAAATTCTGGGCTCTATGAATATGAAAGATGAAGAGCACCAAGAATTCTGGTGATATAGGCTTTGTGATATGAGCAGGAGTTTGAAGGTTTGAAGATCTTGAAGGCTGTTCTAAAGAATCTGGAAATACTATGCAGCAGTCTTCAGATCTTCATAGTTTTTATTGAAGCATGAAACTCGAGCTCTGAAGCATAATGGCCAACAAGAGGAGCTTGATCAAAGAAGATGATCAAGGGCCGATGAAAAGGACTAAATCCGAAGGCAGCTTCAAAGGCAGCTTGGAAATGAAGATGAGCAGGCTATTTATAGCTGAGAGCTTGAATATAGCCGTTGGAGCTCTGAGCAAGGACAATGAGCTGGCACAGCATGATTAGCGCGTAGCTGTCCTTTATAGCCGTTGGGGCTCTGATCAAGGTTGATGACCTGGCACAATGTGATTGGTGCGCAGGTGATTTGGAGCCGTTGGAGACTGAGCATGAAGACCAAATTCAAAAGCTTCTTCTAGAAGGTTGACAGCTGTCTTCACTTGAGATATTATGTTTGAGCGCATCTCCACCGTTGGCTATGCTGAGTGTGCAGGATTTGTCGTTTGTGCACACCTCAGCTTTTTAATAAGTGTGCATCTTCTAAGCGTTTTCCAAACTTTCTAGAATGTGAGATCAGGAGATGAGGAACTTGACCAAGGTTGTGTCCGCGCACAAAAGGCATGCGCATTGCCGGCGCGCATGGATTCAGCGCATGAGCAGCATGCGCACCATGCTTGGTCACAAAAAGATCTCTTTGGAGTTTAGGAAATAAGATCTTAAAAACTGAGCAGGGTCAAGGGCTGCGCAAGATATCTATGCGCAGTGGCGACCTGCGCAGAGAACATCCTGCGCAGTGAAACGAATCCTGCTTAGGAAATCTTCGATATTTAAAGCTTCAAGTCCTATAATCTAAGCCTATACTATAAAAAGGACTTAGCTAAAAATTGAAGTTATAAACTTCTTTACATGAGGTCCTAAAGTCCATAAAAAATACTCATAGGTGATGGTATCAATCAATTCTAACAAAAGTAGGAGGGTTAAGTGATAAGCATACCCAACAATCTCCCCCTAAATGATTGATGCCATTACCTACTATAGCAAAGGCAATTCATTGTACTTGATAATAGCATGTCCATAAAAATGTGATTGGTAAATCATGACTCAAGTCAATGCACACACTAGCCAGTGCTATAGATTTCTAATCTATCCAAAAGATTAAAAACTTACAAGATAGGAAAGATAGAAATGTCATTTAGAGCATACAAATAATGTGAGATGAAGTTTAAAGTATGCGTTTAAACTGAATGTTTAAACATCATGCGTAGAAGACATGAGCAGTTAAGATTATGCGCATGAGCTTAAGTAATAATGCATTCAATGTTCCACAAACGAATGATTTGAATTGAACAAGGTTTTTGTGAAAGCTTTATGATGCATTCTTCTCATTAAAACTTTGAAGGATTGACTGTTACAGATTACAAGTTTTAAAGAGGAAAATCAAAAGAGGTGCGCACAAAAACAGAAGCGCACTAAATAAAAGCGCATAAAAGAAAACATACTGCGCAACGAGAATCAAAAGGTTCCAAAAAAAAATAGCAAAATACTTACAGAGGAAATCTAATCTAAGTTGATCCGTTGCAGGGCTTTGCGCATCTCATTCTGAAGACCGTTGAATTTGTTCATGAGTTCCACCTTTAAATTTTGAAATTTGTCCTGGAACTCCACAGCTTTTCCAACATAAGTGTTCATTCCTCTGCGCATATCAGCGTTGTCATCCACTAGCTCTCTGAACCTTGCTCTGCTGTCCGTCAGGATGGCAGCTTGCGTAGCTTCTAATCTTGAATCTGTATGGAGGCGCTGAGTGTTGACGCTTGCTTGAATGTCTAACATTGCGTAGTCAAATTTGTCGTTGAACTCCACGGAAAAATCTGTCATGGACTTAGCAATGCATCGACGCACTTCTTCAATATTATGCGCAGAGCCTCCTTGTTCAATCTTCTCTATCTGAGCCACCATCTGAACTTGAAGGTCATCAAATCCTCTATGTAACCCATCTGCAAGGGTTTTCTTGAGCTTTTTCAGAATGTCCCTAAGTCCACCATCAAGCGCTCCAAAGGTGCACACATTTTTGAGTTGTGCGCTGACATTTTCAAGCTGAGCGCTGATGGATTTCAGGGAGTCCAGGATAAGATGTTCCAAAGTGATAGGAACTTTTTCTTGCGCAGGCTCAGATGGACTTGCCTTTGCTTTAGCACTCTCCGTGCTTTCCTTTGCCTTTGCTTCTTCTTTGGAAGCTTTCTCCCCCTTAATGGTATCAATCTCCAAACGCTGCATATCAAGACGATATAATAAAGCAGTTTGAGCAGAAAGAAGTTGATTAAGCTGCAGCTGCGTAGCGACTTGATTCGGTTGAACAGAATGCAAGCCCTGCACGATCTGGCGCAGCTCAGCTGAAGAGGTAGGAGTCTCAGGGGCTGAAGATGGAGATGGAACTGGAGAAGAATCACTGCTGTTGGTGGCTGCGGAACTAGTGCGGCGCTTCTTCAATCCTTTGACGCTGCTGCGCACCTTCTGCTTGAGACGAGAAGAGGTATGTGCGATATCAGCACTGGGGATGGCTTCTTGAGAGGCTTTGTGCATTTGCTCCCCCTCAACAGCATCATCATCTGAATCACCACGGAAAGCAGCCTTGCGCTTCGTAGTGGTTGGCTTTGAGGGAGCAGGCGCTGGAATGCTGGTTGGATCTGCCTCTTTGATAGAAATCCCTTTGGTGGATTGAACCAAAGGAATATCCTTGAGCTTTTTGCTACTGGGCGGAGCAATGCCCTTTCCCTTGCGATTGTACGCTTCTTCTGCGGTCTCTTGCGCAGCATCCGTTGTGGATCTTCCTGCACTCTTCTTGAATTTGACCACAGGAATTGGGCCTATCCAGGGTTCCTTGTTGGGAGCTGCATCAGACAGCCAGATTTCATAGTAGTCGGCGTTGCCTATCTCACTGCGCAAATTCTGAAGGTGTATTCTAGAATAGTACTTTGCGTCGCAAGACTGCTTCTTGATTGACTTTTCTTCAACATAGGTGGCCAATTCACCATAAGTCAATAGGAGTTTGGTTAGCAGTCTGCAGTGAGTTCGGTACTTGGTCTTCCCTGCGTTCAGCTTCTTCTCATAGCTTGTCATCCCCTTCACAATCTCATTTAATATTATCTGCGGCCAGTCTAGTTGATCTTCGTTGAAGATGGCTGCGCAGTATTCCCACTGCTTAGA
Organism: Campanula takesimana; assembly: GCA_026119855.1. Classification (NCBI taxonomy): domain Eukaryota; kingdom Viridiplantae; phylum Streptophyta; class Magnoliopsida; order Asterales; family Campanulaceae; genus Campanula; species Campanula takesimana. The sequence goes on along the minus strand of JAOWBW010000814.1, from coordinate 551,405 downwards.
GATGAAATGTCCATTATTTCCATTCTTGCAGTTGAGGGAGTCTCCAATTAGGGTGCACAGGTGATACATCACCTCACCAAATTCCTTTCGGTTATACATTGGCCACTTCTTGTTAAGAGAAGGGATGCCAATGAGCTTCTGAGCAAGCGCATTTTGATGAGCCTCATCATAGTTGACAGAAGAACTATCAACATTGAAGTTTAGGAGGCTGCGAATGTGATTGGGGTGAACCATTATATCACAACGCTGAACGGTGGCCATGATCATTTCAGTTGTCTTGCCTTCAAGTTGTGCAGGAACAACTCTTGCTGACTTGAAGAATTCATCTAACAGCGCAGGCACTATGAAGGATTGCTCAAGAGTGAATAAAGGAAGAATGCCGGAGGTGCTGAGAAGATGAAGCAGATGACGACCAATCGCATCTAAAGAGAGATCTGCCTGAATAAGTTCCCAACCCAGAATGAAGTAAACGTGTCCCTGCGTAAAACAATAGATAGAATTAGACCGCCTATTGCTTATGGAGCTGTGCGCATATGCAAGGAATGCAGATATACCTTGGCACAAGTTCCATGAAAAACAAAATCATGCGCAGAAAATAGGAAGAGGGTGCGCATGAAATAAGAATGCATACGGAGAGGGATCGTGCGCACAGAAAATAAATATAGGAAGTGTGCGCAGAGAAATAGATACACCTATATGCGCAAAAAGCTATGCGCAGGAAACTGTGCGCAGAGCACAAAGATGGGGGGGTGAAAAATAGACTAAATGAAATAAATAAAAAAATATTTAAGAACATGAACACCCAAGAACACAGAAAAACAAAAGTTGACAAAATTCAACAAAAAATACATCGAAATGACGGCGTGAACAGGACGAAGTCAACCATGTAAAAAGTATGGTCAACAACTTTAAAACAAACCCAGAAATTCAGAAAAACGGTTCGACTGCTAAGGAAGTTACGAAGCACAGAAATTGACGAAAAATATATGTAACGACCATTGATCATGAAATAAACTACATGAAAGAATAGATCAGGCAAACACGAACACAACACAACGATCGATTTCAAAAATGATCAGTAAATAAGGGAGAAATCGAAAAAGGGAGTCTTGAGACCTCCAAGAACAACAATGGCGAAAAAAAATAAGGAGTTATAGTGAAACATACCATGTCTTTGACGGTGGGATGCCGTGATTGTTGTTCTACTTCTTCTTCGTGAGAGTTTCCAGAGTGCGAAGAAGAGTCGGAGATGATTATTTCTGGTTGAGTTTTGGTTTTCTTGGGAGCCATTGAAATGGTTTAGAAAGAAGGAAGGTTGAGGTTGAAGAAAAGAACAGGAAATGAGAGAAGAGGGTTTAGAGCAGAAGTTAGAAAGGAAGTGAGAAAATTTAGAGGGGAGAGAGAAGTAGAGAGAGAAGCGGTTTAAGTAGGGAAGGAGAAGTAAGGCGCACGATAGCTACGAAAAGTTGAGAAAATGTGCAGTGGCGCAGGATAGCAATACCACGTGTCACAAAAGGGAACGCGCGTGCGCAGGCCTATGCGCGCGTGTGCGTGAAGTTCTAAGCCGGTCACTGTCAAGTCGACTTCCTCATAAATGGTGAGTCAGTGAAAGGACGGGCGCACGTTAGCAGGGTGACGTGGCCAAATGGGGAATGCGCGTGCGCAGTCTTTGCGCGCGCGTGTGTCAGCGAAAAGAGGCTGACGGCTGTCGCATCACCTTCCTCATTAAATGGTGAGCAGACATACGTGAGGCGCTGTCATTAATTGCAGTTTGCATTAAATGACAATGGGATGTGCGCAAGGGTAAAAAGGTAATTTCCCAAGAAAATTCAGAAATTAAAAGCGCGGGAAAATTTGAATTACACAAGTACCCTTGTGACTCAGCGTTGACTTTTCAGTCAAGGACCTATGTGAAAAGTCTAATGAATGGAACACTTACCTGCGGTCCTCGATGATTTGCGCATGGATAGTTATGCGTAGCGCATTGATAGCGCAGAGATTCTGTAAATCTCAGAACTGTTGTTTCATGCGCAGACAGTTGTTTTGCGCAGGTGTTGCTCAGGGCGCATGAAACTTAACCTATTTTGCACACTTATCAAGCAAATACATTAGTATCAATAAATTATATGGACAAGTTAGCTAAGATTAAGCATACCCATTTCTCCTTTCAAGAGATCACTTGTTAATTCTTGAAGAGATGATATCAGATGTTGATGAGCTTGATAATAGTGCTTGGCAGGATTGAAAAACTGCTATGGTGGATATTTTATCGCAGAGAGTGGGATAATTCTCATCATGAATCCCATAGTCCACAGGTTGTTGCTTCATCCATAAGATTTGGCAGCAGCAGCTTTCACCAGCAATATATTCTGCTTCAGTAGTGGAGATGGACATAGCATCTTGTCTCTTGCTTGCCCATGCTAAGTCGATTTCCAAGGAAATGACCAGTTCCACTTGTGCTCTTCCTGTCAATTGTGCACGCTGTGTAGTCCGCATCTGAATAACCTTTTAAGTCTGTTAAATTAGTTGCTTGTGGCCATTGGAGTGTCGTATGCTTTAGCATTCAAGTCCAAATTTCTTGATCAAGTTCCCAGTGTACTAGACTTGATTTGCAAGATGCCATCATTCAATTGATTGATTTTAAGCCCCAGGAAGAAAGTGAGTTCTCCCATCATGCTCATTTCAAACTTGCTTTTCATGAGCTTCTCGAAGCGCTTACAAAGTAACTCATTAGTAGAACCAAATATAATATCATCGACATAAATTTGAACAAGTAAAGAATGATCATTATACTTAGCAATAAAAAGAGTTGTGTCGATTTTACCGCGCTTAAAGCCTTTCTCTAGCAGGAATTTTGATAGGGTATCGTACCATGCTCTTGGAGCTTGCTTAAAACCATACAAGGCTTTCTTGCTTTGATTCTATGATGCTTCCATTCTTATCCATCTTGTTTCCGAACACCCATTGAAGTGCTAAATATTGGATGAGCTTTTCTTGCACTTCTTGCATAGCATCGATCCATCTTAAAACATGGAGCACTCTATCAATCTTCTTTGATTCGACATGAGAGATAAACGAATGCTACACCGCAAAGTTTGATGCTCTCGATGTGCGAATCCCTATATTGTGATGATAGGAATACGAAGATCAATGGGAATTTTATTTGCTTCAGCATCACAATCATCAAAGGTGATTTGTTGAAGTGGAGAAACATCATGCGCAGAAGGAGGTGTTTGCGCATCAGGAGTTGCAACTTCAGGCGCAGCATTTATAGTATGCGCATGAGATGGACTGATTCTGAATCTGCTTGATCTATGTCCTGCGCAGGAATAGAATTACTGCGCACCTGTCTAAAAAGCTCAGCAGAGTCATCAGAATCATTTGGAGCCAAATGTGGCTCAAGGAGAGAATGCTTATCAAAATATAGCATGTACAGATACTAAAATGACTAGGGATTTATCTTATTAAGATCATGAAAAGCTTATAGAATGATTGGCATACCCAACGAGAATACCTTCATCTGTTTTGGCGTCGACTTTTACCTTAATAGCGTTTGCAGCCAAAGAACTTGAAGAAAGTAATGTTGGACGCTTTTTTTTTTTTTTTTTTATAGATGGTATGGAATATAGAAGTAGGCTTTGTTGATGAGGGATCTATTCCTGAGTAAAACATGTACCGATGACAGCCTTTTTCCAGAAATACATTTAGAAGTACTGCTTCTACTATCATTGTTTATCCATCCTCAATCAACGAGTGATTCTTTCCACAACGCCATTTTGTTGCAGAACTCCAGCAGCAGAGAAATTGTGAAGAATACCATGGTCATCGCAGTATTGCGCAACACCGTTATTTTTGAATTCAGTTCCATTGTCTGATCTAACACTAACGATGTCGTCTTCCTTTTGAGTTTGGAGCCTTCGAAAGAGAGCAGTTAATATATCATAGCAGTCATCTTTGGATATCATCATTTCGACCCATGTGTATCTTGAGTAGTCATCCACCACGACTAAGGTATATTTGTTTCCTCCAATGCTTGCGGTGGTGACCGGTCCAAACAAATCCATGTGAAGCAGTTGTAAACATTTGGAAGTTGAGGAAGCAATCTTGCTGGAGAAAGACTGCTTGGGTTGTTTACCGAGCTGGCATGCTGCGCATTTTCTATCATGATGGTCAGCTACTTTGGGAAGTCCTTCGACAAGATTTTCCCTTCCAAGCTTAGCCAAATATTTGAAGTTCAAATGACTTAAGCGCTTATGCCATAGCCAGCTGCTTTCACTAACATTCTTTGCTACAAAACAGAGATTAGTGATAGAATTTACAGCAGTAAGATCAATAATGTAAACATTAGTCTTACGAGTCCCTGTGAGCAAAGTTAGTCCGGATATGCCATCTTTGATGTAGCAGTGCGTTGCAGTGAAATGGCATTCCAAACCTTTATCTCATAATTGTGATATGGAGAGCAGGTTGCTTGAGGCTTAATCTTTTATGATTAGTCCAAATCCACTGTCGATATCAACTGAGCTTGAGAGAGCGCAGTGAAGTAGATCTTTCCTGCTTGTTGAAACATTAACTTGCGCTCTACAGCAGGGTTATCTTTTCAGATCAGGACACTTTGAGAGATACCTTGCGCGGCTGCGGAGTTGATGATGACGCAGCTTCTGTCAAGTTGGTTCTGGCAGATAGGTGCTTGTCATTCTGTCTGCTTGGTGAAAGTGTCCCGTTTCCACTGGAGTGAAGGGATCTTTCTTTGATTGTCCTTGGCGCATGCTCAGGTTCCATTTCAGAAATAACTTTTGAATCAGTCAGCATTTGCCATTAAGCAGAGTAGTCCATCCTCAGAATCAGCATCGTTGTCTTCAGTGTCAAGTCTCCGAGTCTTTAGCTCCTTTTCTGCGCAGTTCTCCTCAGCAACCATTCTGCACTGCTTTGATGCTTTGTGCGCAGGGTTGCTTTTCCTTGTACTCAAGTTTTGAAGGAGGCATTGAAGCGTAATGTCCTGGTTTTCTGCAGTAAACCAAGTCATCTTTCTTTGAGTCTCTATGAAAGAGAATACGGATCTTTGCTTGAGGATCCACCAGGTTTGGAGAGCTTTCTGAATTTGATGAGGTTTGAGCAGGCGCAGGAATATGTGAAAAGTTAGTCATTGCCCTAGATTTGAAGCCATATTGAATCGGCCCAAGCTGTTAAGCTTGAAAAACAGAAACATATTTTATGAATGTGTTTGCTCTGATACCACTTGTTGGTCCCTAAAGGGGCAACAAGGGTGTGAAAATCGCTAGAGGGGGGGGGTGAATAGCGTTTTGAAAATCTTTTCAAACCCTTTTGCAATTTAATGGCAGATGCGCACAACTCTTATTTTGGCTAAGTATAGCGCGCAGCAAGAGTGTGAAATGCACAGCGGAAAGTTTAAGGCAGCTCTGCGCAGGGTATACTGCGCCCCCTGCGCAGAGATAAAAACGCACGCGCTAAGTATGAGGCTAAAGAGTGGCGCAAAAAGGGATTCTAAGGCAAATGAGCAATAACGATTATAACATCAAATAGTGGCAATCTGAAAGATCAAACAAAGCAGTTCATAAAAGGTTAAGCAGGGAATATGCAATAAGTAATGAACATGGTATTTGGAGAGGTTCGATCGATGAAAGATCTACATCCTCTACCAAGATGGTTAGTCTTGGATTTCTAATGGAGATCTTATTATATGAGAGGGTATTACAAATTACAACATTTGAGCTCAATACTAACTCAAGATCTATTATCTATGAAGAACAAATCCTAGACTAAACCGGTGTATCTCAAGAAGTTAGATCAAAATGATCAAAGCTTCAAGAGGTGTGTGTGTGACAGAAATTCTGGGCTCTATGAATATGAAAGATGAAGAGCACCAAGAATTCTGGTGATATAGGCTTTGTGATATGAGCAGGAGTTTGAAGGTTTGAAGATCATGAAGGCTGTTCTAAAGAATCTGGAAATACTATGCAGCAGTCTTCAGATCTTCATAGTTTTTATTGAAGCATGAAACTCGAGCTCTGAAGCATAATGGCCAACAAGAGGAGCTTGATCAAAGAAGATGATCAAGGGCCGATGAAAAGGACTAAATCCGAAGGCAGCTTCAAAGGCAGCTTGGAAATGAAGATGAGCAGGCTATTTATAGCTGAGAGTTTGAATATAGCCGTTGGAGCTCTGAGCAAGGACAATGAGCTGGCACAGCATGATTAGCGCGTAGCTGTCCTTTATAGCCGTTGGGGCTCTGATCAAGGTTGATGACCTGGCACAATGTGATTGGTGCGCAGGTGATTTGGAGCCGTTGGAGACTGAGCATGAAGACCAAATTCAAAAGCTTCTTCTAGAAGGTTGACAGCTGTCTTCACTTAAGATATTATGTTTGAGCGCATCTCCACCGTTGGCTATGCTGAGTGTGCAGGATTTGTCGTTTGTGCACACCTCAGCTTTTTAATAAGCGTGCATCTTCTAAGCGTTTTCCAAACTTTCTAGAATGTGAGATCAGGAGATGAGGAACTTGACCAAGGTTGTGTCCGCGCACAAAAGGCATGCGCATTGCCGGCGCGCATGGATTCAGCGCATGAGCAGCATGCGCACCATGCTTGGTCACAAAAAGATCTCTTTGGAGTTTAGGAAATAAGATCTTAAAAACTGAGCAGGGTCAAGGGCTGCGCAAGATATCTATGCGCAGTGGCGACCTGCGCAGAGAACATCCTGCGCAGTGAAACGAATCCTGCTTAGGAAATCTTCGATCTTTAAAGCTTCAAGTCCTATAATCTAAGCCTATACTATAAAAAGGACTTAGCTAAAAATTGAAGTTATAAACTTCTTTACATGAGGTCCTAAAGTCCATAAAAAATACTCATAGGTGATGGTATCAATCAATTCTAACAAAAGTAGGAGGGTTAAGTGATAAGCATACCCAACAGAAGTCGCCGCCGTTGGGGGAGACGCGAAATTGGTGAGGTCGGTGTAGGGAGAAACAGAGAGGAGAGGGGGGGGGGGTTGAGGAGTCTTTTATTTGTGTTTAAGCTCATTATTATTTTAGCCCCTTTAGTTTCACAATGTGCATTAGAACCCTAGATTGCATATATAATTACAAACCCATCCGATCCGTGTATCACGTGCTCGGCACATGGCACTTAACTGACTTTTCTAACGATTTCCGTTAAAAAGCCCTTAACTACCGAAAAATTTAGATATTGAGCCCTGATCTAGAGAAAAAAAAACCCAAGCCCGGTTTAGATGCACCCCCTGCAGTTCAGGCCCTAATCTGTCATTAACCCTTTTTTATTACTATTTTCTTAGTTAAAGTATAAAATTAAGGACTATTACTCTAATTGTAAATAACAAAACAATTCAAATTTGCACTTCATCAAAAAATATCTAAAGTATACTTGACTTTTTTTTTTTTTGGACATTCATTTGAGACAACGGTAGTAGTATACTATGTACAACAATATAAGCGAAAATTTTCAAATTTATTCTTGATCAAAAGCACCCTCCCTTCGTCTCATTTGAAATAGGATTCTCTCCATTAAGAAAAAAGTGTTATGGGATTAAAGAAAAAGTGTTAGTAAAGTATGTTTGACATCATAAATAAATTAAGTCATGATCAAGAACAGCTATTACTATGGGATTAAAGAAAGAGTATTAAGGGATATCAAGAAAATCTATTCAAATACATCTGCGTCTAAAAAAAAAAACATCAAGAGCATATTTGACCTTGTTTTTATCAGACGTTCATTTGAAACAAAGGTAGTACTATGTACAACAATACATGTGAATGCACATGCTCGTTTCATCAACCAAATCTTGGTGCGAGACTTGGCCTTGATTTATCAAACAACTATGATCCTGTCGTGCAATGCACAAGGTAAGAGAGTGACATGCTTCATTAGTTTACCATTTTGCCTAAACTAGATTTTCCAGCATCCCCGGAAAACAATATTAACCAGGCAAAATGGTTATCCATCATAGTATGGAAGTCAACGTGCCCGTGGAACAAGCATGGATTATCTAAGAGAAGGGGAGACGTCCTTGTAAGATAAATAATTATGTATATAAACAAAAAGACATGCGACCATCAAAATCCACACTGGGTGGGGCATCTACAAGAAAGATGCATCAAGCTGTGCGCAAACTCATATATATAAGTCCTGAATAATATAACTGTACCCCCCCCCCCCCCCCCCCAAATAATGGTGAACTTTCTACATGAGAAAAACACGTCCCTGGCGTTGTCTTTGACCTCCTCCTCTCTCTGAAAGAATAGGCAACAAAAATCACATCAGATGTCGGTGTCTAAAATAACTATATATATACGTATATATACACACAAATACTCCCTCCGTCCCACCCAAAATGATCCTCACATTTGACTATTCAATTATTTTTTTAAAGATATGAACACTTGCGTCACTAGCCATGTTGTATTTATGCACATTTAAACCTAAATTGTAGAAATTGGAAGAACTTTTTGGGACAATGAAAAATGGCAAATAAGAACATTTTGGGACAAAGGGAGCATATATATATATATAAGCAAAAAGAGCAACGAGAAAATCTTACATTTACATAGTGTACAAACAAGGCGAGACAGTTGGTCCTCCCTAAGCTTTTAACTTAAAAACTGGTGCATCTTTTACGCAAGAGACCATCCCTATGCATTGGGATTTGATGATGGATCGTCTTTTCTTGTAAGTAAATCATAGTTGATTGATGCGAGTTGGGACAGATTCTGATCATACAAAAAAGTACGAATCCAGTTAAGAAAACACCCCTACGAGGAAACATAAATTCCAAACAATGGGAAACTACATATTTATGGACCTTGTGTTTTAACTTTTACCTTAAACGAGAAATTGCTGAAGGAGTAATTCACATTAGTTCCAGATTCAAACTCTGCAAGACCCCCACATTCATCCACCTGTTTCCCATTGCCCCCCCCCCCCCCCCCACCCAAAAAAAAAAAAAAAAAAAGTAAACCCCATAAATGGATAAAGTCAAAGTAATAAAATCATTATTCATTAAAGTCAACCGAGTTTTAGGCATACTGACCACTTCATCATGCCGATTGCTTACGCAACTGCTGCTACCACTCAAGCTACCACTGTCACTTGAATCCTCAAATTCACTGGCTGCATATATATTTTCATCCGTAGAGTTCCATGTGATGCGACTAGTGAAGTAACTGGTATCCAGTGCACTCTCTGAGGCAGGAACAAATGCTGCCTGGGACAAAAGAAAACCTCATAGAGCATCATAAATCTAAATAATGAAATGCTTGTAGTCTTTATTCTTTATTAATAACACTTAGGGAGGTACCATCCACTTTTCGCCATAAATAATAATAACAATAATAATAATTAGCGCAAGTCATACCTTCTGTCGAGCAAGTGTATCCCAGTTAATATCTCTGAAGAATGGATGCTGCTTCACCTGCATAAAAGTTTTCATTAAATTATTCCATTGAAATATCATCATGTAAGGAACCGCTCTAATACTCCCTCCTTCACGTAATAAATGTCGCATGTGACTTGTCAAGGTCTTAAAGGAATGTGTTTTACTTGGGCCCACCAAAAAGGCAAGTGCGACATTTATTGTGGGACGGCGGGAGTATAAAATTTAAACTACAGAAGCAAGCTCACCTCTGTTGCTCCCCTAGCACCAAGTCTCTGGTTAGGATCTTCTGTTAATAACCTGGAGATTTGCACAGCCTCAGAATTTAACACATGGACATGGTTTAATGAAACACACACAGAGACACACACTGACATGTTAAAGCAGGCAGCCTAACATCCTATTTTTTCTCCGGAAATAGGTACTGAGAAGTAGATGAACTTGCAAAATTTGCTGCTTAACATTTCAGCTACAGAAAAATTGATTGTTACTTCCTACAGAACCTAAAACCACCTTAAGAATATAAATCTATTAATGCGCATGAAGTCAGAGAGTGACACCAAGTTCCAAAACCCTCTGCGAAATTTTCTATTCTTAAAGGTGGCAATGCATAATAATACTCCCTTCGTCATATAATAAATGTCGCAATTGACTTGTCAAACGTTAGGAATGTGCTTTGTTTGTTTGAACATCGCATGTACAATGGTAAAATTGCACTAAGACTCTTTCCTAATTTAAAAATGCGGATTTAATTTGAGGCGGACCAAAAGGAAAGTGCGACATTTATTATGGGACGGAGGGAGTACTTTTTTTCAGCCTCTGAGCTAGTCAAGTAATGGGTCATCATCCTTTTACCTTTTGCATAAAAGCCCAACTAATCTAGCAACTCGATTGTGACGATTCTGGTGATATCCACAACAAATATCATAAGACGACACACACACACACACACACACACAACAAAAAAAAATTAAAAAAAATGAATAAATACATTAAAAACAAAAAGATTAGACAGCTCATTTATAAATGAGGAGAACTATTTTCAGCAGGTTAAAGTTGATCCAACATCACCTTCTTTATGAATCTTCATAACGCACTATCACTCAACCCCAAGCAAATTAAATTCCCTGGCAGCTAAATTCTAGTTGGGTCAGGCAAATAAAGGTATGTGGCTGCTATGTTCTTTTTAACTGTAAAATATATGCACACCATTCACAACAAATAGCACAAGTGTGTAGCAGTAAATGGCAAACAAACTCATATTTGGCTGTCACTGGCATGAATTCGCACATAAAGAGAGGGCAATAAAGAAAAGGAGTTACGAAGCTTCTCTTACTGATCAATCAAATCTTGTGCTTCTGCGCTCATTTCTTCAGGGGCCCCAGGCCAGGGTATATTACGATTAAGAATATTATCAAATATTGTCTGAGAGAAAAACATTAATAAATAATATAAATTAGAACAACCATGAAAAGGTAATCATTTAAAGAACCAGAAGAAGTAAATGGAAAAACATTGCGGAAGGATCAATCCGTTAAATGGGGCCATAAAGAAGTGTGCTTGTAAACGACACTATATCAGAAGATAAATGACCAAAACTGTGTTCCCGAAACACAATGGAAGCTATCTACTTACCACGAAGATTGATGGAGAGATCAAGTTGAAAGAGGTATTTACATGTGGTTAATATTGACTGGGAGAAAAAATACAATCGAGTACCTAGAGAGTTAATTTGGCGGTGTTAAAAGAAAAAGGGGTTAAAGTGAGGGATATAGCTATGTATGATGTAGCTGCAACAGCAGATAAAGTTACAGCAGGAAAGCCTTGTGCGTCCACATATTTTCACTTGATGAATGAATTAGCCGAACATATACAAGATGGTATACCATGTTGCATATTGTTTGCCAAAGTCACACTTTTATCCTAGGAGACAGAATAGGGTACACGATAAGTTAGAAGTAGAAGGTTTAGAAAGGAAAAAAAAAAGATTTAAGACAACTGGAAGGTAATTAGAATACATGAAATGAACTCTAGCAGGAGTATAGGTAGAGACAAAGTCAAGATAGATCAAGAAATACAACTTTTGTATTTATGATGAAAACATGGAATGTAACTTGGCAGTAGACGAAGTAAATCTATTGACCTACTATGTGCTTGTGGTTCAAGATGTAGGGAATTTAAGGGGCCTTGTCTAGGAAAATCAATTGACTAGGTGAGCATCCAATCACTTCATAGCAAAGGAAGGATTTTGACACTACATTCAGAAAATGGATACGGGCCGACTTAAATTTCGTTACACTTCCTAAGCGGTTTGCATTGTGTGACCAAACCAACTTACTCCCTTTGTCCCGGAATAAATGGCATAGTTGACAAGTTAATGTTTTTAAGCTTTTAGTTATGTTAGCGTACGTGTACGCGTATACGCGCGCGTACTTAATATCGCGTGCGGACCCTCTGCCATCCATTGCAGCAAAGCCGTTTCATGAGGGGGGGGGGGGGGGGGGGGGGGGCTAAGCACAGTGAAAGGTTGAATGAAATCGATTTTATTAATTCCCCCTATTTAAACTCAACACCCTGGCTCACTAACTAACTACCTTCCTACTCCTTCCCTCCTACTTCCCAAACTCAAATCAAACAACAACTTTTCCTTGATTGCCCCAATCTATTCATATGGATAGAGTGACGCCTCCTATGACATTGCAATGCTTGTGCCTATTAGAATGGGTAGTATAGGAAGATCACCAAACTTCATTACCCTATTATTAGTAAGACGACATTTAAAATGGAAAGTAGGACAATTATTCCGGGAAAGAGGGATTATAACTTTGTCCTTGCCCTGAATTGCTATAGAACGGTATCTCAGGCATAGTTGGCGGGTTAAAGTGCGATGAAGCCCCCGTGTGTGTGTGTGTGTGTGTGTGTGGAGAGACATAAATCAAGATATTAGACCATAGTTGTGAAAGGCTAGTGCCTTCCTCGCCCGCCTCGCCTTTTGGCACCTTTAAGGGTCAACCGCCTTTTGGTTTTACGGCGGGCTGTTGTGCACCATTTTGGCCTAGGCAAGCCTTTCTTGGTTATTGCAAGAGGCGTAAGGCATTCGCCTTTATCAAAAGGCATAATAGGAGTACGTGTAGTGTTAAACTGTGTCATTTGATAATTTTAGTTTTAATGTTTTAACCTAAAATGTTTTGTTTTAGAAAACATGGGGTAAAGATAGCTTGTGGTCTGCGAAAAAACAATATAGTCCTAATTATCTCATGTGATTGAAAGAAAATAAGTGCGATAAACAACGAATTAGAACGATGACAAAGAATTGTGACAAAACACTACCCGATATCTTATATACTAGCATAATTTCGTATATTATTCTCTTTTCTAACATGTTTTGAAATTTATTTTCGCTCTTCTAAACAATTACTCGTTTATTGAACATTAAATGTGTCTTTTGTCTTAGAATTCTCTTTTTTCGGGTTTTAGTTGTGTTAAGTTGCTCCTACGTGTGGAATTGTGACATTTATGTAATGCAAAACTCTTATTCATAAAGTGTTTAAGCTTTGTCTAATATATGTTACATATATATTATTATACTAATTTTTGGTTCTATTTTAACGCCTGCTCGCTTTCGGCCGCCTCGCGTTTCGCCTTTTCTAGGAACCTCTCGCCTGCCTCTCGCCTTTCGCCTTTAACACCTATGCATCAGACAAGATCACCAGAAAGCATGAATACAAAGAGAAAACACTAACCTGAGGATGCTCCGCGTTAAATGGAGGAATGCCAACAATCAGCTCAAATAAAATGACCCCGACAGACCACCAATCCGCAGACGTGCCTAGAAAATGGCACATTGAAGAGTGATTATGTTTCTCATAGAAGAAACATTTATTTATTTCCAAGATAAAGAAGATCAAACTTAATATGAACGACAAGAAGATAGCCACAATTGTTCAATACTACATACAAATTTAGGGAGTTGAGCACATACTCCCTCCGTCCAAAGTATCCATTTTGCCACTTTGGGCGTCCCATTAGAAAGTACCACCCAAAAAGGAAAATATATAATTCACGTTCTCTCTCCTTCCCACTCACAACAACTATCTACTTACTATTCACTACCCCACTTTCTCTCTCCGTCCCACTCACACCATCTACTTTTCCAACATCTTTCCATGATTCACGTTCCTAAAATGAAATGAGTACTTTGTTTTGGGACGGATGGAGTATATGACTTTCATGCAGACCATAACAAAGTTCAACCATGTGATGATGATATCAGTGATTATCAGAATTTGCAAATATAAATTGTAGACTGAAAATTGATGATAAAGAAACTCAATATGGAACTTTCAACTGGTAATCAGAACTTTGAGAATATGTGCCTTGTATAGCCTAATGGCAAGAGATAGGTACAATTGTGAGAAAAAGAAGATAGATGATTTAGACAGGAACTTTTGGGATGAACTACTAATAAAACCTAAGTATATAAGTAAATAAGACATGGGAATTTTGAGACACATCCAATACACCTGTATCGTATACAACAGATCGCTGACTAAAGTTAATAATATATGTAAGCGCATGTTGCTCTAGCCACTAGAACATGCAAGATAAATTTGAGGCCATGTAAACTTCCCTACAGAAGATTGCTGCATGTTAGTTTTTAACCTCTATGACTGAGTAAGAATTCTTTTAGTGTTCCCCTCAAAAAACATTCTGAAGTAGTAAAATGACCAGATGTCACTGCAGTTGACATCTTTCACATATTTTAATAAAACAAATGAGCATCTCATGAAATTTTCAGAAAAACTATTAATAAGAGAAAAGATAAATAGCACAATAACCACGAACCATGTCCCGTTCCCAAGAGAATTTCGGGTGCCAAATAATCAGGTGTACCAACAGCAGAGCGTTTCTTGCGTCTTTCTTGCTGATGCTCAGATACAGATAATGGAGGTTCTTCATCTCCCAACAATGATGCCCCAGTAACCGCTGGACCAGATAAGTCATCTGTACTGTTGATGAGACCCACTTTTGAAAGCCCGAAATCCGTCAACTGCTCAAACAATAAGTCGTCGCAGAGTTAACAAAAAAGACATGGCTACAGGGAAAACAAATATAGAGTGAACTTAAATGACCAAATGAGAATGTAAAAACTAGAAAATTAAGTGCCTAGCAGAATCATTGCCTACTCCTGTTGCTTTACTTTAGTTGACCAATAATGCAATGTGGAGTAAGATGGTTGCAGCCCTTTGAAAACCAAAACAAAGACCAGTGGGGTAGACATGGACAGAAATCACATTAAGCTTCATATATGGTCACAACCATCACGACGATCAATTAGGGAAGAAAGAGTTGTAGAGGCTTATATTTGTCCGTCTGATAGAAAAATAACATTTCATTGAGATGGAGTATTTCTCTTTTGCTTAAAATTTATAAGGAAATCACAAGTGATGATAAATCAGCCTTGTTATCCCACAAACTAAGCCGACATCAACACACTAACCAAAAAGCAAAGATAATAACAGTATGTCAAACTTATTTACGACGAACTATGATACGAACTAGAGGGAAGCTTGGGACTCCCAATTGACAAAAGAAATGGGATTTTTCCTCAAGGGCCCTCCACACCTAAGTGTTGTTACGTTTTAAGAAGAGGTCTTTTCCAAATCTCAAATAAGGAGTTCACCTAAGATGCTAATTCCTCATACACCCCTCACCTCCATTGACCAGTCAACCAAAATCCCTAAATACCAAAACTGCCCTCACACCACAAATAAAAGCCCCCCTCCCCTCCACTCCCCTCACATACGACACACTGCGCACACAAAATTCTCTCTCTCCGGTCACCATTCTCCCTATGCTCCGGCGAACCTTCTCCCTTCCGTCCGGCCACCTATCCAACTACGATTTCCTCGTCTCCGGCAAGCTCAACTGCATCTCAACATCAGAGTACCCGATCGAAAACCTAACCTGTAGAATCTCTGCCTCTCGTCACTATCTCCGGTCACTACTATATTCTACTTCATCGCCGGCGTCGATCGATCTGCTCCAACTACGTCAGATCTGAAGCTCCAGCTTCGTCTCCAACTAAGCATCCTATCTCCAACCCTTGCCAATCAAATCAACCTGCAGATCTGAGAAAATCAGGTCTCAAACCCTCGCCGCTGGCTCGCAGTGACGTCCTTCTCTTCAACAAGTGGTCCGACGACGACGTTAAGGTTCTCTCTTTTGTCTCTGTATGCCGTTAAACCTCTATGATTTTTGTAGTATCGATTAAGTGACTGTTGACACTTTGAATTTTTTTAGGTTACCTCTAGCCACTATCTCCGGTGTGTTTTCCTACTCCCATTTTGCTCTCATTAACGAGTAATTCATCAACAAACTTTGTTGATTTTGTTGTGCATTTTGTCTTAATCAATTAATTTTTACAGTTATTGGAGCAAAGAGTGGGTCATGCCTGGTAGTCTCTCAATTGCATTTGGAGTTGTTGACTGAAACAAACAAAATTTGCTTTCTGAGTTGTTAGAGATTCAATTTTAAAGATTGTAATGATTTTGAACTTTTTTTTATTGATATTTGTTGTAATAATTGTTTTTCTCATTGTTGAGTTGATAAGTTTGATGAAATATCATAGATATATTTTTGAGATTTTTGATTCATTTGCTTTCTGAGTTGTTGGAGTATCATAGATTTTCTCATTAAAAATGAAAACAAGTACAAAAACTTGACTCTTATACTTTGATTATAAGAGGTGGACAGGTTTTATGTGTCGGCTATAAGAGTTGACTGCTATTTGACCGAATATGAAAGTCAACATTAATAAAATATTAATATTTTTAATTTATTTTGTGGTAAAATGTGAAAAAAATGACTCTTATACTTCAATTATAAGAGGATAGTTGGTCTTATACACTAATTATAAGAGTTTGACCGTGATTTAATCAAATAATATTAGATTTTTTTATTAAAAATGAAAAAAAGTAAAAAAAAAAAAAAAAAAAAACATGACTCTTATACTTTGATAATAAGAGGTGGACAAGTCTTATGTGTCAGTTATACGAGTTGACTATTGTTTGACCGAAATTGAAAGTCAATATTAATTAAATATTATTATTTTAAATTTATTTTGTGAGAAAAATGACAAAATGACTCTTATACTTCAATCATAAATAGGAGAATTGGTATTATATATAAGTATAGGAGTTTGACCGAGATTTGACCAAATAATATTTAAAAAATCTTGAAAATGAAAAAAGTTCAAAAAAAACATGATCTTATATGTTAATTATTGGTCTTATATGTTAGTTACAAGAGTTTGACGGGATTTGACCGAGTAATATTAATCTTGTTTCTTAAAAGTTGAAAAAAGTGGGGAAAAAACGACTCTTAAATGTTAATTATTGGTTTTATATGTCAGTTATAAGAGTTTGACCCCGATTTGACCAAATAATATTATACTCCATCCGTTCCGGGTAAGTTGCAACAATTTGCCATTTTGGGCATTCCACTTAAGTTGCAACAATGCCAAATAAGGAAACTCTTTATTACTTTTATAATCCTCCACACATTCTCTCTCTTCCTCCCAACCACGTATTATTCTTCACTCATTCTCTCTCTTCCTCCCAACCACTCATTATTCCCATTTCTTAATTTTTGTGCTTCCCCTTCCATGTTGCAACTTACCCGGAACGGAGGGAGTATTGTTTTTTTAAAAGTTAAAAAAAGTGAAAAATAATTGACTCTTATATGTTAATTGTTGGTCTTATATGTCAGTTATAAGAGTTTGACCGAGATTTGACCAAATAATATTATTATTTTTCTTAAAAGTTGAAAAAAGTGAAAAAAAATGGACTCTTATATGTTAATTATTGGTCCTATATGTCAGTTATAAGAGTTTGACCGGGATTTGACCGAATAATATTATACTCCCTCCGTCCTAGAAAGATAGTCCACCTTTTTTCGTTGTTACTACGAGGGAACTTTGAGCAGTTATAAATGCTACTTATAATTATGTTAATGTGAATCTAAAAATTGATATTAATAGTATCTATAATGGTGTATCAAGAACAATTTCAAAAATTTCATTAGAATAATTAAAAGTAGCCTTAATTATTACTCAAAGTTCCTTTGTAAAACCCATAAAAATAGGGGGACTATCATTCTGGGACAGAGGGAGTATATTTTTTTCTTAAAATTTGAAAAAAGGTGAAAGATTGACTCTTATATGTTAATTATTGGTCATATATGTCAGTTATAAGAGTTTGAGCGGGATTTGACCTAATAATATTATATATTTTTCTTAAAAGTTGAAAAAAATGACTCATATATGTCAGTTATAAGAGGACATTTCAGTCTTTTTGCAAGCGAGGGGTGTCTCAGGTATTTCTGATTTGTTGGGTCCTTATTTAGAATATTAGTTGGTACTGGAGGGCCCTAGAGCCACTGCCCCAAAAGAGATAGGGATTGACGATGATAGGTACAAATGTCTTTTAGTTACAACTTTCACTGATGGCTGATCACATGCAATATTATCTTGAAGACTACTCATTAACTCGTTCCCTTCAACATAAAGAATCATAAAAGCAGTCAAGCGCTCCTGGATAACTCAGTACGTAGTATTCTTTTTAGATACTAAAAACATTAAGACTACTAAACTCATCTCAGCCATACTCCCAATCATTTGTGGTTAGCAAAATGAACCATTACCATTTAATTCAATCTATAGCAATGTCACAAAGGCTAACATATTCATACCTTTCTTTAAAGTAATGTCCATGTAAATATTGGGGACCTTTATTACTTCTAGCCATATGAATCCAATTGGAACAATACAAAAGAGAGAAGGGGTCAAAACTTCTCATCATTCAAGCAGAAGACTAATTAATGCAAGCACATTCAAGGGTGTTAATTATTTATACGGCTCAAACATAGAGGTCGCATACTTGAGCTCTATTGGTGATCTTTGAGTTGTTTAAGCCTCCCGAACATTTACTTTGTTTTATGACTTTTTCATTTCTTTTACTAGGTGGATGCTACGAAATTAGAATAGTTAAGCCAAGCATTCGAGCTTCTTGTTTATGATTTTGTAGTCAGTTTTTGATAAATTATGAATGAATAGGGAGCTTTCTCTTCGAGAGATTTCTGTGAAATAAGATCTTATCAAGTAAAGACACTAGTCACAATCAAAATCCGACCTATAAAACTTTAAACCACCAACACTTCTGTAATCTTAATCATCATACAGATGTCCATGAATTCATATTCGCTGGGTTAAGGATTCCATTCCACCGGATTCATAGATCGATATCAAGTTCAAGTCTATTTTTAGACTTCGGCTTGAGGTTCCGTCTCTTTTCAAATCGGATTTGAACGATCCTTGGGTTCCATTTGCTTGTGGGTCACGTAGTGTTCAACATGGTTCGAATTATTTAGTCCGATACTAAATCATCGTAATCCTATTAACCAACTTATCTATATTGCAATGCAAAGAGCGGCTGAGATTGCTTCTCAAAAATTGATCCGACAGCCTCAATTCTCCTTGCACCAACCAGATTTTTACTTCCCACCCCTCCGAAAACCGGAAGACACGTTTTTTCTTCTCCCAACACACCCAAAAATCAAACACCCCTCCATCATCAATTTAGCACAAAAAAAAATTCAAACTCTCTCCCTGGCGATACAATGGAGCTCCTAAAATGAATCAATTCTACAGTTCCTCAATGTTGGCACTAAAGAGCCACACTAAAATTTAATCGATTCTAAGGGGAGAGTGAAAGACACATCGGAAGTCATGGGTTAAGGTTAATTTAGTTATATTTTTATATTAATTTAACTCTTAGTGCTAGTGAAGAAACATTTGAAGGCGGACATAGGCAGAAGTGTATACAAAACAGAAGAAGAAAAAACAATAAGAAAGTAGTTAACAGAGAAGAAGAAGCACACAATAACCTTAAAGCTCACACTCATATATTAGTCTTAAACTCCGATAAGCTTTTAAGCTTACATGATTATTCGTAAGGTAAACTATTCTAACAATACTAGAAAAGGGGAACAATAATATAACACGAACTAGGAAAACAAACACTAATACTTTAGGACTAAAAATACTAACTGCTTAAAGAACAAGGAAACTAATCAGCAAATATTAATCTTGATATGAAACTAATCAAAAAAAATAAATAATAATAATAATCTACCAAGGACAATTTTCTTTGACCAAAAGGATCAGGCCTTTGACTTGCAATATAGATTCTAACCAGTTTGTCACATTTACATATCATATTCCTACCATCTATATGCACACACCCAGTTAACCTAAGACATCGATCAACTTGAGCTGTCACTACTACCTTACTTATGGTCCATGCACGTATAAAAAAGAACCATCCAACTCACTGAACTTTGTATCAAAAAGAAACCAAAATAATGAGCTGTTACCTTAATATGCCCATCATGAGCAATCAGCAAATTATCTGGCTTCAAGTCACGGTGAACCACACGAAGAGAATGTAGATATTCCAAAGCAAGAACCTGCTTATAGTTCATATTAGAGTTTGAAAATGTCAATAATTAAGTTTACACCAAAGAACTAACTTACCACTTCAGCAATATATACACGAGCAACATCCTCATCTAAGCAGCCTAGATTTCTCAACAACGAATATAGATCTCCACCATTCAAGTACTCCATAACAAGATACAAATTTTCCCGGCAAGTAAATGAGTAGAAGAAGCGGACCTGAAAAATGTTGGTATTCATGTTAGAATAATACAACTGCTTCTTCATACTAACACAGATGTTGCCAGCTAGACCTGCTCACCACAAAAGGATTTCGAACTGAAATTAGAATATCACGCTCGGCCAAAATACTCTCAACGGCATTCTTTCGAATCATGTCCGCCTTTTTAAGAACCTGTACACACGAAAAATCACTAGTCATCAAGAATATTCAATTAGAAATGGTTGAGCAGGCAGCCAGAAATCTGCGAGTCTAATCCAAACTTCCATTTCGTAGTCCTAAGCAAATTCTAAAGACACAAGGTATGAAGGAGCAATCAGCATAAATACACAAGGAAAATGAGAATGCATGAACAGTAAAATGAAGTTAAATAACTTGGATTATCTTTATAGAGAACCAATTACATTATTAATGAATCTTTACAAAGTCTGTAACGTAAGGGGAAAAAATCAATACGCAGTATGAGATCTCCCAGGACACAAGGCATTAAAGAAACTTCCAGTTGGTAGATAACCAATTAATGACATGTCACTGGGGTGAATCTTTGCTAAAAGGGTACTGCAAAAGAGCTCTGATAGGCAGTAAGAAAATTCCCAGGACACAACGCATTATGCATTTGCCAGCTGACTTGACATGAAGCAACCATAATAAATGTGCTTCATTGGAATTTGGAATACCTTATAGAGTAAAGACATAGATTTCAAGTATCATAATCAGACCACCTCATGCACCTTTTCTTCAGAAAAATTGCCTTTAATTTGTAATATGAATCATGACTTCATATGACCTAAGGATTACAGCATATGGTTGCATCTGACGTTACCGTAACAACATTTGGTAGTAGGCCAAGGCTAATGGTCATCAAAACTTAACAGAAAATCAAGAATAGTACTAATATTCCATTGGAATTTGAAGCACAAAAAGTATGTAACAGGGTGTAACCTATGACCCCTCCACAAACACGTTCAAGGGCACTCAAGATATGCAGCTCCTAAAACCAACTAGTTAATAAATGTAAGCCAATGAGCACAAAAACTAATGATATGGCATCAAATGCACAACAAGATACCTTTATGGCAAAAAGATCCCCTGTTGTTCTCTTTTTCGCCAAGAAAACCCGACCAAATGCTCCACGACTGATGGGCTTAATAATCTCAAAGTCATCTATAGAGGTACGGTCCTTTCCAGAATGTACAGGACTAGTTCTCAAGCTGCGTACAACGTCATCATCCAAAGGGGCATCTTCATCAATAATGGTATTTGTAATATCACCTTTGTCTTCATCAACCAGCTCGAACAGCTGCATATACTTCTCCCTGAAGATTCAAACATTATTATAATTCTGACAAGGTAAATGTGAGTTATAATTCCTTTTCATTACATGTGGCCAAGTTAAAAGTTCTCAATGAATGGTATCATTCAAACTCCATCCCAGAAAAGTAGTCACGCCTTACTTGTATGGTTTGTCTCAAGAAAGTGTCATATTTCTAAAAAAGGTAAAACTAATAGTGCAATTTCAAGATTGTACAAGCAAAGCACCATCGTTAAAAGAATTGAATAGTCAAATGGGACTATTTTCGGTCAGTCGGGAGGGTGCATTTTGAATATAATGAAGCTTCTAGACACAGTTGACCAAGAAATTCATGCCGTCAACTTTTTCAAAGTATGCATACTGGAAACACGAACTTAAAAGGCAAAACATGTAAAGTCAGTGGCAGCTCTTTTTTCCCTCTTTCAGAAACAAAGGTGATAGTGGCACTTTTATTTTTGAAGTTCTAAGTGACGACTCCAACCAATGCAAGCAGGAATTAACCTGATAAGTTTCTCAATACGAGCCCCAAATGTGTCCACGGTTAGTGCATCAAACTTTCTGCGTTCAATGATACCCCCCAAGTCTTCAAGACAGGCTAGCAAGTAGTCTAAAGCACGGTCATCATCTACTGGCATGTTCCCAGCACATCGAGCAATATCAGCAAGGTCACTCATCTACATCATCAATGAGGAGTTAATTACAAGCAATTCTCATCATTGTATATCCGAGTAGAATGAACAAGTTTCAAAGCTGTAACTTAACAAGTACAAATGTAACTAATACATGATCATATGATTTGCATCCTAAGAAGATAATGATGGAAGACACACTACATCTGCATCATGGAAAACGTTGGAGAAAGATTTAGGGGCAGACTATAAAGAATAAAACGGGTGCCCCATTTGGTCCTTTTTAGCCCCCAAAATGGGACCCACTTAAAGGTACAATCAAGCACCATTAAAATTAGGACCCACTTAAGGGAATATTCAAATAAACCACTTTTACCATTAAATAATCAGTCCCAATCATGGAGGAAAAAGGTAGAAATGCATTTAGTAGAAAAAGATGTCTAATTCATAACAAGTATTTAATTGAACCAGGAACATGCAGCAGCTAATCTAAATTCATTTTAACAACAAATTTGGAAAGAGAATAGATATCCTAATGAAAGTTTATTTGGATTGTGATGATTCAGGACTTAAGATCACTTGATTTTTTATATAAGATATATGGTGAGCCCATTTTAAGGAACCTTGCAGGTTTTATTCAACTCAATAGAGTGAACAGCTAGGGCATTATTGGGTATAAACAGGATATCTTGCAATATATTCTCTCAGTTCCAAAAGATTGCCTCTTTCCTTTTTTGCCTTTTCAAAAAAAAATAAAAAAATAAAGCTCCAATTCTAGGTAAGTAATAATCTAGTTGCAAAGCATGTACAAAATGATACTTCAAAAAGTTTGACTTGTCAAAGAAGATCCTTTTTTCTTCTTTTTCATTTTTTTTCTCTTAGAACGGAGAGAGTACATAAAATATGGGTAAACAAATGTGAGCCTACTTTTATATGCAGTTAGATCCCTTGTGAATTGGGTAGTGGAGGAGTGTTAAGGACAATATGGACACAGAGTTCATTCATTTGAGAGAATTTATTGTGACTGACGCTTTGGAATGAGGAACCCAGGTAAGTTTTATTCAACTTTACTAGTTATGAGTGGCATTTTTTTGTTTAGATAGAGAATGTCTTGGGAAGTCAAACATATGGAATACCAATGGGCACAGTTAATACAAAGTTAGGATTTTTATATTAGTATGTTCCAGAAGGAGTTCACAGAATACACCTGTGGAACCAACTTCATGGACATATAGACCTTTTAAAGGCATTCCCAGAAATGTATTCGATAATCGGTGCAAGATGGGTACTGTCTGATCTCAAGCTTATATCATGTCAGCTAGGGGTATATGGGCGCACAATTTCTAGGCATGCGGAAAATTAGGATTAAAAGTTTGTTGACCAATAGGTTTACTTTTCGTCTTTATTTCTCTAGTGGGTTAATTTTGTACACTTTGAAACACGACATAAATTCTAAATAGGTTTAAATGATTGTACAAATCCCTGATATAGTGCAACTTTACAGTTAAGTACATGGTTATCAGTTACTACTCAAAAAAGAGAGCATATACTTGATTTAAATTGGACTTACCAGTGGAAGATCATCAATTTCTGAGTAAGCACCCTTTCCAGCCAATAACACATCTATCTCGTTCCTAGGTGTCAACAACGGTGACCTAGGAGTCATGCTACCAGCAGAAGACGTTGCCATTCCCTGATCAGACTTGGGACCAAAACGAGTTCTACATGACATGGATGGTAGACCTTTAAGGTCGTCCATGACAACAGAGTTATCAGTTTCAGTGAAACAATCAAGCATATCTTCGGAGCCTCTACGAGACCAGTCACTAAGTTTAGGAGACTGGAGATCAGATTCTTCAGTAACACTGGAGTTTGATACTTTGGCCCCATCTGGGCTTCCAGCAGCATGTTGAAAATCCTTGGGAGAAAATGACTCCATCAACTTCTCAAGTATTTCAGCGATACTGACAAGGCGCTCATCGACACGTTGACCTTTCTGATCACATCGATCAGCAATTGCACATATTCTGGAATGATCTTCCAAACGTAGTGTAGGAACATCCTCCTCACATATGCGACAAACAATTGAACTTCCATCAGAAATGTTTGGCTGGTCTCCCCAGTAACCCCATGAGACTTTGTGTTGATGCTTATAAGGACTTGAAGAATGTGCATGCATGTCTTTAACAGGAAGCTCTGCAGGCTTGGCAGTAGTCATATCCATATCCGAAATTTCTTTTTTATTGTTTAGCGACTTTAAAGATTCAACCTTTCCATCATTCTGCTCCTTCTCAGGAGAAGCTTCTTTGGGTTTCCCCACAGGAGAAGGGAACTTCTTCCAAGAAGCCATCCGATCTCTTCCAGGAGGAGAGTCTAAGGTCTTTGTTATTTCAACAGGAGGTGGAGATTGAAAATTCCTGGGTTGCATAATGTGGTCTTTCTTCCATTCCAAGCCATGGGCTCCATGCTGCTCCTGACTGTAAAACTTTCTCGTTGACACAGCATTGGAGGCCTTAGCAACACTTGAACTCTTCCCTTCTCCTCCAATGCCTGGAGGAATGCGTTTATCAGCAGAATGTAGTGACTGGCGGAGCTGAAGAACAAGCTCATCTTCTGCTAGCCCACTTTCCTTGTGGAACTGTAGCAATCTCGTACACCTCGTGAGAATGAAAAGCATTCGAGTATGAAGCTGCTTCAGAATGCCCATTGGAAGCTCCTGGCGTCTATCGTCCAATTCTTGAACTATGCCTTCACATTGCAGCCAAAACTCTCCAGGTGATGTCATAGCACATCTACGAGCCAAGACCAGAAGGTCCTCCAGAGTTTCCTGCCATTCTGGTTGACTTTCTGCATTCTTTTCTAGAATACCTACCAGATCTGCCGCATATATATGCAAATCAGAATCAACCTCTTCCTTTGCTTTGTCGAATTTCGCCCGTATCATGACTAAGACCTCCTGATCATGATGAGTAAGCATGGAGAAATTAGACTGTTACAAGGGTCAAATACCCCATAAATAAACGTAAATGGATAAAAAAAAATTACCTCCAAGTTATTTTTGCCTCGAGGCTTCCAAAATGGATAAGGTCGCACACCTTTAGAATTCAATTCATGTGAGAAACTTTTGATGTCAGCTGGAAATCTTTTCCTAGGTGCACTAGTAACCCGAAGTATAGCTTGGAAACGGGGTGATTCAGACTCCTTCGGGTTTTCACAGTCATATGATGTCTAGATAAAAAGTAATCATTTTCAAAATACAAACTTAAACTTAATATGATATGGAAACTTACAATCACAATGATCATCATCGTTGTTGCAATCAAATATAATAAAGTGAAGATCAACACACCAACATCACCAATTCAGTATCTTATAAAATAAACCCCCTCCATCCCAAAATAAGTGTCCTCTATTGACTATATAGGAATTTCAAGAATGTGTGACTTCCCATATACTTTCTTTCATACCCTCACACTATTATTTAGTCATACCAATAGGGCCCACATCTTTTCCCATCGCGCAAATGAAAAGGGAAATATAGACAATTAATTTTTTTTAAAAAAAATACAGAAAAGGGAAGGGACACTTATTTTGGGAAATTCCAAAATAGACTAGGGAACACTTGGGCTGAAATCAATGGAGTAGTACTTGTAGCACATTACCTTAACATCTGGAGTACAGACATCTGAGCTCCTCAAACCTCCAGAATGACCCCGTGAACTCAGGCGACCTGTTTGAGTAATTGAGTAAAATGAAAAGGAATATATTTTTAAATACTTAACAAATTCATCAAGCAATTTAGTCCAACATTCAGCCGATCATGGTGACTGGTAAACTCACATAAATTGCAACAAGTTTGTAACTCCCATTCCACTTTAACAAAAAAATCTAAGAAATGTTGATGTATCAAGGGAATATCACGGAACCACCCAGGGAAAATAATTCAAAATTTAAGAAAGATAATGACAGGCAGCTTTTGTATTTGTCATGCCTTTTCCCATTTGTGCCAGTAAGAGACACAAATGAGCTTCTATTCCTGCAATAGAACTTCTGCCGCCAAAGATACTCCTCCTAATACAATCAACAATGAATTTGATAACCAATAGGTTCCTCCGCGACGCTTTCTTTTAAGGCTTCATATACATAGTTGAGTCCATATCTAATAGCTGTGCTTTCAGATTTTGGCACTTTAACATGGTACCAGAGCTTTGGTTTGGCAAGGTCTTGTGTTCAAGTCATTCCACTTGCCTTTGTTACCCGAAGTATTGTGAGTGCAAGTCTTGGCACCAGTTAAATTTTTGATGCCCTGGTGTGGCATGTTTAGTTAGCTCCGTGTTTGGACGGGTCACGCATAAGGGAGTCTGTTAAAGTTTGATATCCATAGTTGAGTCTCCATAAATAGCTTAGCCTTACAAATGAGTTGGTAAGTTACCACCTTCAGTTGGCGATTTTTGCTAAATATGGAGTTTGGATCAGTAAACTATGGTTAATTTCACTACGCCAAGTTGCTACGAGTGACTTGATGGCAAATTTATCTAAGAATATATTAATTTTCCAAGAAATAATTCCATTTTTGGTCTATATATTTATACAGTTAAAAGAGCAATCTATATCACCTATTCCCAAATAAATGCTTTACCTTAAAACACTAAACAGTAATAACAGAACAATTCAAAAAAAAAAAAACTCCATTACAGTAGAAGAGTAATATGTAACTTAATGAGAAAATTAAGAAACTTGTTTAAATTTTTAGACTTCCCCTCAAAACATTTGAATTCAAACTGGTGATATTATTGCATTCAACTTAGGCAGGAAAATGAAGTTTAATATGGTCAACTTGTAGTAAAAACCTTCTTAAAAGGGACCTGCACTTTTCAATGTGACGGCCCAAAAAGAAATGCACGTCTCTTGTTTAAGGGACCTGCACTCTTCAATGGGACGGCCCAAAAAGTAATGCACACCTCATCTATTGGGACAGAACGAACTATCTAAAACTAATAGAACATATACTTGAACTTCCTAACATATAAACATTACCAAAACAAATAACAGCTACCTAATTGCCAATATTTCTTCTTTGGGCCTTTAGTATCTGAACAGTAAGTCTATGGTAGGTATCAACTTGCTCCTGCATTTCCACCATAAACTGAACCAAGGAGAAAGAGCACTAACACTGTCCTATAAGAATTTGAAAGTCCAATGTTTACAGATATTATTCCTTTTGGTATTTGAAACTCCAACACTAACTGTACAAGTGTCAAACATGCTCTTGAGAAAATGTATTGCATGGTATTGTATGGGGTATGCAACATGCCACATTGGCACATTGCTACGCAGTCCCCTCCTTAAACTTGGACCTAGTCAACATGAAAGTTACTACCCCATAGAGATAGCCAAAGGGGTCCCTCATCAAGATCCCCAACTTCCCAAATTAAGGGTTCTGGAGAAAGATTTAACCGTCCTAGGGATCAAGCCGGAATTATAACCACGAGGTACTAGGCTCGTAGCATTAAGCATTTTAATGATTTCAAGGGAAACTCTAAGCCCCCATGGATTTCAAGGAAAACGCTTACAAGCTCCAAGGGAATTACTTGGCCTAAGAAGTAAATCAAACTAGAGCCTAGGAATCCAACATTAGGGTTTCCACATGCTCTTACATGGGCCTAGAGGTACGGCTTCATCCTAAATTCTAAAAACTTACATTTCCCTCTCTTTGACACCATATAACCTGAAATAGTCATCCTACCTTATCCTATCAGCCTCAGTAATCACCTTCAAATATCAATAACGCGTTTGACTTCACTTGGAAGCTTTATGTCTTTCCATCGGCACATAACCTAGCATCAATATAAAAGAGTTCTGTATGACTTAATTGTGTTTACATGTATATAAATCCAGTCAATAATCACCATAACAAATAATGTAATGACAATGGACGCTAGTCTATATGTTTATTCTTCATGATCTCTCTATTTCAGAGTTCTGATCCCTCTGTTGGCTGTCACATTATCTCAAATTGTTTTAGCTACAACCACAAAAGTAGACTTACTCAAGTGACAATTCATTGGCCTAACCATGGACCATAACTCATTGTCTCTATTGTCTTTCACTTCTTTCAAGGAAAATGGATTAAAGCATATCATTCTGGGCTGCTTTGTGTTTGTTGGCTATTGATAAATGTGCAGTTCCATGATCAAAGTTCAGGTTTGGTGAGAGTGATATGCATTTATAGAGAGGTGTGATGTCCTGATGCTTTTAAACAATGACTACTTGCGCAGCTGCAAAACTAATGAATACTTCTCCACCACCTGAGTTAGGTAATACTAAATGCCAAATTTTTGGTTATGGAAGCTGGGGTGCTATGTACTTTTTCGTTTCCCTTTTCTTTTTCCTGTTTTAGGTTGATTTTGGGGTGTTGGGGTGGGAGGAGTGAAGAAGGTTTGGAATAGCCTTTGTTTATTTACATGGGCACAGATCTAGGTGCACAGAATTAATATGCATGTATAATCCTCATCAATTCAACTGAGTTTTTGTTTCTTATTTTTGATAGAAAATGAGCTAGCCTGATGAAGGTCAATAGTTTTGAAATTAAGTTAACTGAGTTAATTTTGCTTCCCTTCTTTTCTTTTCCCTTTGGTTTTGGCAAGCACAGTTATTTTTTCTTTTTCCAACGTAAGAACACTAAATGAAATTATTCACCTTCAATTTACCTCTGGACGCATAACAGCAGCCCAACCACCCTCATGAGCCATTTCAATTTCCCAATATAATGTCCATAATGAATTCTCCAACACTTCGATATCTACACGAAGACAGCTTTGTGCAAGACGCCAACGATTATAGTCCATGCATGAGTACCAATGCTCTATGAACTGGAGGTTATGTGTTTCTTGTTTGGAACTTTAAGCAAGCATTAAACGTATTAAGAGCTTCTCCTGACAAGGTTGGGCAGTCTTGGTAACGGACCTAACAGTAGACAGTTGCTTTTGTAATTGTAGTGTTTGGAGTGATGGTGTATATGGGTTGACTACCAGGGATACCCTAAAGTGTTTTTTGGGGGCGTTCTTGATTTTCGGTTCTTAAGGACCAAGTGTTTTTCTCTCTACTCCGCCTGCTTCAGCGCTTGGAGGTTGTACAGGTTCTTTGATACATTATGCGAGTAGGGACTGGAATGAGATAATTCAGCATGGTTTTACTAATATCTTATCTATTGATGCACATGCCAAAGTTTCACCAGCATGGTACTATCTTTTATTTTCCAGTTCCTTGGTGGACATCTTGCCATTCCCCTTTAAGTTTCCTTCATTCTTTATGATATATCTTTCCTACTACCCATCCACCTCAAACCAAAAAAAGGGTAAAAAGGCCAAATAAATACCCTTTTGCAAAGCCAGTAGAAGGCCAATTTTGGTTTATGGAAGATCGCTCACATACAAAGTTTTCTAGATTGAGCACAGTTCGTTTTGTGGTCCCAATACTTAAACAAATACCGCTTTTCAGAAACACTTTTGAATCTTACAAGCGTGAAATACCTGTGCAGTTTGCCTGATAAGGCCAGTGAGAAGCTTATGAAACACTAAAATTAGGTAAGGCGGAAACAATGAATTGATCTAATTCATCCTGTAACACTCCAAACATCAAATACAACTATTTTTTGAACCAAATTCCAATTACTTTTGGTCCTGCACTCACCTCTATAATTAATCTCAATATTATCATTTTAAGTCGGTTGATAACAAAGCGCGCAACTGAACTTTTACCATTTTGTGTTGAACTGCTTTTGTGGTCCATTAAATGTGATTATTACAATTTGCTGATGTTTGTGCGAAATCAACCCATCCTTAGCTACACTGACATTTACAGCATGCTGCTTCTTGATAACACGCAATCAATAACACGTGTAATGTCGGTCTAATAGCTCTTCTATGTTCATAAAGCCATTCTCGTCTACAAGCTATACCATTAATCACCTTTTTCCATACCCATTATCAAATGAAGTTCCATACCCACTTCTTTGCCTTAACAACTGCTTTCTTTCAAGATATGCAATATTCTTCAACCGCCACTCTCAATTGATAATCAACCCTACATAATGGGATTTGCACTTTTTAGTATTTCCTATCCGCCGTGTTTAACTACTTTATTACTTCATTCCCTTACATCGCCAACATCAGATAATATAAAAAAATTACCTGTTGAAACTAGAAAAGAAGAACCAAGATTGGAGAAAAATATCCGCATTACGTGAAAATCGAGAAGGAAAAAAAAAGCAAAAAGGGCCTACGGGAATCACCACGATCAAATTGTTGCAAATATCTGTGCGTGAAACTCACCAAAAAGTGCCCAGATTCCTGCCCCTGGAGAGAGACGAAGTTACGTCCGAAATACACCCTACTGCCTACTAAACAAGAAGCGAAACCTTTCCCCACCTAACGCGTCTACTAGAACTCGGTATCCATCTTCAAACTAAGATGCTAAAGGCTAAAAATTGATCCCTGATGCAGTCACTATGAAATTTGGAACTCACCAATTTTCAGGTTGTAGCTAATTATAAACAAAACTATACCATATGTTCTTGATTATCTCCAAGTTCGCATAATTCACATCAATGCATTTCTGACAACAAACATACTCACGTATTTCACATTTCTCTTTTGTGCTTGAAAATGATTTTAAATGCTTTATTCCCCCAAATAGGTCTTTCCCTTAATAAGATCATCTTAGAAAACTTCAGAAGCTAAGAGAAAATGACAGTTCCTGGTCACTTACACACCTCAATGGGAACTTGTTCTATAGTCTTCCCTGTTTTCACATAAATTTTTAGCTTCACTTCAGATATATTCTACAGGAGACATGTCCCATTATTAAGAGTTATCACAGAAAATTTTATTGTACAGGAGACAGTTGGCCCATTATTTCATCTTTGGAAGCTTTTATTTATCCATGCTTGGCATAATTCAGAGGCACCATTCTCAAGCAATATGAATATCACCCCCAACCCCCAAACACCCACAACGAAAGAAAAATGAATACAGTCTATCTTCCATGGTCAGTAATTTCAACTGTTTACTGCTACGAGGATGGTAAAACGAAAAAACTGTAAGATATTAACTAATTTCCTAATAATTTATCATCCATAAAGGTTACTTTAGGAGTAAGAGCATAATTGAAACAAAGTCCATTTGGCATTCAAACGAAAAATTGGGACTATACCAGCTTCAGACGAGGATTCTCCATTGTGGAGACCGGAACGAGGCTGAACATAAGGGCTCTGATTTCTAGGTGCACTCTCTGTTGAGATACCTTCATAACTACTTCCATTGTCGATCCAACCCCCAAGGCTAACAACATTTTCAATGGAACACATTCTGTTCTGATCAATAAACCCATCCTTCTTCTTCGATGAACTAGCATCCCTTCCTCCAGGTTTAGATAGGTTACTGGTACCAAGTGAAGGCACTTTATCTCTACCAAATCCAAAGAAACTCTCCTGTGGTAATGGCCCCGATCTCGTTTTAATCCCTTTCAACCCGAGCGAGGACGCCACAATTGGAGAAACCGAAGTGGTCGGAACTTCCGGCGCCGCCTCCTCCTTCCTCGACTTGGACAATGATGTACCTAGACTTGGCTTCCCTACCGGAGTTACCGGACTCGGATTTCCATAAGTTTTAGTCTCTTTACCTTTCAAATCCTTCTTCTGCTGCTGCCGCAGCAGTGATTTCGGACCATCTTTGACTTGAGTTTGACGACACGAAGAACTCAGTCCACTAAGACTAGAACCTAAAATCTGCTGATCGGTGGCGGCGGTGGCGGAGGATGAGAAAGGGGAAGACGATGACTTGACCTTCTTCTTCTCAGATCTGATCGGAGAACTGGAATTAGAACCAAGGGATCGAGGACTATTGGATCCTTCAGGACTGGAAGTACCCGACGACTTCTTCGAAGAGAAGAATCTGCCTTTGAACACCATTTTTGGGGGAATTATTTTAGGGTTTGTGGATTGATAATACTAGTAGTAAATAAATAGTTCATGTAAACGCTGCGTTCACGGGAAATTGCCATCAAATTCAGAGAAGCTGGGTTGAACTGAATGGAAACGAAGAACAAAGACGGTTGGAGGTTTAATAACTGTGCTACTTTGGAAATGCGGATAATATTGCGTCTCCTTTCTGAAAAAGTTCAAACCTCTTCTCACGGGTGTACCGTGTAAGAACCGGTGTTCTAAAAAGATCGTCCGTCTAGTCTACTACGCCGCTTAGGGCTGTCTAGGCCGTTTGGGGTCGCCTAAGGGCCATGCGTTCGTGAAACCGCTTAGGGCTGTCTAGGCCGTCTGGGGGTCGCCTAAGCGTCGTGCGTTCATGAAATGCCTAAGTTCCGCTTAAGATATTATAACTATTAGTAAAGAGCCCATGTTCTGCACGGTATAACTTTACTGATATTATTCTATAGAAGGTGTTATTTTTTTATATAGTAATCATCATTTTAAATATAATGTTAGCTAGTAATAGTAATCTTATTTATATAGAAAATTGAATATTTACCAATATAGTAACAATTATGAGTAACTAATATTTTATTATTACTTAAAATATTCTAATGTATTAGTAAAAAAATGTTTTTAATTATAATTTATTATAATAGTATCTATTTTTAGATTGTAAATGTAATAGTTATAATACTCCCTCCGTCCCAAAAAGATAGTCCACCTTTTTTTGGTTGTTACTACGAGGGAACTTTGAGCAGTTATAAATGCTAATTATAATTATGTTAATGTGAATCTAAAAATTGATATTAATAGTATTTATAATGGTGTATCAAGAACAATTTCAAAAATTTCATTAGAATAATTAAAAGTAGCATTAATTATTACTCAAAGTTCATTCGTAAAACCCATGAAAATAGGGGGACTATCATTCTGGGACAGAGGGAGTATATAGTAACTGTTCTAGTTAACTAATATTATTAGTGAAAATATTGAGAAAAACTTGTTTTACTTAGCTTTAGTGTAAAACTTGTTTCCATTCCTTAATGTAAACATATTTTTTAATGTAAAATAGGTTTTACACATCTTTTAATGTAAAACATGTTTTTCATAAGACTGGCTCATATTATTAGCTAATAGTGAGCTAAATGGTAATAGTTACCTTATAAAGTACTACATCCTTCCTTAAGTGAATCTACATTTGAGATTTAAGGTCATTTTGAAGAAAAATAATAATATTAACAGAAAAATCATAAATATTCTTATTATTCAAATTTAAAATTTTAGTTTTGTAAAAATATAATGATTTTTTAAAAAAAAAAATATGTGAAGGTAAATTTCAAAAGATCATTCATTTTGAGAGAAAACAGAACATTCAATTTGAGACGAAGAGAATAACTATTATGATTAACTAATATGATTAATAATAATAATTAATTTGTATAGTAAATATTATAATTAATTAATACTATTAATAGTAATAATTAATATATATTGTAGCTATTATAATTAATAATTACTATTAATAGTAATAGTTAACCTATATAGTAACTATTATGGTTAACTAATACTATTAATAGTAGTAGTTAACCTATATAGTAACTATTATAGTTAACTAATACTATTAATAGTAGTAGTTAACCTATATAGTAACTATCATGGTTAACTAATACTATTAATAATAATAGTTA
The DNA here is from genome assembly GCA_026119855.1 of Campanula takesimana. NCBI lineage: Eukaryota > Viridiplantae > Streptophyta > Magnoliopsida > Asterales > Campanulaceae > Campanula > Campanula takesimana. Next base: position 517,653 of record JAOWBW010000814.1, on the reverse strand, counting down.
ACTTATATAGTAATTATTATGGTTAGCTAATACTATTAATAGTAATAGTTAACATATAGAATAACTAATAGTATTAACTAATAGTAAGAATTCCAAAAGTCAATTATTAATTTGAAAGGTGATGATGTGGCTTCATGTAAATCAAGCTTTGTCCACGTGGCGACTCTATAGGGGTCTTCCTCGACTTTTATATATAGTGATTTCTGAATTCTCGGCCCCGCTTAAGTTCTGTTTAGACCCCACCTAGGCGCTAGGCGCTGCTACGGCGCCTAGCGACCGCCTAGTGCTTTTTAGAACCTTGGTAAGAAATAATAATTAAAAAAAACTTATTTTTTATTTCAACTCAAAATTCTTAAATATTTTGCTTTTCTAAGTTCAAGGAAAAATCATTTTTTCGCCGTTAGCAAGCACACATACACTGGCTTCACTGACACTCTTTACACCGACACTTTTTTACACCGGCATTTTTTACATTTTCACTAAATAATACATACACTCGCACTGGCACTGACAGTGGCACTTTTTTTCCTCCAAAACTGGCATTTTTTTACACTGACACTTTTTACACTGGCACTTTGTACACTAGCACTTTCTTACACTAACACTAGCATGTCGAAAAACATTTTTTTAAGCTTGGGAAAAACGCGTTTTTTTTTTTTTTTTTTTTTGAGATTATTGCTTACTCTTTTCCCGGACTCATAATAAATAATGTTTCTATTTTTTCCATTATTACTATTAAAAACGGAATAATAACTTTAGTTTGATTTAATTATCTACGAAAATTTGATACTCACTGTGTCCCAAAATATTGTTCGCTCGTTTTTGAATGTTAGTACTAATGAACTTTGAGCAATAATTTTAATTTAATTATCTTAATAAAAATATTAAACTTGTTATTGATAGTATTGATAATTGTGTATCAATAAAAAAAGAATCATTACGATTAGGGCAAATTGCAATTTACTTACCTGAGTTTGTCAAGATGCTTCATTTGGTTATCCAATTTGTGTTTGTTACAATTTGGTTACTGAATATGTCTTTTTGTTGCAATCGGGTGTAATTTTGAATGTCCCGTTAAAAAACTAACGAAAATTGATGAAAACATAACAAGATTATTTCAAAATTGCAATGGTCACCCTTGTAGTTTAAATTATCCCACTATGCCCCTTGACATCTAACTGAGTTAAACAAGGGTATAGATGTCAATTAGCAATTTCTTTTCCCACCCAACCCCCAAGTCCGGCAACCACGATTAACCACCATCATCACCACTTTCTCAAAATCCGGTCATCACCACCACCTAAATCTGGCCACCACTACAACCACCTATTTTCTTCCTAAATCACAATTGAAATCATACAAGGCAACAACAACAACAATGATAATGAAGCACCCAGATCCAAACCAAAAGAACCACCAATTCACAAGCAAAAGAGGGTGTTTAGTACAATTCGAAACCCCAATATCCCAGCAAAGCTTAATTCGTTGCTTGAAAAGACTACGAATAAACAGCCAATTCCAAGAAAAAAATCAAAATCGATTCAAAAGCCATAAATAAAAGAAATTTTGGTCATAGAGATACCGCCACTAGAACCAACTCAAAAACCAAATATTCAATTTGTTCAGGCATAAGAAATTGCGGTGATTCAACCGGAATCAACTAAAAAACAACATAAATTCAATGTTCATGCAAAAGAAATTGACTTATTCAACCCGAATCAACTCATGAAACTATAAAGATTTCTTTGTGGAGGGGTAGATAGTTGGGAGAGGTTAGATGTGGTAAGTTGAATGCTTTGGGGAAGTGGAGGTGAAAGGGTGGTGATGGTAGGGTTTGGAATTCATGGTTGAATGTAGGGGAAAGTGTCGTTGGGGGAGGGAAAGGGACGTGTAGGTGTTGGGGAAGGGATAGGTGGGTTAGTACAATTTTTTTTTTCTTTTTTGAATTCTTTTATTTCTTTTTTTCAATCAATTCTTTTTTTCTATTATGTTATTTTCAAATAATATTTTATTTTATTTGTTTAGTTTCATTAGTTCCTTTAAGTAAAATTAATTTAAAATTATAAAATAGAAAAAATATTATAAAAATACATAATTGTACTTAATTTAGATTTTTTAAAGAAAATAATTTGATTAAAATGATTAATTTTATTATTATTTAATAAATTTAATTTAGTAGTAACATGAGGCAAATTTTGAGTTAGGGTGTAAAGTTAGATTGAGAAGATAACTTAGGAGGTTAATTAAGCTTGTTACATTTTCCTTGTGTTAGTTTTTTAACATTCATTAAGAGCTAGGGGGTGTAGTAGGATAATTTAAATTGTAAGGGTGATTATTGAAATTTTAAAAGAAGATTGTTACGTTTTTCATCTATTTTCGTTAGTTTTTAACGAGTCATCCAAAATTACACATAATTGCAAGAAAAAAGACACATTCAGTAACCAAATTGTAACAAACACAAATTGGATAACCAATTGAAACATCGTGACAAACTCGGGTAACTAAATTGCAATTTTCCCTTACGATTATTAATTAAACAAAAATTATTACTCAACATTTCTTCGTACTAACCTCAAGAAAAGAGGGAACAACATTTTGAGACGGGGGTATGTTAAGCCAAAACGAGGGCTTAGTTTATAAACCGCAAGTGCACGGGGTTGTAGTGGTATAGAAAAGGGCAAATGCGAGTCGATCCCACGTGAACAATGTTACTTTAGAAAATACTTGCTTTTTATGTAAAATGATGATAAGAAAGGATTGGGGGAAATAATTGTTTGTCACTGTAAGTGCCCCAATCTAAAATTGACCAACTTAGAGGAACTCTTAGCACCATTCAGGGATAAACTGATAGGCTGGGACCTCACTAAAATAAACCTAAAATTCCAGGACTGCTCTGGAATTAAAATTAAAAAAATCCAGAAGCTCGCCAGGCTGAGCCGTACGGATAGTTTGGGTACTAGAGGGGCCAATCAGTACAGATGGTTTGGGCGCCCTCAGTCCCTATAAATGCAGGCCCTTGCTGATCATTTTAGGGGGGGGGAGAAAATTGTTTAGAGAGCAAAAGCTCTGCAGAAATTATAACAGAATAGAGTGATCAACACACTTGAGAGAAAAGAGGGAGGAAGATAGGCTAGAATCAATACTGGTGAGGCCTCCTTCTCCCCCATCTTCTCTTCATCTCTTCTTATTTTTGTTTATTTACTTATCTTATGTCATTACAATAATATTATGAAATGGAACCAAGCATTGGAGTGATCAATGGTGCCCTTCATGCCTAGTGTGTGATTTGTGGGTTACAAACCATGATGATCAAGGCTTGTTATGTTTAAATGCACCTTTATTTTATTGTCATTTACATTAATACACTTTACATTCAAGTCTTTACTTTTGTTGTCTTTAAATTAATGCAATTTACTTCCAAGTCTTTACATTTATGTTGGTTTATTTGAGTTTGATTAACTTTGGATGGTAAAGTCTCAATCTTTACCATTCAAGGTCTTGATCAACTCATAATAATGTCCCTTTTGATGGTAAATATTCAATATTTATCCATCTAAAGGTTGATTTCTTGTTTCCCCAAGGCTTTCCTTGGATGAATCATTCATTTGGATGTTAAAGTTCCAATATTTAACCATCCAAATGATGATCTTGGCTCAAAAGCCATGATTTATCAACTTTCTTCATATTCCCCCAATGATTGCCTTGATCACACCCAAGAATCTTTGTTTTTGGTGTTTAACTAGTGATAAATGGCATAGGGATGATCTTATTCATGTTTTGTAACTAGCAAATAGGCTGAACAGAGCCAAATCAGTCCAGTTTTAGCAGAATCCCCTGTTTCTGCCTGAGACTTGACTGATTCCTGAGAATCTGTCAAAACCTCCTGGACAGCCCCATAGAGCCGTACGGCTAGTTTTTCCAGGGGAGCATTTTTCCAGTTTTTGCCACTTTCTGTTAGATAATTTGCAAAGTAAACCCTTTCTGTTAAATACTTAACTGATTTCCTTAAAAGTCAGTCTCTACCATCTTGAAGAACACACACACACTTGCACAATTTTAACAAACTTTAGGGAGACTCAGTTTTTCTGAGGCACTTTGGGTGAACTACCGGTTGAGTTCTTCCCAAAGCGTAACCTGACCTCCGAACTCGCAATCTCAAACCTTTTTCGTTAAATTTGGGTTTTAAAATAAAATTAACGTGGCGACTCCGTTAAACATTGAAAGTGCCGTGTTTGGCATTCTCGAGGGAAACTTCTCCATTTTCCCGTGGGGATCCTTACAGTGGCGACTCCCCTGTGGAATAAAGTGTTTGCAAACTTCTTTTTAGAAGCTTTGGGGACACTTTTGTGTGGGTCAAACTCCCGTCCCCATTTGTTGACTTTGTGCATAATTTGTGTGTATTTTATGTTTCTGTTTTGATTTCTGGGAATGAAACTGTTCTGGGAATGCAATAAACTGGGGCTTGATGATCAGAAGCTGAAAATTTGCAAAAACAATGGAACTACAGCCCTAGCGGTACGGCTGGTTTTGTCGGGCCCACAAAATGCGTCAAGCTAATAACTTTGTGCAGGGCAGAAGCATTTTGATGGTCCCCTTTACGTTTCTTCTTGTCCAGGTTCCATTTACAACCTCTACTTGTGTAACACCCCGAATTTTCTCACTGTATCTGAGCATTTAATGGCATTAAATAACAATAATTAATACCTCAATTTAGGGTTCACAACTGACCCTTTATTACATCATCAATTCAAAATAAATGCGGAAGCGTAACTTAAAAACTTGTCTTGGCAGGTAAACAACCCTAGCCATCAATGTACTTTAACTTACACCAATTAAATAAGATTCTTAAAATAATTAAATAAGAATTCTTCAATCTGCCGTTCTTCCTACGGCTGCTCTCCTTCTCTTGCCCTTCTACTTAAATCCTGAAATAAAATTATAGAGAAGGGATGAGCGAACGAATGCTCAGTAAGTTCATACGTGGTCTCTCCGGTTACTAAGGAGAGACGACCAGAACAGATACTATGAATAACTTTTACAAGGATAGGTTCAGTTACTTTTGATTCAAGACTGCAGAACAATACAGCCGTATTACTTTTAAGATTTTACTTTCAAAGGGTTATGGCACTACAATCCAAAGGGATTCATTCAAGTTCCGTCAATTCCAAGGTAACGTACATTATAACCTCAATGCCAAAGGTACAATTTTGTCCACCTAGCTTTTTTCAAGCCATTAGTGTAGGTCGTAACATATATGGTATCCACACATATATGCTCGGGGTCTAGAATTATCCTTGTAATCAGACAATTCCTGAGAGAGGGCATGTGATCACTCATGCAATCCCTAGTTTAAGGACGAGTCTTTTCTAACTGGACTATCCCGTCAATGTCTTTTCTAACTGGACATTGGCCACTCTAACAAGTAAGTGATTAACTTACAAGTTAGAATGAGAACATACTAAGGTACAAGTATGTGATAACAAGTTTCAATCTTCGATACTTAGTAGATCAATGAGGACATCACTAAGTAAGGATTCTTCCAAAAGAACGTTCAATAACGCGGAGTTTATTCAAATACTATCATGCCATACTGATAGTCTAACTTGTAGAAAGAATATAGAATTCCAATAAACAGGAGTTCAAATAACAGTAAGGAACGTAATCCCTTACCTGAATTGCTTTTCCTTGCAATCTCCTCTGTGCAAATCTACAAGGCACCGAGTAATTTACTTTAGTACTCTCTTATAATGTTAACTGCTTCTACTTAGTTAACTGAGAGATGCGTTTTTACTTCTTTACTTCGTTACTCTTTTCCTTACGTTTAGGTTTCTGACTTGGATTTGCGAGTCAGTCCTTTAACTTTAATATAATTGTAATTAAGTCCTCTAACTTTGGTTTAATTACAATTTGGTCCCTCAACTTTGGATTAATTGCAAATTGGTCCTTCAACTTTGAGTTAATTGCAAATTGGTCCTTCAACTTTGGATTAATTGCAATTTGGTCCTTTAACTTTGGGTTAATTGCAAATTTGTCCTTCAACTTTGGATTAATTGCAAATTGGTCTTTCAACTTTGGATTAATTGCAGAAAGGTCCTTTGACTTTGATTTTGTTCATAAAGGTCCCCCAAGTTTCTTTTTAACCACTTAGACCCCTCTAACTTCAAAGGTTTCCTTTTTATTTCTTCTAACTTTAACTTTTTTCAGTTTAATCCTTTTTCGTTAGGAAACTAACTGAATTCTTTTAATCTTCCTTCTTCTCGTTAACTTTCTAACTTTCAAGGTCTTCCAAGTACTTATTCTATTTTCTCAAGTTAGTTTTCTAACTTTTCAACAACTTTCTTGAAGATTTTTGTTTTCTTTTCCTTATGAACCTAACGAAAATATTAACTTCTCCGTCCCAATTCTTAACATTTTTAATCAAGAATTAACACCCAATCTCATGACCATTGCCGAATGCTATATCTTCAAAATTCGTTGATTTGGTTTATCTTTCTAGTTCTTTAAACTTTTCTAAATTCCCAAACATCAATTTTTTATACCCAACTCAATGACAAAAATCATCAAAATCAACAAATGATCCCTCATGGTTTTATGGCCATTCGGCCGAACCCCATTATGGGGAGAACCCCATATTTTCTTCTTTTTGTTAAACCTAATTCAACCTCAATGATTTATTTGTTCAATCCCCAAGCATTGCATAACATTAATCCATTCAAATCATGGTTATATAATCAAGCTTAAAAATAAACTAACATGAAGATCAACATCTTACCATAGCATTTAGATCAAATAAATCAACCTTTTAAGATTTTGTCATTAAATTACTAGCATGCAAAACCCTAATATTTATATTCTTAAATCATGCATAGTTTAAGTTCTAATAAACCGAATTCATTGAAATAAATTTTAAAAGATGGGGTTTGACCTTACCTTGAGAATGATCGGATTAATCTTCAACGAACAAGTCGAAATCGCTCCTCCCTCCTCTCTCTGACTTTCGTCCGGCGGCTTGGGTTAGGTTTAGGGTTTTTTTGTGTTTTGTTCTTTTTGATAATTAAGAAGTGAAAACCTAAAATTTCACTAAACATGGTATTTAAACTCTTGGGTAATAGTTAGTTTGGGTTGGGTCTAATTAACTATGTTCGGGCCAACCCTATTTTTCGGCCCACTCCTTAGTTAATCTATTAATTCTAATTTTTATTTAATTAAATTAATGTACCCAATTTAAAGTAATTAAATAAATAAATAAATAAAAATTTGCGGTAATTACAACTTGTGCACATTTGCCTTCTCTTTTCTTAGCCAAAAATGAATTTTTAAAGCTTGGGCATGCACAAATCTTTTGGACATAAAATTAGGTTTTCAAAGCCTCATTGTGCATCCCCCTTTTTTAAAAATTGTGGTTTCTCAAATTTTTTTTGTTGTGCACAACCTTTTTGTACAAATGATTTTAAAAGGTTGTTGTTCTTGTTGTAAAATTTTGGTTTCAAAAAGCTTTGGTTGTGCACAACATTTTCCATGTACAAAAATTTGTTTCTTGCTTGTTTATATCCTTGCTTGATTATTTGTGCAAAGTACTTGTTCATATATTGTTCATGCGTTGTCCATGATGATAAAACGGACTGGAAATTACTATTTTGACTCAAAAGGGAAAATAGAAGACTTTACACAACGCGCACTCGACCTTGTGCACGTTCTAAAAACATTTTAAACCCGGGATAGATGCCTGTAGACACCCCGCCTTGGACTTCTCATGTCCCGATTGCATACATAGTATTTTTATTTAACTTGTTTTTGTTAATTTCTGTTAATTCGGTTAAGTTTCTAACTGATTTCGTTAGTCTTGGACTAAACTGCATAACAGAGTTAACTTTTAGGGTCATTCTGTCATTTTTGCCAGCGGGCGCATCCAGCACTGCTAGTGGGCTGCACGCGCCTCTCGCGACCAAAGCAGGAAGCGCGCGCTTCCCACTTTGGCAGTAACTGATTTCACCTTATTTCCCTCTTTTTTCTTGATTATAAAAACATCTTTTTACCTCCACATTCATCCCCCCTAGTTTTGTAACCTCCAATCCCATTATTATAGCCTTTTCTTTAAAACAAAATATTTCTTTTATTTATTATTTAATTTTCTTTTTATTATTTATTTTTCTTTATTTTCTTATTGGTTGAAAAGCTATCTTTTTTCTATTTTCTACCTATTTAAACCCCTCTTTTTTACCTTAGAAAGGGACCCAAAAGCTTTCTCTACATCTACACTATACACATTTATCTCCAAGAGTTCTTGACAAAGAATTCTATTCAAGCAACAAAAGTCTACACAAAACTCTTCTCAAGTGAAAATTTGAAGTTCTCATTTTAAGGTACAAATTTTATTCTCTTATTTAATTTGTGTGTTACTAGTGTATGCAATCTCCATAAAAAGGAATACAACCAAACGGCCACTTCACTATTGAAGTTTGGTCAAGGTTACATTCCAACATTCTAAACTCCATTTTAATTTACCATTTATTTCTTAATGTAATCGTTTGACATGTAATTGTTGGCATTAAATCAATAAAACAAGATTCTCTTTTATTTCCCTTGGCAATTCCCTTTTTATTTACATTATAATTGTTAGCACTATCAATAAAAGAGGACATTTAGCATTAGAACACCTTTAGTAGCAAGACCCGCGTAAGCGGGGCGGAGTGGGTGTTTAAGTACTTCCCACTCCGTCACCTAACCCCCGAACCCTTCTCTCCCGAATCTTTGGTTTCGTAATATAAATTTAGGCTATTTCTTTAGGTTTTTCATATGTTCCCTTAATAACATGGTATCTACAGTGGCGACTCCGCTGGGGATGATTTAGAGGGTTAAACTTGCGTTTCTTACTTTTGGTGTTCTTTTTACTGTTTTTTTTGGCATTCTTGTAAAAAGGGTGGGAAGCGCGCGCCTCTGGCCTTCATGGCCTAAAGCGCGCGCGTCCGACCCCAATTACCAGAATCGCCCGCCTTCTTTCTTGTCCTTCCATTTCATGTTTCTACGCTAACAATTACTGCAGGGGAAAAATTTTTCATTTAGGGTCAAGGCAATCCCTTGAACCCACTGATTTGCAGGTTTTCACCCAGAAGCGGGCGCCTCTGCCCCTCTTCCTCTAACGCGCGCGCCTCCCGAGTAGGTAGCCCAATGCGCGCGCTTCTGGGCGCATTTCCAGAAACAGAAACAGTGCACAGAAACAGAACAATTTTGGCAGTGTGTGGGCACCGGGCCTGCACATAACAGTTTTTACTTTCTGTTTATTGTATCGGTCACACGGGTGATTCGAAAGTTGTAATTATGTGCTTATTTGATTTTCTTTTGTTTAAAAAAAAAATAAATAAAAAATATTTTGTCACTTGGCTTGACCTCACACTACATGCACATATTCCCTCACACTACATGCACATATTCTTATGAATTGCTCACAATCGAGTCGCACAAAGTTCATAACCCCAAACCCGTCGAGGCCCGTCCTAGAGAGTTTCAAGCTCCACCCGACCTTGACTCTTTCGAAGCGGTAAACCTCAACACATGGCGTAGTTCACGACTACATGTCGGGGGTGACCTTAAGCCTCTCTTTAACCGAGCACAAGCCAACACAATTCAAGTCTAGGTTCTAACACTCTGTGACCAAGTCGGTTTTCGTGTGTCAAGATTTCCCTAAACTAATGTCATCAAATCATACATGCCGTTTCCAAAACAAACAAGTGGTTATTATGGACAAAATAAAACTCCGTCCCCAAGTGGTTATTATGGACGAAATAAAACTCCGTCCCCGCATGTATGCTTTATGACATTAATTTAGTTTAATCCCGTCACATGTAGGCATCACAAGCATGGTGGAATCCGATGAGTATATGAGACTGCGAGAAGGTTTATATACTAGTGTGACGATTCCACTATTTTTATAAAAACCCCAAAAAGGACTCCGTCCTTTCGAATTTTGTAAATAAATATATATATATAAAAAAAAAAAAATTCTTTATGTGGTTGAGTCTTTTCTCTTGTTTGTTGGTGGAATTAATTTTACCCAAAAGGTGTTTGTGGGCCATCCTAAGATCAACCGTGTTCTTCAAATAGGTCCAATGGCTTCTGACAGCAACACCAACGGTGACAATCTTTCCCTGTCCAACGAGGATATAGCCAACATGATCAAAGCACTGAAAGGAAAAATTGATGCACTCGCCAAGAATGCCCGACGCAAGGATGATTTGTGGTAAGCCAGTATCAAGCATGAGAGAATGGCCCATAAGAAAGAACTTGCTAAGCTCGAGGAACAATTGAAGGAGCTCACAAATGAAGGAAAAATGGTCCAAAGCATTGATAACAGTTGGGTCAACACTCTCATGGCATACATTGACCAACGTTTTGGTGGGCTAAATTTGAACAAAGATCCAAGCTCCGATCTCCATCATGCCTCTCTTCTCATGAATACTATGGTGGCCCTTCCCGAGAAATTCAAGATGCCCGACATTGGCAAGTTCAAGGGAAACTCTTGTCCCGATGCTCACATCGATTCCTACATTTGGGCCATGCTACCGAAGAAAGTGTCTCCTCAAATAATGGCACAATGCTTCCCACTTACTCTTGATGGGGTCGCATAATATTGGTATATGGGTCTCCCGGTTTCCACCCGCCTCAATTGGGATGACGCCATGCTTGCCTTTAAGTCACAATATGAAGGCAATTACATGCACCGTCCGATGAAGAAAGAATTGGCGAACACCTCGCAAGAGGGCAATGAATCATTTGTGGACTTTTCTCGCCGTTGGAATGACAAGTTGGCCGAGATTATTGATAGGCCCTCAATGAAGGAACAAATGGAAATCTTCTTGAAGTGCTTGAATATGGACTACCGAACTCATCTTAGTAGGGCCTTTTATCCGGATTTCGCACATATGTTTGATGCGGGGATCAGAATTGACAACTTGCTCCGTGAAATAACCGAGGAATCCTATGAGACAAGCTCCGACACTGAAGGGGTCCCGGATAGTTCAAGCAACGACATGGAAGGTTACAATGGTTTTGAGGACTACAATGATGAGGAGAACTACAACGACGACGACATCAATCTCCGTTTCTCTTTCTCTACCTAGTAATAGGGATAAAAAAAAGAGAGTCAAAAGTCCTCTTATGTGTGCATTAAGTTTTCTTCCTTCTCGTCAATATTAAAGTTTGAGTCGGTCTTAATAAAAGTCGTTCTTGTCCTCATACACTATTCCAAGTTGTTCAATTTAATTCTTGGTAAAATGATGAAAAAATGTCTAAACAAGTTTTGGAACGAATGCCATCACTTGAACGCCTAAGGGCTAAACATCATGACGAAGGCATCAACGACAAATCCAAGATATCAAGCAAGGTGGAACTATAACCATGGAGAAATCAAGCAAAGTTTTCAAAGGGGGACTAAAAAAAAAAAAAAAAAAAACTCGCTAGGTTGACTCTTCAAAACAACCTAGGCAAAACTTAGAGCACAAAAAAAAAAAAAAATCCCCTTCGTTCAAAGAAGTTCACAACAACATCATTCCTCCACTAACGAAAGGACGAAGCAACATCAATTCCTCACGACAAAAGGAGCATAGAACTACGGTGACCTGAGCCTCTACACTGGAGGAACGTAGGCAACCTTCGGGTCCGGTCTCATGCAAGAAAGAAGATATGTTTAGCCCTAATGTGTTATGGTGATCGGCCTTCATTTCGAATTTGTCAAGACATCTTTGTACGAGGCATTTGCCAATGAATTAATCACTTCAAGATTGAACGACTTTCTTAGAATTGAAATCATTTCACATTCTCGTCAAGTCTAGGAGCTTCTTCTCTTTCAGCAATGCCCCCAGTTTCTTGCAATCAAATTGGGGATTTCTTTCTCTTCTCTCTTATTGACTTACTTGCCATCGTGAGTCATTCAAAAAATATATAATGCATGAAGTCAATACTAGGGGCTACTTCCCTAGTCAAGTCAATGTCACTCATCATTAGTGACAAAGGGTCTCCACCGCAAAATCACATGTCTCTCATCCTCAGCTAGAGTCAATGCACACTTCCTCATCAATCGAGTCAAAATGAAGACGCAAAAGAGATGTCCGCTAGATTGAAAACCCGAAAGGGCGGTCTAGGCAAAAAACAGGGTGCGTCATAAAAAAAATGAGAGAGTGAGAGAGAGAAGGGAAAGAGAAATGGAGATCCCCGGCTTCTAAAGAAAACAAGTTCTATATTGACTCACCTCAGCAAGTCAATTCCCCGCCGAGTCATCTTTGGAATTGCAAAAGGCTCGACAAGATACGGCACAATCAAATATTGTCTTGAGGTTATTGGCATAAGAGAGATTGTTCTTGCAATATTCATTTTCGGGTTCACGTGAAAAAAGGCCCGTGGTAACCAAGATCCATCCGAGAACGAGCCCATCATTTAGGGGTACGAGGTTGCACAAATGGTCCCCAGTGAGTCAATTGGTTTGGGCAGCAAATGGCAACAACGTGTGGCTCAGTTTTCGAGCTTTTACAAGTATGTGCCTCTACAGTATGTTAAAAGGCTTCCCGAGAAATGGAGTAGCTCTTGCCATGTCCTCTTATGTTTATTCCCCCACACGAGGACGAGCCTCTTGCCTTGCTAGACAAATGATGATGCCCTAGGGGCTATGTGACTCAAGAACGAGAGGTTCTTTTGCTTCATTTGACAGTTAATGAGCCCTAGGGGCTACGCTCAAGAAAGATGTGTGAGACTACCCTCAAAGTCTCTCAAGAGGAATGTCAAAAAGCCTTCTTGTCATTTGTGCCTGTTCCCTGATCAAGGATAGTACTTTCTTTCTCCACTTATAATCAATGGTGGCACTCTAGGGGCTACAATCAAGTTAGAAAGTCTCCAAGAAGCAATTCACGTCACCTCCCAACAATGGCCATATCAAAGCCATATGCAACATTGGAAACATCCTCAAGGTCTCAAGGGGCTTCGCAATCGACAATCTTTTGGGCTACGGCATTACAGTAATCCGAGCAAAGGGCAATATTGGGGCTTCACAATTGACAATCGTTTTGGGGAATGATACCCGAGCAATTCAATGTGGGGAATAGCCCTCATGGAACCAAGCAAGCTTCAAAGGGTCTCTCAGCACTTCACGTCAAAAGTCTTCTGGTTTGAAAGGAGGGCTCCGATGTTATGAATGAATTTGATGATTCTTGTTAGAACTTACAACAAGGTTATGAAGGAAGTCTTAGAGAAAAGGAAAAAGATTCAATATGCTAAACTCTATCAAAACAGGGTTATAGCGGGAAATGCCTTGGCCAATCCCAATGTTTCTGCAATTCAGCACCCCTTTCTCCAAGATAAAAAGCAAAAAGTGCGGCTTTTGAGCTTCAAGCACTAGTTGCATCCGAAGATCCGTCTTTAGTTCAACTCAAGAAAACTCAAGCAAGCATACCCATTTGGGGACCTTATCACACTAAGACCTTATCATCCACGACCTCGACAACACCACAAGACATTACTGCATTTGGGTACCGACCACAACAAGGTTATTCATCTCCCCAGTAAGAGTAAGTAGGAGATCTCTACCCGACGGTACATCCGCTCTCAATTCCGAGCCGATTCCAAGATAATTTGGGGCTTTACATCGAAAGGTCTTCATATTCCACCGTTTTGAAGCTCGCAAACAACAAGTACATAACACTTGGGGCTTAGCAATCTCTCGAAGCTCGGTATCAAGAATCTTCTCTTGGGGCTTGCTCACGTCAACAACAAAAGGCGATTCATTTGAATGGGCCAAGATCTGATTTATCTTGGGGCTATGCAAGTCACTCAAAGTTTGGCATTAAAGGCGTTCTAGGGGCTTCACAATCAGCAACCCCTTATCTCGGCATTAAAAGCCTTTTGAAGCCCCATAATCGACAAATATTTTGGGGCTAGACATCAATCTTCGTTGGGCACAACAGAGAATTCAAGCGAGGAAATCCGGAGTTCGACCGAACATGATTTGATCTTGGGTTGGCTTCACAAACACACAATGGTTAAAATGGTTCACCCACGAACTAAATATATATATATATATATATATATATATATATATGTATATATATATGTATATATATATATGTATATATATATGTATATATATATATGTATATATATATATATATATATATATATTTTCTTCTTGCAAATAAACTTTCTTTGTCTCCTTAGTTGGGTAAAAGTATGTGTTTCATTTCGCTTTACTCTTAGCTTCTTCCCCAGCGTTCTCCATCATCCTTGAACTACGCTGGTCTAATTCTCTTTAAGGGATACGCAGGCAGCCTTTTGGCACGATCAACCCATCATCCAAAAAGTCATCTCACCGACACTCCATCAAAGTACAAGCAATTCATCTTCATCAAAAGCGTCAACATCCTTCATCAAAGCCACGGCATCAAAAATCCATCCTGAATCAAGCGGCCATGGTAAGTGAAGGTATGAACATCATCTACGCTTTCTACAAATCACATCACACCACAATCACAATTTCTCTCGCAATTTCTATTTCACATCTCACACAAGCACGTATATCTGCAAAGCATATGCATAACAGGTACAAGCACACAGCTCCGCGGTGAACCACTGAATTCACATTCATCAGCAGGTAGACTCTCGAGTCCCTCTAAATCAGCAGGCAGACTTTTGAGTCCCTCTAAATCAGCAGGCAGACTCTCGAGTCCCTCCAAATCAGCAGGCAGACTCTCGAGTCCCTCTACATCAGTAGGCAGACTTTCGAGTCCCTCTGCATCAGCAGGCAGACTCTCGAGTCCCTCTAAATCAGCAGGCAGATTATCGAGTCCCTCCAAATCAGCAGGCAAACTCTCGAGTCCCTCCAAATCAGCAGGCAGACTCTCGAGTCCCTCCAGTCCCCTATACGGACTCTAAATATTGGCCACGGTGGGACGATTTCTATCACCGCATCCCTTCTATCAGCAAAAGTTGCTCACACAGGGAGCGCACTTCTATCTCTTATAATTTCAAGATTCTTGTTTTCATCGAGTCTTTGCTTTTTTCTTGTCGATGTCCTCGGCGGATTTTTTGTTCTTTCGTCGATGCATTTTGCTTTGCAATCCACATCGCCGAGGGGCTCTGTAGATACCCCGCCTTGGACCTTTCATGTCCCGATTGCATACATAATATTTTTATTTAACTTGTTTTTGTTAATTTCTGTTACTTCGGTTAAGTTCCTAACTGATTCCGTTAGTTTTGGACTAAACTGCATAACAGAGTTAACTTTTAGGGTCATTCTGTCATTCTGTCATTTTTTCCCACGGGCGAATCCGGCACTGCTAGTGGGCTGCACGCGCCTCTCGTGACCAAAGCAGGAAGCGCGCACTTCCCACTTTGGCAGTAACGGATTGCACCTTTTTTCCCTCCTTTTTCTTGATCACAAAAATATCTTTTTACCTCCACATTCATCCCCCTAGTTTTGTAACCTCCAATCCCATTATTCTAGCATTTTCTTTAAAACAAAATATTTCTTTTATTTATTATTAGATTTTTTTTATTATTTATTTTTCTTTATTTTCTTATTGGTTGAAAAGCCATCTTTTCCTCTCTTTTCTACCTATTTAAACCCCTCTTTTTTACTTTAGAAATGGATCCAAAAGCTTTCTCTACATCTACACTATACACATTTCTCTCCAAGAGTTCGTGACAAAGAATTCTATTCAAGCAACAAAACTCTACACAAAACTCTTCTCAAGTGAAAGTTTGAAGTTCTCATTTTAAGGTACAAATTTTATTCTCTTATTTTATTTTTGGGTTACTAGTGTATGCAATCTCTATAAAAAGGAATACAACCAAAAGGCCACTTCACTATTGAAGTTTGGTTAAGGTTACATTCCAACATTCCAAACTCCATTTTAATTTACCATTTATTTCTTAATGTAATCGTTTGACATGTAATTGTTGGTATTAAATCAATAAAACAAGATTCTCTTTTATTTCCCTTTGCAATTCCCCTTTTCTTTACATTATAATTGTTAGCACTATCAATAAAAGAATGACATTTAGCATTAGAACACCTTTAGTAGCAAGACCCGCGTAAGCGGGGCGGAGTGGGTGTTTAAGTACTTCCCACTCCGTCACCTAACCCCCGAACCATTCTCTCCCGAATCTTTGGTTTCGTAATATAAATTTAGGCTATTTCTTTAGGTTTTTCTTATGTTCCCTTAATAACATAGGTGGCGACTCTACAAATTAAAATCAATTAGACATCCTAGGATAATTCACCGCTCTAGCCAAGTTGTGGTTTTTCTGGGGTATCTACAATGCCACGATGCAGCTTGATTGGTGCTCTTGTATCCTTCTCGCGCGCACGGGTCCATTCCACCTCCCCTTCCGAGCTGAGTCAACCACACATGTCTGTGACACACAAATACCGTGACCTTGGTTGGTTTTTGGTTTAGTTCACATCATCGCGTCCCTAATGCGTGCCCGAAGTTGATTATGGCCAAGATTAACGCCCGAGTCACGACTCCTTGTGAAAGCAAGTGTGACTAAGGTCATCTTTGACCCGGTCCTTGACTTATGCGTTAATGCCAACCATGATTAACCAAAGTCATGTATTAAGGATAGGGTGACACCGTGTCGTTAAGCCCTAATGTTTGATTCATCCTAATCATCCTTACGCCCAAGGTTGAGGTTAAAGACCCCTCGTTAAAACGAGGTCATGCCAAATTTTTGTTAAGGCACTGAGCTAATCTTGACCTTAACCGGGGCTTAATTATGATAAGAATGGCCCATGCATTGGAACTTTGCGACACACTAGACCCTAGGATTGGTTCTTTTGGTCGGTGGAAGCTGCATGCCCTATTGGACCCTCGCTCGGGATGGTCCGTCCTTGGGAGTGTGCAATACAGGTGAAATACGAGGGGTCTATAGGCGTAGTGATGGCCTCCACTGATCCAGGATTTAGATTAGTTGCGAAAAAGAAGAGGAATATTTTCCAGCCATCTAGGAATAAAAGGCGTTTAAGAGATCTCGAACAATAAGTGAAAGCATGCTTCTAAATTGTTCCCTAACGTTTGTTCATGTGAAAGATCACCCAATGAAAATGTTTTTCCTAATGAAATGGGTGAATTCCCCAAAGTGCATGGCTCGGGTCTTTGTCAAATCACCCTGAAATTAAGTCAGTTCTCTTTATGTATCGAGTCCTCCTTGTGTCAGAGTCCATTTCTTACTCAAAGCATGGTTTTCCTGAGAATCTCGCCAAAGCACCCTTATGGATTATGGGTCTTTTGTTTGATAGGGACATATGGAAGCCCGATTGGAAATTGTTGAGGGAACTTTGGACATCATACAGCAAGTAACGAGTAGATTGGAATACGACCAGGGTCGCCTACTTGGGATTGTTAGCAGGAAAGCTCCAGACCTTGAAAGAGAATCCGAGAGGATATGGGTCCGAATGGTCCACCCTTGCCTTCGCGAGCTTTTAAAAGACAGGGAGAATGACTGGCACCAAGAAAGGAAAAGCATAAGGGATGAAATGGACTCGCAAAGTCGTATCCACCAAGAAGACATGAAAAACGTCCAAGCATGTATGAACACGGTGGTGGACGCGATCGTAGATATTAGAACCCATCTCAGAAATCATCCTCACCTCAAAGTCCATTCCGTCGGACCCGTATCTAACAAACCATCCCCTGTCACTCCCATTACCTCCCAAGTGACCACAGGCCACCGAGAGGGCCTACCTATCTAGTCACAACCCCCAAATAGAAGTATGCCACCAAGAAACAGTCGGTCTAGACCCATCCTCCCTAAGCCAACTCACCATCAAAGAGCAGCCCCATATCGCCTCTTCCGTGAATTAGGGATTCTGAGGGTTCAATTGGTGGATCAGTTGCTTAAGAAGGGAAAGATCTAGTTATTTAATCCGAGTAGGCTCCTGGCCGAACACTCCCACCAACGGTTTGATGAGACTCAGTTCTGTCGTCAAGGGATAGGTCACACCACCGGGGCTTGTGATGCTTTAAGAGATAAGATCCAGGAGCTTATTGATGAGGGAATCATCACAAAGAAAGGAAATCAGTGGGTGTAAACCTGAGTGAAAGCAAGGAAGCCGAGATTTAGGTTGCAAGGAAGGAAGAAAGAAAGAAACTAGGAGTGGTCTAGTTATGTAGGTTCTAAGGTCACCCAAAATTCTATTTTGGACATGTTTTTACTTTACCTAAGCCTTACAAGGCAAGGTTGTGTAAAAGGCATCAAAATGGTATGTGAGTGAAGCCCATTAACAGTAGGGTCATTCGAGTCTGTAAAAAGTTTGAATCCTCTGAGCAATGTGTTAGGATTCATTGTTAGTACACCCACCTTAATTTGATTGATCCATGCCATGTGTCTTTTTATGGACTTTAGGACCGCATGTAATGAAGTTTTACTTCAATTTTTAGATAAGTCCATTTCTAGATTTTTGTTTGTCTAGGCTGAGTATAGTTCGGTTTTACTCCTCGTGGTTTAGTATCTCAAGCCATCATCTTCGAGCCGCCATCATGGAACCTTAAGTCCTTCATCAAACCGCAGTATGTGGCTTTGATGAAACCGCACATCAAGTTCATCCTTCAAACAGCTCCTATGCCTGGTGGAACCGCAGTGCAGTTATTGAAGAATTAAAGAAATGTCATTTATTCCTTAGACAAATATTCTCTTTTCAACCGTAAAGGAATATTTTATGTCATGACAATAACTCTAAGTTAAACTTGGAGTTACTGCAAGGAATGTCGGTCTTGTCCAAGCAATTTGAATTATTTACCGTTAGTCCTTTCTGCAACAAAGGACGGATGTCAAGTAGTGGTGCTACAACTACCTAGGACTACAAGACAAAATCAAGGACGAAAATGACAGCTCATCCAATAGGATTTCGACAGCTATTTGTACCCGGAGATTTGAATCAAATCTTTACCCAACGGTCACAAGGGTGCATTGCCTATAAATAGCCTTCATTCCTCAACAATGAAGGTTGCTGAGCTTCAAGATTTTCATTCCCAAGTGTTCAAGTTTGCTTTGAAGATTCAAACCCAGATATTCATATCTTCAAACCATCTCCTTAGCAAACCCAGTTTTCTTCATCAAAGCTTCAAGCCTAACAACCTTTCATACTTAGTCTCTACACCGAAAGATTTCCATTTGCTCAACCATGATTTAGATACTTAGAGCATTTGATTTCTTTCCACACACACACCCGATTTATATGATCACATAGATTATATACATCGAAAACACCGGTTGTTATTATAGCTTAGGTTAGACTTATTGGTTAGAGTTTAGATTCATCTTGTAAAACCTCCTCTAAATTAATACAAGTCTCATAGCTATTAGAAAATCCTAGACTAACCATCTAGGTAGAGGACGTAGTTCATTTAAGAACGAACCTCTTCAATTTGTGTGTTTGATCTTTATTTTCTGTCTTGTTATTTATCTATCTTGTTTGTGGTCTTTAACTTGTCTCCATATACGAAATGACTTGAAAGATGAATTGTGTTTTCCTTTGAACTTTAAGTTTAACTATTTAGTTGCATCATAGTGTTTTCTCAACCTGATTCAAACCGCCCAACTCTTTAACTATACTATTTGGCCAAATCGCAAACTCCGCTGTGCATTTTATCAGTTCAGTTTTTGTGCTTTGAACCGCAGTTGGCCAAACTGATAAGTACTCAGTTGATTTTAAGGGTATTTTGGAAAAAGTTTTGGACCGCTATTCACCCCCCTCTAGCGGTTCTATACCCTTGTTGCACTCTGGGACCAACAAGTGGTATCAGAGCATATCCACCAAACTTGTTTTTACAAGCTTAACCGCTTGGGTGCTGATCCAATGGCAAACACAAACATCCACATGATGCAGACATCCAACTTAAATCACTTACTGATTTTGGATGAAGATAGTTTTATCTTTTGGAAAGATAGGATGATGAAACACATGATTTCATGTGATCGTAGACTGTGGACCGCAGTTACTGATGGACCATATGTTCCTATGAAAGCTAATCCACGTGCAGGAACCGCAGGAGAAGAAGCTGAAGTTAAGAAGTTAGAAAGTGAGTGGACAGATGCAGACCGCATCAATGTGGATTTTGATGGAAGAGCTATGTCCATGCTAGTATCAGCTATTGACTTGAGGACTCATTCTAAGGTGCTTCACTGCACAACCACAAAGGCTACCTGGGATGCTATAGTTGACTTTCTGGAAAGAGATTCAGATACCAAGAAGAACCGCCTCTATCAACAGAGAAGACTCTTTGACTATTTTGTTAAAGATCCTAAGGAATCTCTTAGACAATGCTATGAGAGGTTTATTGATATTGTTAATGTGTGTTTTTCTCTTGGACATGTCTATTCTAATACAGATTTGAACATGAGATTCATGCAAGCACTTGGTAGCAAATGGCTAATCAAAACTACTAATATTAAAGACAAAAAGGACTTGGAAGCTCTTGATCTTCGACACTTGTATGCCATGCTGAAGGTTTTTGAATTCAAGCTTGAAGAGGTCCATGAAACCGAAAGCAGATTTAAGACACTCTCTCTAGCTGCATTCAACAATACCTCATCTCCTGTATACAATCCAAACCATCATCAAACCGCTCCTCACCTCCACTTGCAAACCGCTCCTTCTGACCAAAATGTTCCTAGATACAATCCTCAAACCGCACCTCCTGAATATTACCTGTAGTCTCATCAATCCTATCCTCAATCACATCAACCATATCCTCAACCTTATCAATCTTATCAGCAGTCTCATCAACCCTACACCCCTCCTCAAAGTTCTTATGCTCAGAGTGTAGTATCACAATCCTTAAGTTCTACTCAAGTTGATTTTGATGAATTGGATGATGAAGAATTTGCTTTGTATGTGAAGAAATACACCAAGTTCAGGAAAAACAATAGATCTCAATTTCCATCCAAAGGCCCAGCAAAGTTTGTCCCTCCAACCAGATTCAACAAAACTACAGATCCCAAGACTAGGGATGACTTGGTCTGTTATAACTGCAGACAGCCAGGTCACTTTGCTTCAAGTTATTCCAAACCGCGTTATGAAGCCGCGCCAGCAAAGAAACCATTCAACAAGAAGTTTGTGAAAAGAATAGCAATGGTAGCTGACCAAGGAGATCAACCGCTGACATGGATGGGTTCAGACTCAGATGAAAGTGATGATGAAGAAACTGCTAATCTCTGTCTCATGGGATTTGAAGAAAGAATTGAAATTGACGAAAGCCTTCCACTGCCAAATCAACAAATGAAGTCAGTTTCACCTAAGACTCCTGAGGCTAGATTAAGCAAAGCTCCTACAACACCAAACTACACTCCTGAGGTTCAAGCAGACCAAAGCCATGATGATCAGGTACTAGAACGTGCTAATAATATATGTCAACAACACACTGTGCTTAAAAAGGCATATAAACTAATGGCTGCGGAACTTGAAGAATCCCAATGTGAATGTAAATCCCACAAGGAGGAAATTGAAAACCTCAAGCTCCAAATTGCTGGGATATCTACTATTGTGGATGAAAACCGCTATCTGAAGGACAGAACCGAGGTACTTCTCACCCAAATCCATGAGCTTACAGTACAAAGGGATGACCTTCAAAAAGTGACCGATGTATGGACTAAGTCTGGTGTCACCGTGGAACAAATCCTAAATTCACAAATTCCTAC
Organism: Campanula takesimana; assembly: GCA_026119855.1. Classification (NCBI taxonomy): domain Eukaryota; kingdom Viridiplantae; phylum Streptophyta; class Magnoliopsida; order Asterales; family Campanulaceae; genus Campanula; species Campanula takesimana. Next base: position 495,972 of record JAOWBW010000814.1, on the reverse strand, counting down.
TTCGGATAAAAGTGGATTGGGGTTTAAAACTGATGATGGGTGTAAGTGTCCTTGTCTTTGTGCCGAAGGTGGTGTGAAACCAACTGAACAAACCAAAGAAATTCCTAAGGTTAATCATGCCGGTAAAAAGGGCTCAAAACAAGAAATTAAAAGGAAAAATTATTTCTTTGAGTATCCTAAAAACCAGATTGGGAGAGATTCAAAGTGGAAAGAGAAATCCACAGCAGCTGAGGCAACCAGGGAAGTATTGAGTGATGAAACCGCTCCTAGTCGATTTAAGGAAATTCCTATCATTTTCCCTAAAACCGCACCCAAGAGGAAGGTTGAGCTCAAGAAGGTAAACTTTTTTAAAGCCAAAACCGCTGACCCAGTAAAACATGAGAAACCGAAGGTCAGTAAAGGGTTTGTAAAACCGCAACCAAAACCTGGATTTATTCATTGTGCTATTTGTGCTGATTATGGTCATGGTGCTGGTCATTGTCTTTTAAGGTTCACACCAAATGCCAAGGGATGTAAAAATCCTAAGGTCAAACAGGTGTGGGTCCCAAAAAGCTGCTAACCCTAGGACCCAAAAGAATAAGGGGGACCAAAATCTTTAATGTTTATTTTTCAGATCTTATGCTTTATGGCTGGAACCGCAAAGAAGAATAAGGATCTTTGGTACTTGGATAGTGGTTGCTCACGACACATGACCGGAGATAATGAACTTCTTTGTGATTTCATCAGTATGAGAGGCCCCCCAGTAGTGTTTGGAAATAACAAGAAAGGAGAAACAATAGGATATGGAGCAATCAAACGTGGAAAGGTGACCATTGAAAATGTGTCACTAGTAGAAGGACTCAAGCACAACCTTCTCTCCATATCTCAGTTTTGTGACAAAGGAATGAACTGCAACTTTACTTCAACTAATTGTTTCATCAAAGATGCAACTTCCGGAGTTACTCTACTGACAGGCAACAGAACAGGTGATGTATATATGATAGATTTAAGTAATATTGTTTCTATTGCTGACCTCTGTTTTGTAGCAAAAAATATAAGTGAAAGCAGCTGGTTATGGCATAAGCGGCTCAGCTACTTGAACTTCAAGTATCTAGCAAAACTGCAAAGGGACGGTCTCGTCAAAGGACAATCCAAAGTGGCTGATCACCATGATAAGAAATGTAAAGCATGCCAGCTTGGTAAGCAGCCCAAACAGTCATTTCCAAGCAAAACCGCGCCTTCAACGAACCGCTGCTTACAACTGCTTCACATGGATTTATTTGGACCTGTCCCAACCGCCAGTAAGGAGGAAACCGCTATACACTAGTGGTGGTTGATGATTATTCAAGATATACATGGGTGGAAATGATGGCCTCTAAAGATGATACCTATGGCATCGTAACTGCTCTCTTTAGACGGCTCCAAACTCAGAAATTGGATGACATCGTTGGTGTGCGTTCAGATAATGGAACCGAATTTACAAACAAAGGTATTGCCCAATATTGTGATGATCATGGTATTGATCATAATTTCTCTGCCGCTGGGGTTCCACAACAGAATGGAGTAGTGGAAAGGAAGAACAGAACTTTGATTGAAGCAGGGAAGACCATGATTGCAGAAGCCAAGCTTCCCAAGTACTTCTGGGCTGAAGCTGTCAATACCGCATGTTTCACCCAGAACCGCTCCCTTATCATCAAAGTTCACAACAAGACTCCTTATGAATTGTGGAGAGGCAGATCACCCAACATTGCCTTCTTTAAAATATTTGGATGCAAATGCTACATCTTGTATAATGGTAGGGAGCATCGAGGTAAATTTGATGCTAAAGCCGATGAAGGTATTTTTGTTGGTTACTCTAAACATTCAAAAGCTTTTCGTTGTTTCAATAAGACTTCATTAAAAATTGTAGAGTCAGTCCATGTTACATTTGATGAACATGATCTTCTTGAGCCACATATGGCTCCAAATGTTGCTTATGATTTTAGTGGTTTTGAGACAGGTACATTTTACCCTAATCATGAAACTGCAAATGACCAACCTACTCAAACCGCTCCATCAGGTTCTCCAGCCGCTCCAAATCAAACCGAAGGTGTTGCTGTAGAACCGCTCTCTTCTGATCCCATTCAAACCATTGATCCAGTTCCAATCATCACCTTCAATGAAGATTTCAATGATTATCGAGAAGAGCCTCCTCTAGAAAACCTTCAAGAAATAGTGGTTCATGAAGACCTCCCTCCAGAAATTAATGAGCATAGAGACCATCCAACAACCAATGTTATAGGTCCTATCAGTTCTAGTGTTCAAACAAGAGGAAGCTTAACCCATAGAGATAACCACAATTTTTTCTCAACCACACTGTTATCTCAGATGGAACCGAAGAAGGTAGATGAAGCTCTAAGTGATCCAAGTTAGGTAGCTGCAATGCAAGAAGAGCTCAATCAGTTTGAAAGATGCAGAGTTTGAACTCTAGTTCCAAGGCCCAAAGATCACACCGTAATTGGAACAAAATGGGTATACAGAAACAAGATGGATGAAAATGGTACTATAACTAGAAACAAAGCAAGGTTGGTTGCTCAAGGTTATAGGCAAGAAGAAGGGATTGATTATGATGAAACCTTTGCCCCTGTAGCCAGACTTGAAGCCATTAGATTGTTCCTAGCCTATGACTCCTTCAAGAAATTCAAGTTATATCAAATGGATGTGAAGAGTGCATTTCTGAATGGTGAACTACAAGAAGAAGTTTATGTAGCTCAACCGCCAGGATTTGAAGACAACAAATATCCTAATCATGTCTTCAAGCTCAAGAAGGCCTTGTATGGAATGAAACAAGCTCCAAGAGCATGGTATGACACTCTATCTAATTTCTTATTGAACAAGGCTTCTCTCGAGGTAAAATTGATACAACCTTATTTATTGCTAAACACAAAGGCCATTCATTATTAGTTCAAATATATGTTAATGATATTATTTTTGGTTCTACTAATGAAACTATGTGTGTTAAGTTTGAGAAGCTTATGAAAGGTAAATTTGAGATGAGTATGATGGGAGAGTTGACATTCTTTCTTGGACTCCAAATCAAGCAATGTTATGATGGAATGTTTATCAACCAAGCCAAATACACTAAACACTTGATCAAGAAATTTGGGCTTGAAACCGCTATGCCAGTTGATACCCCAATGCAAAAGGCCTGTATTTTGAATCGAGATGAACAAGGTAAGAAAGTGAATCAGACACTCTACCAAGGTATGATTGGCTCTCTTCTTTACTTAACTTTAAGTAGGCCAAATATAATGTTCAGTGTGTGTGTTTGTGCTAGATTTCAAGCTGACCCTAGAGAATCTTATCTTATAGCTGTTAAACATATCATTAGATATTTATGTGGCTCTGTTAACCTTGGACTTTGGTACACCAAAGAATCTTCATTTGATCTATTAGGTTATTCAGATGCTGACTTTGCAGCCTGTAAGATTGACAGAAAGAGCACTAGTGGTACATGTCAGTTCCTTGGATCTCTGCTTGTATCATGGTCCAGCAAGAAACAAGCATCGGTTTCAGTCTCAACCGCTGAAGCTGAATATATTGCGGCTGGAAGCTGTTGCTCTCAAATTCTCTGGATGAAACAGCAGTTGGAAGACTATGAAGTATTTGAAAAGAATTGCCCTATCTACTGTGATAGTACTGCAACAATTTCTATCTCCAACAATCCAATTCAACACTCAAAAACCAAGCATATTGACATAAGATATCATTTCCTCAAAGATCATGTTGAAAAGAAGAATAGTTTTCTAGCAAAGGTGGGAACCGATGATCAAATTGCTGATATCCTCACCAAACCGCTTAAAAATTCAAGGTTCTTTCACTTACGAGAAGAAATGGGTATGCTGGAACTTACTTAATATATTTCATGCATATTTCTTGTTCTAATAATATCTGTTAAGTATTTTGGCTCTTCTAAGAAAAAGCAAATAGCTTGCGGTTTTATCAAACATTAAACCGCAACAATAAAGGTTCGACTGAAGATTCCACTCAAACCGAACAGTCAAGAAGAATATCTTCAGTTTGATCCAAACTGGAGTGTGAAAGAAAAGACTCGGTTTGATCTACTGAAACCGAAGACGAATCTGAGAGATATCGGTTTCATCAAAACCGATAATGAGGAAAAGGTAAGTCGGTTTACTCCAACCGCTCAAGTATGGTTAATTACAGTTTAGTCCCTATTTTATGTCATTTCATTCTTTAAGGACCTTTGTGCAATTATTTCTGCTGCATTTAATGCGAATCGACAGGTACGCTGACGATTACATTTTCCTCAGCCGTCATGGCCGCTCCACTACCCGAGGTGGTTAATTGAGTATAAAAGACAGGCTAAATTTTAATTTAACTTTTTACCTTTTTACTCTTTTTAGCAAAATCTCTTTCTCTCTCTTCTGAAATCTCTCTGCTCTCTCTTTGTTCTCACTCTAAAAATTTCATACTTAAACGATTTTCGAAATGGCACCAAAGAAAACCATTGATCTTGCTTCTACTTCTACATCGTCCAAACCATCTAAGCCCGATATGGTATGAATTTCTGAACCCTAACTCAGTATTTTTTCCGCCATTGTTGCTTGAAAAAGCTTGTTCATCTTCCTTAGTCATTTTATGATTTTTCTTTATATTTTTGGTTGGGTTGAACTCGCATTTGTTTATTCATACTGATTGTTTACTTTATTTAATGATTTGTGTTCAATTTTGAGCAAAATCAATTTTTGGGTCATTTGGTGTTCTTGTGCATATTTGCAGATTCTGGGTTCTAGTGTTGTTATTTGCCTTAGCTTATTTAGAACTTTGTTAGAATCTGCCCTTTGTGATCGTTTTGGTACAATTCTTTCATATTTTGGTTAAGATTTTGTTTTGCATGTTCATACTCTGTTCTTTGTGTTCTTCGTGCATTCAAACTCTTTTTCAAAATTTTCCCTTTTTGATCCATTTTATTTTTACTGTTCATTTACTTTTATGTTTTTACTCTTTTACCCTTACTTTTCTTAGACCGCATCTTTTCATTGTTAGGATTCCTTGTTACAGTTTGTAAGTCTCACTCAAACTTCTATGTTTATCCATTTCATTGAACCGCCCGATTTGATTAAATGGTATGAACCGCTGTTTGCTTAAGATTTCAACTGTTAGTCTTCAAATTATTTCTAACTTTGAATATTTTTTTAAGATCCATCAAACTTTGTCCCCGGTTCTAGAATTCTAGAAGAGGAATTCAAGCAAGATGCAGTTGGGAGGAAGCTACTCAAACTGCTTGGAGATGCTAAGCTTCTGCCCTTGTTCTTAATGGATGAACCCCAATTCGTGACAATTATCTGTGCTGAATTTTTCGAGAATGGGATCTCTACAAATGCTGCCTTGCTGGATGTAAGAGGAGAACCGATAAGGGATCTGGAAACTGGAGAAGTGAAATATGAAGATGCTATCAAGTCCACGGTTTGTGGCAAGCCTGTGGTCCTAACCGCTTCCAAGATCGCAGTTCTAGCTGGTCTTGAGAACTCTGGAGTTATGGGGATCAAACCAGAACTTCTGAGCAGTACTACAATGGAGTTAATTGGAGTTAATTCTTTCTCCACCAAGAATTCCTCCAAGAAGGATTTTGGAGAGTTTATGTCACTGCTATGTGATTTAGTAGATACTGGGGTTATGTGCAAAAATGGAAACCATAACAACTTTACCAGTGAGCAGTATGCCTACTGTGTGGCAATTTTCAAAGGGAAGAAATTGCACTGGCCCAAGGTTGTAATGAAGGAGATGATCAATGCCCTGAACCGCCTTCATGCTGCTAAAGCTGCTGGGAAGTCCAAGATCAGAACTCATTGCAGGCTTCTGACTAAGTTTTTGCACCAAGACACTGACATCTTCAAGTTTTCTACAGAAAACAAGGACTATTGGTTGGATCCAATTGAGAAGTCTATTTTTGGATCGTCGAAATTTGATGTATTCAGATCCACATTTGGATGGCGGTATGCACAGGCTGTATGGAATGAGGATCCTTTGCCTAAAGCCGAACGTGGCCCTTTCCCTGAAGCTCGGCTCAACAAGTCAAACAAACCGTATGCTGGTGCCATTGCTGATCAGGCCCATGCTACGATGTTAAGGAATGAAGGTCAGACTGCTACTTTAAATAGATTGGGGTTGAGTCAGTTAGCTCAAACCGCGGTACATGCTGAGGGGGAGCCTATGGTTGAGGGGAGCCTGCAGTTCGGTCTAGACCTGCGGTTCGTCTCAAGGAAACCGCTGCTCCAAGGAAAAGGAAGGGAACCGTCCAAATTCCCTCAGTTATTACAAAGGCAGACCTAGCCAAACCTCCCTCTAAACCCTCATCCAAACCGCTCTCTAAACCTTCATCTTCATTCCCACCAATCAAACTTTCCCCTACCTTTTTAAAACCTCTAATTCCCAAACCTCAAATCAAACCTCTCTCTCCATTACATCAGAATGTGGAGAAATCCCTTAACTTTGCAATGGATGCCTCCACTCTCAAAGATGCCAAAGCCAAATCTATTCCAGAACTCATTCCTTTACCTCATATTTTCCTCCCTATCTACTCTCCTCCTAAACCTTCAACTTCTAAACCGTCATCTATTCAGTTCTCTGAAGAACAGTTGGCTGAGATTTATAAATCCTTTCCCAACCTTAAACCTTCTACTCAAACCGAGCCTGAGCAGACCGAAGAGTCTGAGGCTGCAGTTATGCCTGAGCAGACTGACATATATGAGGGAAATGAACCTGAGAAAGATGTTGAAATTCTTGAGGTTCAACCGCCAAAGAAGAGAAGAAAGTTGATAAAGAAATATGAGTTTGTGGAACACTGGCAGACAAGGCCACCTGGTGCAGTAGACTTCAGTGAGGCTCATGACAAGAAGGATCACTCACCTCTTGAAGGCGCATTTGCAAAAGGATTAAGAGAAAGAGTTGAGATGAGAAAGGCAGGTATTGACCCAATGATGGTTGAAGTCTCCCCTCCTTCTCTTAAAAGAAAATTGAACTTTGACTCACCAGAGCACTCTCCTTCTCCAGTTCAGCCATCTCTAGTTCAACCAGGATCTAGTCCTTCATCTCCAGACTTACCGTATGCTGCAGCGGTTCTACCATCTCCGGTTTTGCCGTCTACTTCTTTTTCGGTTCAACCACTGCCTCTTCCTTCAGTTCAACCACTGGTTATGACTTCGGTTCAGACTTCAGTTTCTTTCATAAAACCGACACCAAAGAAAAGGAAGAGTGCCACAGAACTGGCATCTTATTTGAAGAGGTTCAAGGCTGAAACTTCTAGGGAACGAAAGACTGGAGCTCGTGCCCGTGCCGCCGCCAAAGCCGAAGACAGATTTTTGAAGGCTGGCCGCCTTAATCCTTATGCCATCTTTCCAAAAGAAGAAATGGAGGCTGTTGTTGATCAAACCATTCTTTCAGCTGTAGATCAGATAATGATAATGGCTGAGATTGCTTATCAGGTTCTCATGGATCCTTCTCTTGCCTCTCAATTCTTTCTATACTTTAACTGTCATTGCATTCCAAACCTATGCTGCCTATGCATTGTTCCTTCCCCTTCCATTTTTCTTTATAATGATTACATGAGGTATCCTGTTCCTTCACCTCCTTCTCAAACTGCCATTATTCCTATTTATTCTTCTGATCAGTTTGATCCCATTGAATTTGAGATTGCCCTTAGAGTTTCAATGGGTGAATATTTTGTGGAGGCTCGTACTAAGGTCAAAGGCAAAGACAAAATGCCTTCATCTTCTTCCCATCTAACTGAAAAGGCCATCCCAATCTCTGATGAGGCCATCTCCATCTTTGATGATGATGATGATGAGCCTATGCCTGACTACACTCCTTCTGATGAACCTCCTCCTTCAGTTTCTTCCTATCCTGTTTTACCACTTCGTGCCTCAACCGCCGATTTGATAGATGCGGTTAGGAACATTCAGTTTCATCAGCAAGCCGCCACTTCTCAGTTTGACACTCATCTCCTCACTATTCAGTCTGATCATGATGCCATTAAGGGGGAGAGAGTGAATGATATTTTTGAGATCAAAAAGATGCTGAAAGGAGTTTTGGAAAATCAAGCTGTACTTCAAGACATGGTCAAAACCAACCATGAGATCTACTCCCTAAAGCAGCAAGAAGTTGAAACCAGGATGGACTCTATAGAAGGAAAGCTTGACATTCTGGCTCAACATTCTTTTGACAGTACTGAGTACTTAATGCTTAGAACCGATAGATTAGTCAGACAAACTGATGCTATTGAAACTAGAATCAACGAACCTATTGTGGTTCGGCTTTGTGCAACAGATTTGGTTGTTGAAACTGCTCATGCCTCCGGTTCAGGAAATGCTGTTCCAACCGACAATGCCAATGTTGATCAAGCCACCCCAGATCAAGCTGCAGTTGATAATCAAGCCGCACAGGCAAATGTTGAAGAAAATGAAGAAGTGATAGCTCCTGCTGCCGGTGATGAAATCGACTAGATTTCATTTTCTTAGTCTTTTTAATTTCCTTATAATTCACTACATTTTATGTTCAAAACCTTTATGATTGAATTATAATGAGAATGATTGCATAGCATTCTGTTTCAAAAACTTTGTTTATTCAAACTGCTTGTTTGTGAAACAATGCTTGCATTTTCAAAACCTCATGCACTACATTTCATCATGAAAATATTTTTAAGTGCATTTTGTTTTAAACATTCAGTTTAAACATGCATATCTATTTTTCAAAATCACATCATTTTATATGCATCTGAATGAATTTCTCTTCTATCTATTCCTCTTTTTTATTTCTTTTGATAGATTAGAAATCTATGATCTAGCATAGTGTGTGCATTGACTTGGGACATGCAATTTCATGAAATTTATTTCAGACATGTTTTTACCAAGTACAATGTTTTGCTATTATCATAGTGTGGTAATGGCATCAATCAAATAGGGGGAGATTGTTAGGATTCATTGTTAGTACACCCACCTTAATTTGATTGATCCATGCCATGTGTCTTTTTATGGACTTTAGGACCGCATGTAATGAAGTTTTACTTCAATTTTTAGATAAGTCCATTTCTAGATTTTTGTTTGTCTAGGCTGAGTATAGTTCGTTTTTACTCCTCGCGGTTTAGTATCTCAAGCCGTCATCTTCGAGCCGCCAGCATGGAACCTTAAGTCCTTCATCAAACCACAGTATGTGGCTTTGTCAAAACCGCACATCAAGTTCATCCTTCAAACCGCTCCTATGCCTGGTGGAACCGCAGTGCAGTTATTGAAGAATTAAAGAAATGTCATTTATTCCTTAGACAAATATTCTATTTTCAACCGTAAAGGAATATTTTATGTCATATCAATAACTCTAAGTTAAACTTGGAGTTACGCAAGGAATGTCGGTCTTGTCCAAGCAATTTGAATTGTTTACCGTTAGTCCTTTCTGCAACAAAGGACGGATGTCAGGTAGTGGTGCTACAACTACCTAGGACTATAAGACAAAATCAAGGACGAAAATGATAGCTCATCCAATAGGATTTCGACAGCTATTTGTACCCGGAGATTTGAATCAAATCTTTACCCAACGGTCACAAGGGTACATTGCCTATAAATAGCCTTCATTCCTCAACAATGAAGGTTGCTGAGCTTCAAGATTTTCATTCCCAAGTGTTCAAGTTTGCTTTGAAGATTCAAACCCAGATATTCATATCTTCAAACCATCTCCTTAGCAAACCCAGTTTTCTTCATCAAAGCTTCAAGCCTAACAACCTTTTATACTTAGTCTCTACACCGAAAGATTTCCATTTGCTCAACCATCATTTAGATACTTAGAGCATTTGATTTCTTTCCACACACACACCCGATTTATATGATCACATAGATTATATACATCGAAAACACCGGTTGTTATTATAGCTTAGGTTAGACTTATTGGTTAGAGTTTAGATTCATCTTGTAAAACCTCCTCTAAATTAATACAAGTCTCATAGCTATTAGAAAATCCTAGACTAACCATCTAGGTAGAGGACGTAGTTCATTTAAGAACGAACCTCTTCAATTTGTGTGTTTGATCTTTATTTTCTGTCTTGTTATTTATCTTTCTTGTTTGTGGTCTTTAACTTGTCTCCATATACGAAATGACTTGAAAGATGAATTGTGTTTTCCTTTGAACTTTAAGTTTAACTATTTAGTTGCATCATAGTGTTTTCTCAACCTGAGTCAAACCGCCCAACTCTTTAACTATCCTATTTGGCCAAACCGCAAACTCCGCTGTGCATTTTATCAGTTCGGTTCTTGTGCTTTGAACCGCAGTTGGCCAAACTGATAAGTACTCGGTTGATTTTAAGGGTATTTTGGAAAAAGTTTTGGACCGCTATTCACCCCCCCTCTAGCTGTTCTATACCCTTGTTGCCCTCTGGGACCAACACAATGAAACATTTATTTTCCTTCTATTCTCTCTAGACTTGAGACATTATTTGCAAATTACATTAATTCTTGGGATTGCCTTAATTAATATTGTCAAATGATTGCTACATCCCCAAGATGATGAATTGACTTCTAAGCATACTAGTCAATGACGACTCATTAAGGACGAATGGACTCAACACAAATAAAAACGTTCAATGCAAACAATTAATCTTGATGTGAATAAATGTTGTGATCAATTGGCACGAAGAAACCATTAATGGCAAGCCTCCCTGTATACACATCCCCGATACACATTTCCCGATACACAACCCGATACACATTTCTGATACAAATTCTTGATGCACATCAAAGGCACCCCAAGACAATGAAAAGGTAAGGATGTTGTTGCTCAACCACCAAGATTCAGCCGTGATCGCGCGTGCGCATCCAAGCAAAGGGCTTCCCGGATCTCTAATGTCAAAGTGAGCAGTGACAGACATTCCACCAAAAGGCTACAAATGGGCCAATGTCAAAGGTAGCAAGGTGGGGCTGATGTTTTCTCTCTCTCTCTCTCTCTAAAAAAAATGTGAATGAGAAATGATAAAAGAAATGAAAAATGGAAAGAAGGAAAGGAAATGAATATATGTGAAGAGGAAGTCTACCCCAAAGACCCGAGGGGTTTACCGCAAAGCAAAGCGATCTATATCAGCAAAGCAACAACATCCTTCCAAGGGGTGGTGATATTCTTCCAAAAGATGCCAACCCCAACAAAAGGCTGTACATGGCCGAACTACGGCGACCTGAGCTCCTCAAACTGAGGGGAACGTAGGCAACCTTCGGGTCCGGTCACAACATGAAACAAAATCATCAAACCTTGGTTCTCTCCAAAAATGACCAAGTCTCTTTCCCCCGGTCTCATCAATGACCGATTCTCCCAGAAATGCCTAGCCCGGTCACATCGAAGGCCGATCTCCTAAACACATCTCCTTTCTCGATCTTGCCATTGATCGAATCCTAATCTCAATTAATCACGACATTTACGTATGTTAAGGCTGATTGCTTGCAGTAATCCTAAATTAATAATGAACATGGTCCCTTCAAGCAATCATTTTGATAATTTTAACTGAGGAAAATTTCAAATGTCTCGACAAGTCTTATTTTCTACATCTCAGGAGAAAGCCAAATACCGAATGCTGTCCATAGGCTTCCTTCCGCATAAAAGGGACTCACTCCCACAAGTGCCTATGTCCGTTTTCATTTGATGCAAGTGAACATGACTTGCTCACGCCCGTGCCTTGAGTCAACTAGACCACTCTTAGAAAGGAATGATCAAAAAATACAGAGATGGATTCCCGTGAGGTTAATTAAAAAGGATGGGATGTGCAAAAGAGTCGGTCCCTGACGGAACTAAGAAAAGCCAAGGTGTGTGGATGGGGAAGTTTTCAGTCAAGAGAAGACTGGGGCTACTAAGTTATAGGGACACGTCTGAAGTTGTCAAAGGAAAGGTCATCCCCGAGAAAGGTCGGAACCTAGAAGTGATTCTCAAGTGAACCGGGGCTAGCAAGCCATAACAGCACGTTGGAGAGATTAGCGGAAAAGTCATGCTTTAGTAAACCCAATTAGGTCATAGCCCAGAGTCATAATCTCCCAATAAAAGTTCTAGCTTTTGGAAATTCCCCAGGGGTCCTCAAAATTTTGGTCAAAAAGTCAAACCTCCGCGTCAACCATACGGATGGGTTGTCCCCTGTAAAAATTCATATCAGCAGCCCATATCAGCAAACTGCCCACCAGTGAAACTCACTTTCACTTATCCAAAAACTAGTCAAAACATATTCCAGTTGTACATAATCGAGTCCAAACACATTTCGGGAGTTCCCGACAATTCACAAACACCCACAAAGCCCTTTTAAGGCCCGAGTTATGCCTTAAATGGATTTGCAAGCAAAAGAACATTTTTTTTGATATTTAACACAAGGTTTTACACATATTGTTTTCAAAATAAGACAAAACATAAAAAATGTTCAAACAGGTACATCCTAGTCGGAATCTAGGTACGGGTCGACAGGAGGAGAGCCAGATACCCCTAGGGGTTGAGACGGATACATGTTCGGATCAAAGAAAAACAGAGACTCCGCTAAGCCCATGTCGCCACCCGAGGAGGATTAGCCAGGGAAAAAAGAGGGCGGAATCTGAGAAGAGAAATCCGGGCGGCTAATAGATGGAGGCTCGATGCGCTCCAAGGCTAAATGAGAAAAAGGGTCTGGAGCGGTCTCATGAATGCTCGTGCCTCAAAGGGAATCCCGAAAAGAGGTCAAATCAGTAGCACTTAGGGACTGGCTGCGAACATAGGAATGAGGCAGCTCTACGCTTGAGGCCCTCTTGCGAGGCCTCTCCTCACCGCTCACAGAATTCCTGTCCGGCACAAAGCTATATTCTGCCCGAGGCCCCTTGGAGGAACGACCGACGAACCTTTTGAGCCATTTATTGGCCCGCCCCAAGAAGCTAGGCCTCCTCAACAATGCTCGCCCTGCGACCTGCATATGGAAACAAAAACAGCTCAGTAAAAGAAACAGGGTTGAAAGGTGTGTGTGTGCAAAGCAAGGGAGAAATATACCGCCTCAACTGGGATCTCCTCAGCCGAAGCTCCCTCTCCAGGAGTAGACAAATCAACCCTGTGGACTCTGCCATCCACATAGATGTAAGAATAGTCTGTCCAAACCGGAAGGGCCACCCCCGAAGCTATCACCTGTGGCGACCTGAGCCGAGTGGCCACAAACCGTCCATACGGTTCATCAGTGATTAGGCCATCTGCATCTGACCCCATGAAAAGAGGATCGCCCTGATACTCGGAAAGGTATATACCCGCAGGACAATCCATCGCTGCCCTTTGCACCAATTCCAACCCGTGCTTCTATAGCACCCTCTCTCCCAAGTAAAGGGCCTCGCCCCAGAATCCTACCAGCAGCCTCCTTTGCCTAGTCACCCGCAAAGCCTCGCTCAAATCAAAGTCTATCTCCGGTCTCTCATACCTCGACCAAGGAAAGAGATTGAGCTCAGCCGGTATAGCTCCTCTCAGCACCGCCTTCACGTCGGCATAACGAACAGCGACTTGTCCTTTGGATCCCCTTCTCTCTCGGGCCTCCCTAGCCCAACAAGTCATGGCCGAAAAAGTGAGGTCTCGGTCAAGAGTAGGCCTCCATGGATAGTTCCCGAAGACCCCATAGTACCACGCCTGAAAAGGAAAAGTCAGGAAAGCCATCAGCACCAAAGATGAGGTAAAAGCCAAATACAAGGAGTAAAGCAAAGGCAGAAAAGAAAATACCTCTAAGACAAACTGAAAGCAAGCCAAAGACTTGCTCGCCTTCCGACTATACTTATCAAGCTCCATGTATAGCTTGACAAGGCCCGCCTCTCCCCAAGCGATGCCCCTGATGGTCTCTGGTATGGTCAAAGAGCCTAGGAGAGGGAACATGCATGTCGTGTCGGCATTGGCAAAAATAGTGTTGCCAAGAAGAAGCCACAAGTAGGAGCACCCGAGTTGCTCCTCTTTAACCCGACCCGCCGTATATTCCGGAAAGTTGGCCCGAATGGCCCTCTCGACATTCTGCACAAGGATGTTGTTGGTCCCAAAGACACAACAAGGGTATGAAAAGAGGCTGGAGGGGGGGTGAATAGCCTATTTAAAATTATCAAACATTTTTCAAAATTCAACCTTATGCTTACTATTGAGTTTTATGGTCAAGTAAAAACCACTAGTTCAAAGTAAAATGCACAGCGGAAGTTTTTGATAAAAACGAGGTAGAGCTGGTTTTGAAATAAAACGACTAGGTAAGCAGATAATGCGGTCAGCAATATTGTGGTCGGCAATATTGTGGTCGCCAAAGATTAGTGCACTGAGAAATTGATCTGCGGTAAGGGCAATGCGGCAAGCAATGTGTAACGACCCCAAAACCCGACACTATTTTCTTGGTCACAAATTAAATTTATGTGTTGCATATTAATTCTTGCATTTTATTACTTGTGTTTTATTTGGTGAGAATTTAAATGGGTTAAATGATTTTTGTGATTAAGTTAAATTAAGGAGGTCCTTGGTGTTAGTTTGAATTGTAGGGGCTTTAGTGGAAATTTAAGTTAAGGGGTTTATGTGTTTCAAGTGAGAGTGGAGGGGTCTAAGGAAACTTTAAAATATCAAACTCATTCTTATCCCATCTTCCCCTCTCTCTGCATGTTCCCACACTCATAATCTCCCTTTCTTAAATTTTGTTCTGATTTAAAAGAAGAAGAAGAGAAGGTAAGAACTTCATCTTAATTAATTTCTTTCTTTTTAATTATTACTCCATTTCAAAATCTAATTACACCAAAATGTTCAGGGTGTTGAGTAGATCATTTCTACCCAATTAGAAAATAATTTCATCGATACTTTCCCCGTAGTAGGTAAGTTACTATTCCCCCTTTTATTATTAAAATGTTCATATACATATTATATGGTACTTTGTGTGGTGAATGTTGCTTTGTGATATGTTTTGGTGAAAGTTGATGTTGTGTTGCTAGAGAAGCTATTTTAGTATTGTCTAACTCAGTTGTGTTGAGTTATAATTAGTAAGATAGAAGTTGGGGTAGTACTTTTGGGACGGTGGAACAGAGGGAGTATAATTTATTTAAGTTTTGGCCTGCGAAGTGTGCTGGGAGGCCGCCCAAAATGGGCGTGCGGGCGCACAATTTACTGGAAGGTTTTGGTCGTGGAACAGGGTATTTTGGGCGGCCACACAGGTGGGTGTGGGGGACTGCCCAAGTTGCTGAAAAACTTAAATGTTCCAATTGAATTGATTTAGAGTTCAATCTTGGTCTAGGTCTTAGGTGATATCCTAGGATACCTAGAGGGTTATTGTGGAACACCAAAGTGGTAGAATTGGTCCGTTGTGATCGAGTTTGAAATGATGTAACCGTTTAGGTTCATTTTGGTGTTGTACATCTTTATGATGCTTTCATGGGTTTTCCTACTTTGAAATCCCTTGTGTGAGAAATGTGTTTAACGTACTTGGTAGTTGAGCTCTTTATGGGCAGCTTATCATCTTTATGATGTACCTAGTATGGTTCCCTGTTTTGGAATCATTCACCGATTGTGCAATAGTTAAAAATGGTCCAGCTGGTCTTATTTGGTTGAGTCGGGCAGTGATGAATATTATAATGGCACACGAGTCAAGTTCAGTATAATGTTTGTCACTGGTAACCCACGTTTTCCCCTTTCCTGTTTGTGTGGTTGGGATGAGCTAGCTCCCTTGTGTGAGTATTATAGCTACACTTTTAGGGTTATGACTTTTTGTCATTTTCCCACCGTTGTTCTTGTTGTTGTTTGGTTCCGGAACCCCTGCTCAGCTCTTCGATGCTACCTGTTGAAGCTACTCAGATTATTATATCCTTGTGGGAGAACCTTGGTTTAGTATCCTTTGTAATGTGTTTATTTCAGTCTAATGTGCTGTATGATGAGTTGGTCGTTATTTCCAATCGGTATGGGACGGTTGGCGATAGGGAGCCTCTCATGTTATCTGCTATGTGAATTTTTTTTTTTTTATCATGAATGCTCATTTGAAGTTATCATGTATAACATGCCATGTAGTTGCATATTAGTAACTTACTGAGATTTATCTCACCCCGTTCCCTTTCCATTTGTTTTCCTTAGATCGGGGCGAGCCAGGGACTAGGCCACGTTGAGCTTGGGGGAGGACGTCGAGTTGGTAAGCTATTTTGGGGAAGAGATGATTTTGGGTTACATTATGTAAATGTAAAACCTTTGGGGTAGCATAATCTAGATCCTTATGTCTATCATCTTTTGGGTACACTTTTAAGTGATTGTAAATTTTGTAAGTAAAGTGTGTGAGCCTTGAGGCTATGTATCTTGTGTTGTTTATAGGTTGTAAATGAAGTGTTAGAAGTGTTTTTAAAGTTTATAAAGTTTGGTATTAATGAATATTTAAGAAAGGACATTTCGAAAATAAAATGTGAATTATGACGTCTTCCGTGCGTGTCCCGGTCGTGGGGGCCAAGTAGGACCCCGGGTCGGGGCGCGACACAATGCGATAAGGTAACCTTGCGGTCGGCTATGTGTGGTTGGCAAGGTTGCTGACTAGGTAGGTTGAAAATGAAAGTTTGTGTCTGAGAGTTTTGGCAAAAAGATAAGTAGTCAGAAGTAGTAACTAAGGTAGTAGGCAAGCAACAAACACAATTCACAATCGTTTGAATATCTGGAAAGATCAAAACACTAAACGACAAACAAGATTAATAAGAACAATAAGAACAATGCTGAAAGTAAATTTGCAGAATGTAAATGACACAATGATTTGGAAATGTTCGATCTGTTAAAAGATCTACGTCCTTTACCAAGATGGTCAGTCTTGGATTTTGAATGGAGGATATAATAATTCTCTTGAGTACAAATTACAAAGATGAATAATTGAATTAACTCCTACTTTCTATGAAGAACAAATCCTAGACTTAGACCGGTGGGTCCCTAATGATGCAATCTATGTGATTGATCAATCGGGGTGTGTGTGTATGTAAGAAACAAGAGCTCTATGTAATCTATATGATTGAGAGCCTAATGAATCTTTAAGTGTTGCTGGGCTTGAGATTTGAAGTCTTGAAGGTTGCTGGGGATCTTTGAAGATTTGAAGGCAATTGCTTGAAGATTCAAATGATTCTGGAAATCTTGAGTATGATCTTCAATCACTAAGTATTTCGACAGCAATTTCTCTCTTTAAATCTTAGCACACTTTTAATAAAGAAAGTAAGGGCTATTTATAGCCTTTGGTGAGAGAGATAGCTGTTAGAAGATGATGAGCTGGAGCATTCTGATTGGAGCTCACATCTTTGTCTTCTAGTTGCAGGAGTTAGTGGTCTAGATGTACTATCTTGTACGACCAAATTCAAATTTGAATTTGTAACGTTTAAATCAGAGTTGTCTTCACTTGGTTGTGCGGTAGCAAGTCTGCGGTAGGCTTAATGCTTTGCGGTCGCCATGCAGTTGCAAGGTTATTGCGGTCACCAAGACCGTGCGGTCGCCTGTGGAGCGGTCGCCTGGTTGAGGTAAGCAGACTTGGCCAATTTCATAATAATCAGCAGTAGCGGAAATTCTTCAAAATTTGAGGGGCTGGTCTTCTAAGCCTAGCTAAACTAAAAATGGACTTAACTAGTGAAGTTATAAAACT
The DNA here is from genome assembly GCA_026119855.1 of Campanula takesimana. Taxonomy (NCBI): domain Eukaryota; kingdom Viridiplantae; phylum Streptophyta; class Magnoliopsida; order Asterales; family Campanulaceae; genus Campanula; species Campanula takesimana. The sequence continues at coordinate 478,376 of JAOWBW010000814.1, read as the reverse complement.
TCTTACAATAATACCTAAAGTCCATAAAAAGTAAAATAAGGTTATGGGATCAATCAAATCTAGGTAATAGGAGTGGTTTATAATACACATACCCAACAATCTCCCCCTATTTGATTGAGACCATTACCTACTATAACAAAGACTAAATCATTGTACTTGGTAATAACATGTTTCAAGAAATTAATTTTATTAAGTTCATGCCCCAAGTCAATGCACACACAGTAAGTCAATTGTTATAGATTTCTATCATCCTATAAAGAAAATAAAAGACTAAACCTAGAAGATAGAAATATGTTGATGCAATTCAGAAAGATAATAAATGAGAGACATGAATAGCATCAAACAAAACAAACACAACTGATACTCTGAATCATTAAAGCGATGGAGCATAAGAGTACAAATCAAAAGAGAATAATTGTTGTGTTATAAACCCAAGTAAGTTAAACATAAAATACAATTGTTTTAAGGCATCCAGCCTATCAAAATAAACCAACGGTAGAGAAATAAAGTGCGCTCATCAAACTGGTAAGACAATGCGGTCGGGTAAACGGTAGAGTACTGCGGCAAGGTACGAGCGGTAGCTTCATATGACCAAACCAGGAATCTTCACCTCATCTTCAAATTCAAGAATTATGGGGAAGGTGAATGAGTTAGCAAGCATGTAGTCAAAGCTGTTCACGGTAGGAAAGTCAATGCTATTGCCTTCATCATTTTCAGCTTGTGAATGAACATTACCGTGACCGGCATCAGCAACTTGAATGGAACCTTCTGTGACTGCACTCCCAACAGACTTCTGTACTTATTCTTCTAAGGTCTCCAATTGTAGACACCCCGCCTTGGACCGTTCATGTCCCGATTGCATACATAGTATTTTTATTTAACTTATTTTTGTTGATTTCTGTTACTTCGTTAAGTTCCTAACTGATTCCGTTAGTTTTGGACTAAGCTGCATAACAGAGTTAACTTTTAGGGTCATTCTATCATTCTGTATTTTTTACCCGCAGGAGCTTCCCGTAATGGTCATGGGGCGCGCGCGCGTTTGGTCTAATAGGCCGGAATCGCGCGCTTCCCACTTTGACTGTTACGGATTGCAGCCTTTTCCCTCCATTTTTAGAGAAAAAACAACATTTTCATCACATGTTCTATTCTAGCATTAAACCCATTTTATTTTGTAACTCCCAATCCTTTATTCCAGCCATTCTCCATAAAAACAAAATATTTTATTTTATTCTTATTTGATTTCCTTTTTATTATTAATCTTTCTTTATTTTCTTATTGGTTGAAAAGCCATCTTTTCCTCCTTTCTTCACCTATTTAAACCTCTCATTTCTACCTTAGAAAAGGACTTCAACTTTCACTACACTTTTACTATACACAAATTCTCCCAACAAGAGTTTTTAGCAACAAAACTCTACACAAATTTCTACACAACAATTTCTCTACAACAACTCCATCTCCAAGTTAAAGTTTGAAGTTCTTCTTTTTCTAAAGGTACTTATTCTTTCTTCTTCTATTTTACATGTCTTTTTAATGTATGCAATCCCCATCAAATGGGACATGACCAACTAATCACTTTATTACATTAAAGTTGGTTTAGGTTATCTCCCTACATTCCAACTCTACTTTAATTTCCCCATTTCATATTAATGTAATTGCTACATGTAATCTTTAGCATTAATATAATAAATCAATTCTCTTTTATTTCCCATTGCAATTTCCACTTTCTTTTCATTGTAATTATTAGCACTTTTATATTAACAAATTGAAGGATATTTAGCATTAAAACACCAATAGTAGCAAGACCCGCGTAAGCGGGGCGGAGTGGGTTTTTAAGTACTTCTCACTCCGTCACCTAACCCCCGAACCCTTCTCTCCCGAATCTTTGGTTTCGTAACATAAATTAGGCTATTTCTCTAGGTTTTTCTTATGTTCCTTTAAAAACATAGGTGGCGACTCTACAAAATAAAATCAATTAGACATCCTAGGATAAGTCACCGCTCTAGCCAAGCCGTGGTTTCCCGGGGTATCTACAGTGGTGACTCTGCTGGGGACAACTTAGAGGGTTAAACTTGCGTTTTTATTTTTGGTGTTCTTCATTCTGTTTTCTGGGCATTCTGGTGGAAAAAGGTGGGAAGCGTGCGCCTCTGGCCTTCTTGTCCTAAGGCGCGCGCCTCCGACCTTCACCACCAGAATCGCCCGCCTCTCATCCATGTCCTTCAATTCCATATTTCTGTGCTAACAAAATTTGTAGGGGAAAGTTTTCTTATTTAGGGTCAAGGCAATCCCTTGAACCCACTGATTTCCAGGTTTTTACCCAGAAGCGGGCGCCTCTGCCCCTCTTCCTCCAATGCGCGCGCCTCCCGCATAGGCATCCCAATGCGCGCGCGTCTGGGCCGTTTTCCAGAAACAGAATAGTGCACAGAAACAGAACAGTTTGGACAGTGTGTGGGCACCGGGCCTGCACATAACTTCTTTTACTTTCTGTTTATTTTATCGGTCACACGGATGATTCTAAAGTTGTAAATATGTGCTTATTTGTTTTTTTTCTTTTCTTAAAAAAAATGTTTTGTCACTTGGCTTGACCTCACATTACATGCACATATTCTTATGAATTGCTCACAATCGAGTCGCACAAGTCCAACCCCAAACCCGTCGAGGCCCGTCCTAAAGAGTTTCAAGCTCCACCCGACCTTGACTCTCTCGAAGCGGTAAACCTCAACCCGTGGCGTAGTTCATGACTACATGCCGGGGGTGACCTTAAGCCTCTCTTTAGCCGAGCACAAGCCAACACAATTCTTAGTCTATGTTCTAACACTCCGTGACCAAGTCGGTTTTCGTGTGTCGAGATTTCCCTAAACTAATGTCATCAAATCATACATGTCGTTTCCAAGAGAAACAAGTGGTTATTATGGGCGAAATAAAACTCCGTCCCCGCATGTATGCTTTATGAAATTAATCTAGTTTAATCCCGTCACATGTAGGTATCACAAGCGTGGTGGAATCCGATGAGTATATGGGACCGCGAGAAGGTCTATATACTAGTGTGACGATTCCACTATTTTTCTAGAAACCCTAAAAAGGACTCCTTCCTTCCGACTTTTGTAAATAAAAAAAAAAGAGTCATTTTCTTATGTGGTTGAGTCTTTTCCTGTTTGTGGGTTAATTTATTTTATTCAAAAGGTGTTTGTGGGGGCCAATCTAAGATCAACCGTGCTCTTTCAATAGGTCCAATGGCTTCCAACGGCAACAACATCAAGAGTGAGAATATTTATGTGTCAAACGAAAGGCTTTTCAACATAATAAGAGTCATGGGGGAACAAATGGATAGACTTGTCGAGGATGCCCGCCGCAAAGATGATTTGTGGCAAGCCCATTTTGCTCTTGAGAAAAGAATTCACGATGAAGAAGTTTCCGAACTCAAGGCCCGTTTTAATCATGAGAAAATGATTTGCGAAGAAGAGGTTTCCGAACTCAAAGCCCGTTTGCAAGAGCTCACCGACAGCAAGGCAAAGTTCGATGATAAAGCATGCTCAAGTGTCCTGTCCTTCAAAAGCCACAAAAGTGCCGCCAACAACCGACTTTTCACTCTTCTCCTAGGAATGACCCAAGCCGAAGCATTTGAAGCTTTGGTAGCAAATGGAAAGGTTAAGCCTTTAGAAGGATACAAGCCGAAGGGGATACGTAAAAATCATGCACATGATAAATGGTGCGGCGACCACAAGCATAGTGGCCATACTACCGAAGGGTGCTTCTCTCTCCAAAATGTCATCCAAGATTTGATCGACAATGGTGAATTTACCGTGGGTGATGAACAACTCATCAAAGAAGAGGCTTGGTTTTGAAATGGGGCTTCAACAAGAGATCATGTTACAAGGAGGACTACAACAACAAGGACGACGACAACAGTCTCCGTTTCTCTTTCTCTACCTAGTAAATAGGAATAAAAAAAAAAGAGTCAAAAGTCCTCTTAAATGTGCATTAAGTTTTCCCTCATCTTGCTTATGTTAAAGTTCGAGTGGGTCTTATCAAATAAAAGTCGTTCTTGTCCTCATACACTATTCCAAGTTGTTCAATTTAATTCTTGGCAAAATGATGAAAAGATGTCTAAACAAGTTTTGGAACGAAGGCCATCACTTGAACGCCTAGGGGCTAAACATCGTGACGAAGGATACAACATCAGCGAGAAAGCCAAGACATCAAGCAAGGTGGAACTACAACCATGGAGAAAAATCAAGCAATGTTTCAAAGGGGACTAAAAAAAAAAAAAAAACTCGCTAGGTTGAAATCCTCAAATCAATCTAGGCAAAAGTTAGACCACACAAAAAAAAAATAAATAATAAAATCCCCCCTCATTCAAAGAAGTTCACAACAACATCATCATCCACCAACAAAGGACGAAGCTACATCGATAACCATCACGACGAAGCAACAATTCCATCACGAAGAATGGAGTATTCACAAGAACTACGGTGACCTGAGCCTCTACACTGGAGGAACGTATGCAACCTGCGGGTCCGGTCTCATGCAAGAAACAAGATATGTTTAGCCCTAGCACATTATGGTGATCGGCCTTCATCTCAAACTCGTCAAGACATCTTTGTACGAGTCATTTTCCAATGAATTAATCACCTCAAGATTAAACAACTTTCCTAGATTTGAAATCATTTCACGTTCCTTGTCGAGTCTAGGGGCTTCTTATCTTTCAGCGACGCTCCCAGTTTCTTGCAATCAAATTGGGGCTTTCATTCTCTTCTCTCTTAATGACTTACTTGCCTTCGTGAGCCATTCAATAAAAATACATGTCAATACTAGGGACCACTTCCCTAGTCAAGTCAATGTCACTCATCATTAGTGACAAAAGGTCTCCACCGCAAAATCACATGTCTCTCATCCTCAGCTAGAGTCAATGCACACTTCCTCATTAATCGAGTTAAAATGAAGACACAAAAGAGATTCCCGCTAGATCAAAAACCCGAAAGGGTGGTCTAGGCAAAAAACAAGGCGCGTCACAAAAAAAAAGAGAGAGTGAGAGAGAGAGAAGGGAAAGAGAAATGGAGATCCCCGGCCTCTAAAGAAGACAACTGCACAAGTTCTATATTGAATCTCCTCGGCAAGTCAATTCACCACCGAGTCAACTTCAGAATTGCAAAAGGCTTGACAAGATACGGCACAATCAAAGGTCGTTTTGGGTTGTTGGCATAAGAGAGATTGTTCTTGCAATATGCATCTTCGGGTTCATGTGAAAGAAGCCCCATGGTAACTGAGACCCATCCGAGAATGAGCCCATCATTAAGGGCTACGAGGTTGCACAAATAGTCCCCAGTCAGTCAATTGGTTTGGATCACAAATGGCAACAACGTGTGACTCAGTTTTTGAGCTTCTTTAAGCATGTGCCCCTGAAAGTATGTCGAAAGGCTTCCCGAGAAATGGAGTAGCTCTTGCCGTGTCCTCCTATGTTTGTTCCCTCGTACGAGGACGAGTCTCTTGCTCTACAAATGATGATGACATAGGGGCTATGTGACTCAAGAACGAGAGCTTCTTTTGCTTTATTTGACAGTTAATGAGCCCTAGGGGCTATGCTCAAGAAAGATGTGTGAGACTACCCTTAAAGTCTTTCAAGAAGAATGTCGAAAAGCCTTCATGTCATGTGTGCTCGTGCCTGTTCCTCCAATCAAGGATATGCTTTTCTCGCTCTACTTGCAATCAATGGTGGCACGCTAGGGGCTACAATCAAGTTTGAAAGGCTCCCTCAGCATGAAGCAATTCACTTCACCTCCCGACAATGGCCTTAGCAAAGTCATATGCAACGTTGGAAGCATCCTCAATATTTTGGCACTAAAGGTCTCAAGGGTCTTCGCAATCTACAATCTTTTGGGCTACGGCATTACAGTAACCCGAGCAAAGGGAAATATTGGGGCGTCGTAATAGACAATCTTTTTGGAGTGATACCCGAGCAATGCAATTGGGAGTAGTCTTATGGCTTCATAAAAGCGATCAAGCTTCAAGGGTCTCTTACCACTTCACGTCAAAGGTCTGCTGGTTTGAAAGGAGGGCTCCGATGTTATGAATGAATTTGATGATTCTTGTTAGAACTTACAACGAGATTATGAATTAAGTTTTAGAGAAAAGGAAAAAGATTCAATATGCTAAACTCTATCAAAACAGGGTTATAGCGCGAAATGCCTCGGCCAATCCTGATGTTTCTGCAATTCAGCACCCCCTTCTCCAAGATCAAAAGCATCAAGTTGCGTCCAAGCACATAGTTGCAGAACTAGTTGTCACGCCCCAGAAAATACTAAAATCCATAAACATAAAATTTACATAATATACATCTCCAAAATGTAAAATACCAAACCGGGCGCGTGAATTCGACTATGAAACCAAAACCATCACACGACACCTCAACGAGATTATAACTCGGAGACTAATACAACGCGGAAGCAAGAACACTTATAATAATATAATACCCAAAAGACAACAGTAGTTACATAACACTAAACGATCACAATCCCACTACAATGATACATAAGAACTCCGAAGATCAACTACCCCAAAGAAGGTCAACCTGCTCAGAAGATTTCCCGCTACCACGGACCTCATAACGCTACCACTTGCTTCCCTGGGGGGGGGGTTAAGGAAAAACAAGGATAAAAGAAACGGGGTGAGATAAAATCTCAGTAAGTTACTAATGCAGCTACATGGCACAATATCATGCAAATCAACGATATAACTGAACAAGTAAATCACATAACAACAAATGAGAGAGCTCCCTATCGCCAACTGTCCCATACCAGTTGGAAATAACGACTGACTCATCAAGCAGAACGTAAGACTGAAATAAACACGTTATAAAGGATACTGAGCCAAGGTTTCACCAAACCAATAGAACAATCACTGTGCAGCTTCAACCAATCAACCAATCAAACCATCTTCATAGCAGCATAATCGCTGAAGAGAAAACCCCGGTCAGAACCGACCAATCAATCAATCAATCAATCAATCTTTGTAGTAGCATAAACAGCTAAAGATCACAACCCCGGTACCAGAACCATAACAATGTAACATGTCACAAAGGACAGGGGAGATGACACAAAGTCAAAACCCAAAAAGTTAGCTAGACTACTTCCGAAGGAAGCTAGCTCATCCCAACCAAGGCCAATCTGGATGAGGAAAGAAGGACCAATGGGCGATGCTATACTGGACTTGGCTCATGCCATTATAACATTATCCATTGCCTGACTCAAACACAAATAACCAGCTGGACTTTCAAATAAATGCTAGGTAATAAATACTAGCTCGATAAACAACCAAAGGCTCCAAAGTAGGGAACCATACCAAATAATCACCATAAAGATGCAAACGATTACTCACGAAGAGTTCAATAATAATGAACACAAGAAATTTCTCAACAAAAGTTCAACAACAACGATAAACGATCTACTCATAAAGAGCCCAACAACGGTGATCATTAAAACACGATGATTCCAGGATAAGGCACATACCAACACATCCTAAAGATGATACCCACAAGTTGCTCATAAAGAGCACAACCCAAACGGTCGCTCACTAATAGTACAGTGATTATTACCAAAATGACCCTAAACATTTACTCATAAATATATACTAGGACTATGAATTCAACCATCTCATCACACCTGGGATTCCAAATAGGAAATCCGAATGAATACACCTTAAGGTTAATCAAACCGTAGGTACCCAATTGCCAATTCAAGCTTTACATCCGTTCATAACGAACCAATTCTAAACACCCCAAACGAATCCAAAAGGTTACACTTATTAGAACATGATCACAAACGAACTAAACCCTACACTTTGGTGTTCAATAACAACCCTCTAGATACTATAGGACATCGCCTAAAACCTAGACCAAGTCTTACCCAAAAATCAATTCGATTGGAACAATCATTAACACATCACAAGATGACCAAACATTCCCAAACAATACTTAGACTAATTTCATAATAAAATTGCTCACAACGGAACCACTTTACAACCCTAGAGTTTTCCACTATGCTCATACAAGTTAAATAGAATGGTACTTAAAACCTAGACTAGGAATGCAACCTAGTCTTAAACCATCAAAAGGAAGATTTCCAGAAACAGGGGGCGGGCGGACGCTCACTAAGGGTCAGGCGGGCGCTCATAAAAACAGAAGGTTGGTCGAAGGAAATTAGCCAGGTAGGCGGGCGCCTAGCTCAATCCAGGCGGGCGCCCGGTCGGCGATCTGGGCAAGATGAAGCTGGGTTCTTCACATCTTCTTACCAATCCACAAATTTCTCAAAATCACTACTTCCAACATGCCTAATAATGAACCCAAACAACTTATAAACCCATAAGGGACCTAAATAACAACATCTATCAACCCAAACTAAGATTTAACCCCAACATTCATATTATCACAAATTTAACCAAAAATCCAAATAAATTCCAAACTCAACCCAAACATCATATATACCACTAAAGCATCATTCAAACAAGTGATGAACATTTTAGCATAAAAATGGGGGAAAAGTAACTTACTTGGAATTTATCAAACATGATGGAATTCAAATTTTCTTAGCTCTACACGATCCTAGCGACGATCTAAACATTTTTCATAAAAGGAGCAATAAGAAATAGTGAGAGGAAGATGATCAAAAGAAGGAGAGAAGGAGATTTTCTTACCTTTTCTTTACCCAACAATGGAGGAGAGAGAGAGAAATTGAGTGTGTGTGTGTGTGTGCAGGAGAAAGAGAAGAGTGAGGGAGAAGGGGGAGTAGGGAGGGAGGTGTAGGATGATTATATAAAATGTTACACCTAGGCCCCCTCTAGACCCAACTAGGAACAATTAAATCCATTTCCCACTATCAACTAAGACCCAAATAAATTCCACACTAGCACAAATGATCAATTAAAATGCTAGACATAAAATATCAAGAAACACAAAATGCACACATAATTATTTAAATGAATAAATAATTAAATAAATAAATAGACAATAAATAAATAATCAATTCTTTATTACTAAGAAAATAGAGACGGGTTTTCGGGTCGTTATACTTGTTGCATCCGAAGATCCGTTTTTAGTTCAACTCAAGAAGACTCAAGCAAGCATACCCATTTGAGGACCTTATCACACCAAGATCTTATCATCCATCAACGACACCATAAGACATTACTCTCCGCCATTTGGGTACCGACCATAACGAGGCCATTCATCTTCCCAGAAAGAGTAAGAAGGAGATCTCTATAAAGAATTCTACCCGACAGTGCATCCGTTCTCAATGCCGAGTCGATTCCAAGAAAATTTAGGGCTTTACATCGATATGTATTCATATTCTTGAAGCTCACAAACAACAAGTACATAACATTTGGGGCTTAGCAATCTCTCAAAGCTAGGTATCAATAATCTTCTCTTGGAGCTTGCTCACGCCAACAACGAAAGGCGATTTATTTGAAAGGGCCAAGAACTGATTTATCTTGGGGTTATGCCAGCCGCTCAAAGTTTTTGCATCAAGAGCATTCTAGGGGCTTTACAATCAACAACCCCTTATCTCGGCATCGAAAGTCTTTTGAAGCCCCGTAATCAACAAATCTCTTGGGGCTAGACATCAATCTTCATTGGGCACAACGGCGATAACGACAGAAATCAAGCGAGACAATCCGGAATTCGACCGAACATGACTTGATCTTGGGTTGGCTTCACAAACATACAATGGTTAAAATTGTTCACCCACGAACTAAAAATTTTTTCTTTTTCTTTTTCTTTTTCTTTTTCTTATTTGCGTAAAAGTATGTGCTTCATTTTGCTTTACTCCTAAGCTTCTCCCGCAGCGTTCTCCATCATCCTTGAACTACGCTGGTCTGATTCTCTTTAAGGGATACGTAGGCAGCCTTTTGGCACGACCAACCCATCATCCAGAAAGTCATCTTACCGACACTCCATCAAAGTACAAGCAACTCGTCTTCATCAAAAGTGTCGACATCCTTCATTAAAGCCACAACATCAGAAATCCATCCTAAATCAAGCGGCCAGGTAAATTAAGGTATGAACATCATTCATAAAAGCTCCTTTCAAATCACATCACACACAAAAGCAATTTCTCTATCTTTGCAAAATCTCTCTCATGCAAATCTGCTTTTCAAATCACATCAAACCACAATCACAATTTCTCTCACAATCTCTATTTCACATCTCACACAAACACGTATATCTGCAAAGCATGCGCATAACTGGTACAAGCACATAGCTCCACGGTGAACCACTAAAATCACCACCTCATCAGCAAAGTCTACTCAACAAATTCACATTCATCGCTAGTCCCCTATACGGACTCTAAACCAACAGACGGATTCTCGGATCTCGCTAAGTCCCCTATACGGACTCTAAATCAGCAGACGGATTCTTGGATCTCGCTAGTCCCCTATACGGACTCTAAATCAGCAGACGGATTCTCAGATCTCGCTAGTCCCCTATACGGACTCTAAATCAGCAGACGAATTCTCAGATCTCGCTAGTCCCCTATACGGACTCTAAACATTGGCCACGGTGGGCCAATTTCTATCACCGCACTCTTTGTATCAGCAGACGGATTCTTGGATCTCGCTAGTCCCCTATACGGACTCTAAACATTGGCCATGGTGGACCGATTTCTACCACCGTACTCTTTGTATCAGCAGACGGATTCTCGGATCTCGCTAGTCCCCTATACGGACTCTAAACATTGGCCACGGTGGGCCAATTTCTATCACCGCACTCTTCGTATCACCAGACGGATTCTCGGATCTAACTAGTCCCTTATACAGACTCTAATTATTGGCCACGGTAGGCCGATTTCATATCACCGCACCCCTTCTTTCAGCAAAAGTCGCTCACACAGGGAGCGCACCTCTATCTCTTGTAATTTTAAAGTTCTTGTTTTCATCGGGTCTTTGCTTTTTTCTTATCGATGTCCTCGGCGGATGTTTTGTTCTTTCGTCGATGCGTTTTTCTTTGCAATCCACGTCGCTGAGGGGCTCTATAGACACCCCGCCTTGGACCATTCATGTCCCGATTGCATACATAGTATTTTTATTTAACTTATTTTTGTTGATTTCTGTTACTTCGGTTAAGTTCCTAACTGATTCCGTTAGTTTTGGACTAAACTGCATAACAGAGCTAACTTTTAGGGTCATTCTGTATTTTTTACCCGCGGGCGCCTCCCGTAATGGTCATGGGGCGCGCGCGCGTTTGGTCTAATAGGCCGGACTCGCGCGCTTTCCACTTTGACTGTTACGGATTGCAGCTTTTCCCCTCTATTTTTAGAGTCAAATACAACCTTTTCATCACATGTTTTATTCTAGCATTAAACCCATTTTATTTTGTAACTCCCAATCCTTTATTCTAGCCATTCTCCATAAAAACAAAATATTTTATTTTATTCTTATTTGATTTCCTTTTTATTATTAATCTTTCTTTATTTTCTTATTGGTTGAAAAGCCATATTTTCCTCCTTTCTTCACCTATTTAAACCTCTCATTTCTACCTTAGAAAAGGACTTCAACTTTCTCTACACTTTTACTATACACAAATTCTCCCAACAAGAGTTTTTAGCAACAAAAATCTACACAAATTTCTACACAACAATTTCTCTACAACAACTCCATCTCCAAGTTAAAGTTTGAAGTTCTTCTTTTTCTAAAGGTACTTTATTCTTTCTTCTTCTATTTACATGTCTTTTTAATGTATGCAATCCCCATCAAATGGGACATGACCAACTAATCACTTTATTACATTAAAGTTGGTTAAGGTTATCTCCCTACATTCCAACTCTACTTTAATTTCCCCATTTCATATTAATGTAATTGCTACATGTAATCTTTAGCATTAATATAATAAAACAATTCTCTTTTATTTCCCTTTGCAATTTCCCCTTTTTTTTCATTGTAATTATTAGCACTTTTATATTAACAAATTGAAGGACATTTAGCATTAGAATACCAATAGTAGCAAGACCCGCGTAAGCGGGGCGGAGTGGGTGTTTAAGCACTTCCCACTCCGTCACCTAACTCCCGAATCCTTCTCTCCCGAATCTTTGGTTTCGTAACATAAATTAGGCTATTTCTCTAAGTTTTTCTTATGTTCCTTTAGAAACATAGGTGGCGACTCTACAAAATAAAATCAATTAGACATCCTAGGATAATTCACCGCTCTAGCCAAGCCGTGGTTTCCCGGGGTATCTACACCAATTTCTTTTCAACAACTTGAAATGACCCAATGGCCGTGTTGGTCAGTTCTTCAATTCTGGCACCCTGATAATCAAGCGGGGTTTTCAAAGTAGTAAAAGCGGCCTTGATTGGTTCAAGATTCTTTGCTTGATTTTCAGTAAGGGCTTCAAGGGAGGCCTTGATGGCAATATCAACTTCTTTTTCCATGCTAAACTTGATCTTTTTCAGCTCATGGACCAAATCGACTTTCACCATATCCAACTGCTTGTGGATTTTAATGGAGGCCTCAACAACTTCACGCGAGAGTCCACGGTTAAGGGCATTGGTCTGGATGGTTAGTGCTTCCTTTAAGAAACGAGGAGTAACCAAGAGGTCAGTGGACAATGCGGTCGAAGTGGATGCGGTCGGAGGGGTTTGAGCGGCAGAGCTGGAACTAACATTTCCCAAAACAACATCTTTTACTGTTTGTTATATCTAAAGTCTCCCCCTTAATGGTATCAATCATTTTGGAGGGCAGAGAACAAAGCTCTAGCTTCAAATTAGCTTGAGAGGATTTCAGATCAATGACCTCAACGGTCAGCTGAGCAATAGCTGTTTGGTTGTCAGATTGGAGTTTGGTCAAGGCCTGGACAGCGATCAGTAGGGGGCAACCTGACCCGCAGTCGCAGGAACGTCATCGGGAATAACTTAGACCGGAGGAGTAGGAGCTTGAGAATGAGTTGGAGAAGCAACAAGAGTGCGGTCGATAGTACAGTCGGGATCATCAACCGGGGCAACTTTTTGAACGGCAGTCTCTGTGCGATTGAAAGTGGGGCTATCAACATTAACATCATCATATTTTTCCTTTTCCTCACTGTCACCTTGTTGACTACCATCATCATCAACCCATTTGTCATTACCATAAATTTCTTCATCATTTCCACTACCAGCAACATCATCTTTAGAACCACTTGAAGCATCATCCTCAGTTTCCTCACTATCAGTCTCATCTTTCAAGGAATAAACTTCCCTTGCAACAGAGGGCTACAATTTCTGAGCAACATTTTTCAGAGTGGGAGCAACCTCAACCACAATGTCAGTATCAATAGGAGGAGACCTAGTAGGAGTAAACACTGGTGAGACGGAAATCTTTGCTTTCTTAACAATTTTTACGGGGCTAAGAGAATGAGTTCTCTTTTTCTCCCCCTGAGAAGTTGCAGTCGAAGGAGTTTTGGAGGGTTTAATTGATGGTGTGGTAAGTTTGAGAGATTTGGATTTGTCTGGTTTTGATGGTGCAGCAAGGGACCTTAGTGGTGCGGTCCACTTGCGAGGAGGGTAAATGGAGTAAGTAGACTTGGCGGTCGGTTCCTTGATCTTGATTCCAACGGCAGCAGATGATTTTTTGCTTGGAGGGTCAACGGCAATCCCTTTGCCTTTACCTTTGACCGGAGCGGCAGGGAGATACTCTTCTTCATCGTCGGCTTCATCACTAGCAGCAGGCAAGGGTTGCCTATATTTGGAAGGGGACTCATAAGGCTCACGAGGATCCTTAGCAAGGTAGATTTTATAAAGACGGTTTCCAAACCAAAAACAGAAATTGGTTTTCATGGTGGAGACGGTAAAGAGCTTGTTCTTGGAAATGAAGAGAAGTAGTTCGCGATTCTTTGCCATGATTTTGTGAATTTCCTTAATGTGAGTCATGAGAAATGTAATGAACCTGCTGTGAGTACGGTACTTGATTGTCCCTTTGACACGCCCCCAAGTCCCGGGATTCCCTAATAGAACCTCGAACCTGATGCACGTGACTAACAAGAAATGAGAAACTGAATGACATCTGCTTATATCAAACTGACATCATATAAATACTCAAGAGGAACGAGATAAGATAGCTCACAACGAGTTCTATACCAAGAAATTTAAACCAAGAGGTTGTACACAGTGGAAAACATGCCTAGCACATACGCTGGCATTACAAGAACACTATACAAGTCTACCCAATATACTGAGTCTAAACAACTGATACCAAATCGTCCTCACCAAAACTGGAAAGGATAACAATCCCCAACAAGAACAACCTGCCAAGTAGGCCCCTGATAAGTCGAGCCTCACAACGTATTACCACTTGCTTTCCTGGGGGGGGGGGGTAACAAATAAACAAGGAACGGGGTGAGATAAATCTCAGTAAGTTACTAGATACAAGTACATAGCATGTTATCATGTAATCATGCAAATCAAGAAGATTATCAAGTGATCATGCTCAAGATGTCATCAAGTAACAAGTATATGAGTGGTTAATCCAACTCATCAAGTAACTAGCACATAAGGCTAAACTAACACGTTACAAAGGATATTCCAACCTTATTCCTCCCAAGTAAACCATTTTTGTCGTTGCTTATTGCAGTTGACAAATCACGATCAATCAAGTTGCTGCTGTGCAGTACACAAGAGGACCCGATAACCAGTATCACTCACAAGAACAAGATTCACGAGGTGTTCACGAGTTTAGCATTCACTTAAGTCAGGCGTATTGCTCCAACCAAGGAAGCTATGCCCTTACTATGGCCTGTAGTAAGGGGTCAAGCGCAAATACATAGGGACCCGATTATCACTTAAGCCCCAGCTCTCATGATAAGCGTGAACCTATATATTTCCGAACAAACAAGGTGACCAGCTGGACTCAAACAAGAATGCCCAAGTAGATGTTTACTTGAACTACAAGAGTATAGAACTAAGTCCAAAAGTAGTGGACTAGCTCTTCAGGAACCATGTAATCATGTGCTCACCAAATACAAGTACACGTATGCTATATTTGCAAATACAAATCGGTATAACAATGGCACGTAATGTGTCCACGTAACACAATCAAGCTAAATTAGAGTCTATTAATAACAGACCCCAACCAAGTAGTAGGGTATGTCATTTTATGTCACTTTGTCATATGAAATATTTGCACGTACATATTCATATAACCTTTAACACACTAATGTGTCTATCACGATACCCTTACTTCCAAGTAGAGCCCAACATCTTAGACTCTAAGCACGTAGTCGAATAGGTCGTATTGTACCTAGTCACAATCATATCTCGCGTATATGTCTCGTTAATAATCGAATACATTTTCCAACACATATTGTGTTCTATAATCATTGTTTTATGAATTATCTTCATATTACCCTAGTCCCTCATTCTTTAGGAACTCAACTCAAGAACAAGATATCTTCTTTATACTTTATATACTTCATTGAGTATATGCACGATTAAAACCAATTACTAGCACATTAGTGCTTGTTCATAGCACTTTCAATACACACATATTAGATTCAAGTATGTCTTAGAGTTGTTCATTCTCTATCTAGTTTCACATTCTAACTCTTTGGTTATTAATACCAAGTATCAAGTAGACAACAAGCCACATTCTATCAAGTAATTATGTGCAAGATTTGCACATACACATCAAGGATAGTTCTAACACGTTAGTGCTTGTTCATAGCACTTTCAAGTTCACTACCATACACATGTATTGGTTTCAAGTCATGAACAAGATTTTATCATCTTACATTCAAGTTCTCAATCCAATTCTTTGGATGTTCAAGACATGTACAAGAGTTAATTATCTTATACTCAAGTTATTATTCCAATCTTTGGATAGTCAAGTCATGCACAAGATTTAATTGTCTTATACTTCAAGTTCAAGCTAAGTAGATGAGTTATACATCTCATACTTACAAGTTCTTAATCCTATACTTTGAATGTTCAAGCTCAAGACATTGTTCTAATGCCCCTAAGGTACACAAACATTGGTTTCAAAACACATATAACACATTAGTGCTTGTTTATAGCACTTTCAAGACATATAAAAGAGTTGTTACTCTTATACTTAAGTTCTCATTTGAGTTCTATAAGTGTTCATGTTCAAGACTAAGTTCCAATTCCCCAAAAGGTACATATACACTTGCTAGGACATCTTATACTAAGGCTCTATACCTTAGGAGGGATAAAGTTTCATTTCATTTGAGTTTAAACCACTCTTGTGAAACAGGGGACTTGGGCGGTCGCCCAGACTAGACATTTGGAACCAAAAACCCTGATCATTTGGGCGGTTGCCCATGGCCCCTTTGGGCGGTCGCCCAGAACCAAATTGAGCCAAGAACTCCCCAGCAAGCTTGAAATCCAAATTTTCATCCATTCATTTAACAAGCTCAAATTCACCCGTCCCACAAGTAGGAGTATAAATTACTAACACTCCCTAACATTCAAGAGTGCATTTTAACATGCTCAGAACACTTCTTTAGGGATACTTTAATTAATTTTACCGTCCCACAAATAATAGAATAATTTCCTTTTATTCCATTTAAATATTTCACCGTCCCAAAAGTATAAGTATAATTTTCTAATATACTAATATAATCATTTAGGGATACTTCCATTCATTTCCCTGTACCACAAATAATGGTACAATTTTTCCAATAATATTTAAATCAAGTTACTATTTTACCGTCTCACGAATAGGAGTATATTTACACTAACATATTCCCAGGTTCAACATATCAAGAATAGTTCTTTCATTTGTTCCACTAATTGATTATCAACGTAGTAATACTCTCTTCGTCCCAAAATTACAAGTATCACAAAACTCATTCAAATCACGAAATTAACAAGCACAAGTACCAAGAATAACATATAGGCATGTTATTACAAGCAAGGGGGAGCTAGTAACTTACCTAGTCCGAAATCAAATTCACCCAAACTAATTTATGTTCGGCAGGAAATGCTCTACTCACCGCCCTGATCATCTATGCGAAGTCGGATTTTCGAACAGAGGCATAATTAAGCAAGAGGAGTTGAGAATAGGGTAAACCCTAACTTTTCTTTTATGAAACAGAGAGAATGTACGAGAACAAATTGGGGATACTGATCTCAGGAGAAGCAAACCAAAGGTTTATCCTTAGCAAATTCCAAGAATTGCAACTTGGCCCCTCAAGTTCTAATTTTGACAAAAAGGCCCTAAAGTTTCAATTTGAGCATTTTAGCCCCTAAACTTTATTTTTCACAAATGACCCTAAAGTTTCAACTTAAACAATTAGGACCTAAACTTGCTCAATTAGTTAAATAATTAACTCAAATAAAATAGCATATAATTATGCAAGTCGAGAATTTAACAGGAATTAGGACGGGCGTTACATCCTCCCCTCCTTAAAGAAAATTCGTCCTCGAATTTTTACTAATCGAAATTATAACACATATAAATAACAAATAGAACTCAAGAATAGCAAGAATATGGTATACCACACCATATTATCAATTACCTGCGAGTATAATTCTCACATAACCTTCTCGATACCGCGACTTTCCCATGAAACTTTCACAAGAAGTATTCGTGCTCAAGACAAGAATCAAGTATCCATACAAGCAATTACCCATATACCAAGTAATTCGTGTGATGGATTTTCCGCTAAATCGCAAACTAATACAATAGCCACAAGGAAATCCACTTCACATGCTCGCAACATATGATCAAGAAGCAACCTCGGTTAAATATCCAGAGTGCTCAGAAAAATTATCATAATCAAGATGTAAAACAAGATGTAGAACAAGAATCCCTGCCATATATTATATCCACAGGTGTCTCATGTAATCAAGATGTATCGATCATAACATCACAACACATAAAGTCAAGCAGACTTGATTAATCAATCCACTATAACCAATATCATCAGGACTGATCTATTAAATGATAATCCTTCCACGTAATCCATCGCAATATATTCATATATTCACAAATCTCGAAGGATTATAACAAATCAAATGATCTCTGATATTCTGCTTTCAAATAATCGCAATTTAAGGATTTAGTTGAATACTCAGAAATTTTCTCCCATTCAGTACCATCAATCATGAAATACAAGACTTTATGTTCAATGAATCCGCTAATACAATAGCCGTAGGATCACAATCAATTTCAAGTCATAAGTAGAACTATTCATAAATATTCAATCTCCTCGAAGCATATACAAGTACGTTACCATTTTGAATTAACACACGTTTTATCTCTTGTTCGAGCTTCACTATGCATAATGAATTTATCATATCCACTATATTGGTGAATCTTGACACATACACTAGAAAATAG
Organism: Campanula takesimana; assembly: GCA_026119855.1. Lineage (NCBI taxonomy): Eukaryota > Viridiplantae > Streptophyta > Magnoliopsida > Asterales > Campanulaceae > Campanula > Campanula takesimana. The sequence goes on along the minus strand of JAOWBW010000814.1, from coordinate 460,060 downwards.
TAACACTGGTCATATCCTCCAAATAACCATCATATTAGTCTAATCCACTAGGCAATGTCAAATACTGAAGTTGTGGTCATCCATCATTTCAATATTTAAAAATTGGCTTCACGTTTATCAATCCATCGAAAAGTGTAGCTTTCTGTGTCAAATAGTTAATGATAGAGCTACCTTCGAAATTCATTAATGAATCTCTAACAAGATCAAGAAAATCTCAAGAATAATCGTACCTCGGTTATTTCCACTTGTACAGGTCAACAAAGATACTTACTTCAGGCATCCACTTCAAGGTAATAGATCCTCTATCTCTTACTAGCTTTTGGAAATAATTGTTTCTCTCGAGAAATTTCAATACAATCAATTCTCCGTCTGCGACTTTGTATACATCAACAGGTCATTAATCAATTCATCGCAAAGAAATCAAATTATGGTTTGAAGATATCATTCATCAAATCCATCAATACGGCTAGATCATATATCAATCGAAATAGCATAATCACAAATTCATAACAAGCATACCTGATATAAGAAGATGTCTTCAGTATATCCTCATAGTTGACTTTCCAAATAATGGTAGCCACTTATCAATCAAACACTGAATAGTCCACTGATTAACTTCAGGGATCAAATAATTCATCCATACACGATAACAAGTACTGGTTCATTATAGTCACCTGGTTGAACTCTTTGCATTCAATATGAAATCGCAAAGTACCATATCTCTTCATGCCAATCAATACAGATGCACCCCACGCAAATATACTAAGCTGGGTGAATCCTCTATCAAGAAATTTCTCAAGTTGAACCTTTAACTCTTTTAACTCAACTGATGTCATGATCATTGATTTAGATATCAGCACTATATTTGTACCGTAGCAACTCAAGATGACTCAAGGTTCTCATCATGTATCATGTACTACTCAGTAGAAATTATATCTGAGATCTCACAAAGAATGATGTATCCATTCTTCAATTTTGGTGTAGACATTCTTCCATCAACCACATATGCTAAATATTCAGCACAACCTTGATAATCATTTTCGAGCTTTCAATGCAGAACATGAATGTTATACATAATTATATCATGCTCATATAAATAGTCAAGCATACCAGCATAGAAATATTCATCACCTATTTTGGCAAACAAGAAAGGCCTAACACATAAAAAGCCAAGCCATAACACGTATCACATCAATGTCCCAAATAGGTATCATGACCAAGTTAACATATAACGTATAGGGTGTTATCACTCACACTTCTATCAAGCTCTTATAAATAACGATATCAAGCACGTAGTCTCTTACTAGAGAATACACTTTCACGTAAATCAAGAAATGAGGACAAGCATGCATATAGCACGAAACAATGTCCACTGCATAAGATAGATACGCCTAAGTCTTTAAAGACTCGCGCTCTCGATTCTCAAACCATCTAATTCCAATTGGGATCAACACTATCAACACCAGTCCTATGCCTGGTATAACAACAAGTAACGAAGCACTCGGCGTCAAAAACACACCCAAGACTAACCCAACCTAGGCCATAGACCCTATCCAGGCTTAGAGCTAAACCATAGCTCTGATACCAACCTGACACGCCCCCAAGTCCCGAGATTCCCTAATAGAACCTCGAACCTGATGCGCGTGACTAACAAGAAACGAGAAACTGAATGACATCTGCTTATATCAAACTGACATCATATAAATACTCAAGAGGAATGAGCTAAGATAGCTCACAACGAGTTTTACACCAAGAAATTTATACCAAAAGGTTGTACACAGCGGAAAACATGCCTAGCACATACGCTGGCATTACAAGAACACTATACAAGTCTACCCAATATACTGAGTCTAAACAACTGATACCAAATCGTCCTCACCAAAACTGGAAATGATAACAATCCCCAACAAGAACAACCTACCAAGTAGGCCCCTGCTAAGTCGAGCCTCACAACGTATTACCACTTGCTTTCCTGGGGGGGGGAAACAAATAAACAAGGAACGGGGTGAAATAAATCTCAGTAAGTTACTAGATACAAGTACATAGCATGTTATCATGTAATCATGCAAATCAAGAAGACTATCAAGTAATCATGCTCAAGATGTCATCAAGTAACAAGTATATGAGTGGCTAATCCAACTCATCAAGTAACTAGCACATAAGGCTAAACTAACACGTTACAAAGGATATTCCAACCTTATTCCTCCCAAGTAAACCATTTTTGTCGTTGCTTATTGCAGTTGACAAATCACGATCAATCAAGTTGCTGCTGTGCAGTACACAAGAGGACCCGATAACCAGTATCACTCACAAGAACAAGATTCACGAGGTGTTCACGAGTTTAGCATTCACTTAAGTCAGGCGTATTGCTCCAACCAAGGAAGCTATGCCCTTACTATGGCCTGTAGTAAGGGGTCAAGCGCAAATACATAGGGACCCGATTATCACTTAAGCCCCAGCTCTCATGATAAGCGTGAACCTATATATTTCCGAACAAACAAGGTGACCAGCTGGACTCAAACAAGAATGCCCAAGTAGATGTTTACTTGAACTACAAGAGTATAGAACTAAGTCCAAAAGTAGTGGACTAGCTCTTCAGGAACCATGTAATCATGTGCTCACCAAATACAAGTACACGTATGCTATATTTGCAAATACAAATCGGTATAACAATGGCACGTAATGTGTCCACGTAACACAATCAAGCCAAATTAGAGTCTATTAATAACAGACCCCAACCAAGTAGTAGGGTATGTCATTTTATGTCACTTTGTCATATGAAATATTTGCACGTACATATTCATATAACCTTTAACACACTAATGTGTCTATCACGATACCCTTACTTCCAAGTAGAGCCCAACATCTTAGACTCTAAGCACGTAGTCGAATAGGTCGTATTGTACCTAGTCACAATCATATCTCGCGTATATGTCTCGTTAATAATCGAATACATTTTCCAACACATATTGTGTTCTATAATCATTGTTTTATGAATTATCTTCATATTACCGTAGTCCCTCATTCTTTAGGAACTCAACTCAAGAACAAGATATCTTCTTTATACTTTATATACTTCATTGAGTATATGCACAATTAAAACCAATTACTAGCACATTAGTGCTTGTTCATAGCACTTTCAATACACACATATTAGATTCAAGTATGTCTTAGAGTTGTTCATTCTCTATCTAGTTTCACATTCTAACTCTTTGGTTATTAATACCAAGTATCAAGTAGACAACAAGCCACATTCTATCAAGTAATTATGTGCAAGATTTGCACATACACATCAAGGATAGTTCTAACACGTTAGTGCTTGTTCATAGCACTTTCAAGTTCACTACCATACACATGTATTGGTTTCAAGTCATGAACAAGATTTTATCATCTTACATTCAAGTTCTCAATCCAATTCTTTGGATGTTCAAGACATGTACAAGAGTTAATTATCTTATACTCAAGTTATTATTCCAATCTTTGGATATTCAAGTCATGTACAAGATTTAATTGTCTTATACTTCAAGTTCAAGCTAAGTAGATGAGTTATACATCTCATACTTACAAGTTCTTAATCCTATACTTTGAATGTTCAAGCTCAAGACATTGTTCTAATGCCCCTAAGGTACACAAACATTGGTTTCAAAACACATATAATACATTAGTGCTTGTTTATAGCACTTTCAAGACATATAAAAGAGTTGTTACTCTTATACTTAAGTTCTCATTTGAGTTCTATAAGTGTTCATGTTCAAGACTAAGTTCCAATTCCCCAAAAGGTACATATACACTTGCTAGGACATCTTATACTAAGGCTCTATACCTTAGGAGGGATAAAGTTTCATTTCATTTGAGTTTAAACTACTCTTGTGAAACAGGGGACTTGGGCGGTCGCCCAGACTAGACATTTGGAACCAAAAACCCTGATCATTTGGGCGGTCGCCCATGGCCCCTTTGGGCGGTCGCCCAGAACCAAATTGAGCCAAGAACTCCCCAGCAAGCTAGAAAACCAAATTTTCATCCATTCATTTAACAAGCTCAAATTCACCCGTCCCACAAGTAGGAGTATAAATTACTAACACTCCCTAACATTCAAGAGTTCATTTTAACATGCTCAGAACACTTCTTTAGGGATACTTTAATTAATTTTACCGTCCCACAAATAATAGAATAATTTCCTTTTATTCCATTTAAATATTTCACCGTCCCAAAAGTATAAGTATAATTTTCTAATATACTAATATAATCATTTAGGGATACTTCCATTCATTTCCACGTACCACAAATAATGGTACAATTTTTCTAATAATATTTAAATCAAGTTACTATTTTACCGTCTCACGAATAGGAGTATATTTACACTAACATATTCCCAGGTTCAACATATCAAGAATAGTTCTTTCATTTGTTCCACGAATTGATTATCAACGTAGTAATACTCTCTTCGTCCCAAAATTACAAGTATCACAAAACTCATTCAAATCACGAAATTAACAAGCACAAGTACCAAGAATAACATATAGGCATGTTATTACAAGCAAGGGGGAGCTAGTAACTTACCTAGTCCGAAATCAAATTCACCCAAACTATTTTATGTTCGGCAGGAAATGCTCTACTCACCGCCCTGATCATCTATGCGAAGTCGGATTTTCGAACAGAGGCATAATTAAGCAAGAGGAGTCGAGAATAGGGTAAACCCTAACTTTTCTTTTATGAAACAGAGAGAATGTACGAGAACAATTTGGGGATACTGATCTCAGGAGAAGCAAACCAAAGGTTTATCCTTAGCAAATTCCAAGAATTGCAACTTGGCCCCTCAAGTTCTAATTTTGACAAAAAGGCCCTAAAGTTTCAATTTGAGCATTTTAGCCCCTAAACTTTATTTTTCACAAATGACCCTAAAGTTTCAACTTAAACAATTAGGACCTAAACTTGCTCAATTAGTTAAATAATTAACTCAAATAAAATAGCATATAATTATGCAAGTCGAGAATTTAACAGGAATTAGGACGGGCGTTACACCCTTTATCCTTTGCTTTGTTGTAAGCGATGATGTTGTCTCTCAATGCATCATAAATAATCTGACACCAATCTATGTCTTTGCAAAGATAGATTGCAGCAGAAAGAGTCCATTGGGTAGTGTTGAAATTAGCTTGGTTGCCAGTCTTGCAATTTATGGAGTGACCAACCAGATGGTTGATGTGATACATGACTTCGTCGAATTCTTTTCTGGAAATCTTGGTAACAAGATTGTGATCAATCAACCGTTTATCAAGCGCCTTGAGTTCATCATCAGCTAGGGTCGTGGCATAGACAACACTAGACTTCTTTTTGATACCAAGGACATCACCGATATTAACAACATCCAAGGTTATTTCAATACCTTCTATTTCTGCACGAATAAACTTTACCATTTTGCCAGAAACGCTTTGACCGGTCTCTTCTATTGTGGTGGCAAAGAATTGATCAACAAAAGCTGGGACATGAAAGTCCTGATCTGTCGCGACACCGAACCCCGCGGGCCCGAGATCGCGAGCTGGACGTCGACTTAAACAATAAACTGTGAAATACCGAAGTTAAAAACTTCATTTGATACCAAAAGGTGATGATCCAAAGTTTTACAAATCCAAGTTTGATAATAACCAAATACAACTATCATAAACTTCCACAAGTTTATGCCCAACAGAATATAAATGTACAATTCTTAATGACGTCATTGTTTGGTACAACTATCCCAAAAGGTTACACATTTATATAATGTAAACCAACCTATAACAACTTTCCCCAAAAGAATGTATCCACACTCGACGTCCTCTTTCTCGTGATCAGCGAGACTAATCCTTAGCACCTGGGGGGGGGGGTTAAGGAAAAACAAAGATAAAAGAAAGGGGGTGAGATAAATCTCAATAAGTTACTAATGCAACTACATGACATGCTATGATGCAATAAGCAATAAACAATTATAAATATCACATAGCACATAGCAATTACCATATATCAGATAGCAGCGGAAATAAACACATAACAAAGGATATTAGCCAAGGTTTACAAACCGATACATCCAAATAAAGGATCGCTACGCAGCTCCAATAATCAACAAATAACATCTTCATAATAGCATGAAAGCCGAAGAGAAAACCCCCGGTACCGGAACAATAACCATAAGAGTGTCACAAAGGACAAGAGCCATGCCACAAAGTCATGCTTGGTAGCTAGATACATTCACAAAGGAAGCTAACTTATCTCTTCCAAGGCCAATCTGGAAAAGGGGTATAGTAAGGGCAAACAATGGTCAACATTATAATGGACTTGGCTTTGCCATTATAATCTTTCCCATCGCCCGATGCAACAAATATGCCAGCTGGGCTTCCAAATAAATGCTAAGTAATAATATATTAGCATGAATAAACATCTTATGATTCCAAAGTAGGGAACCATTTCAAATAAATCACCAAAAAGGCGCACCAATCCAACAACACATCAAAAGATGTCCAAACAAATACAAAACGATACTTGGTCAAATTCCACACATATTTGTTCACAAAGGAACCAATTTAAACACTAGAGTTATCCACAACCCACACAAACAATTATCCTAACCGAATAAACCACCTCATCTCGTAGTACTCTAGAAGATCTTTAAAACGATAGTTTACTCGACTAAAACGGAGTCCGAATGCAGAAGTTATGGCCTCCGGAAGATTGAGCGAAAAACGGACAATTTGATCAAAGTAGGAAATACCATAAAACGTCACAAGGGGGTAATGACAACCACCTAACACTCATTTACCACTTATATAACTCTAACGTACTCCTTACACGGTTTACATAGGCTTACGGTTGACTTCTTATTGTTCCGGGTGATTACTTTTAAGTTATAAACATTTATGTCTAAAACAGGGGTGCTCGGCCGAGCAGTTCTATATGACTCGGCCGAGCAACCTCGGCTCCAAAACTATGACTCTCTGGTCTGCTCTGCTCGGCCGAGTCAAGGGACGCGCTCGGCCGAGCACCTCCTAAATTCAGAAAAAACGCAGAAGAACCCAGATAACCAAATTTTACCCAAAACTTCACCATTTCTCTAATACTCAAAATCAAGACTTCCAATAAGCATAATAATGCACCAAAACAACTTGTGAACTTGAAATGGACCTAAATAACAACATCTAGCTACCCACAACAAGATTCGAACCCCAACATTCCCAAGAACACCATTTTTGGCCAAAGCACTAACAAATCCCAAATGAATTCCAAACTCAACCAAACTTCAAATATAACAACCCAAACATTATATAAGCATGATATGAACTTTTTTTAGCATAAAAATGGGGGAAAAGCAACTTACTTGAATTTTCTCAAAGATGACGGAATTCGATTCTTTTTGGTTCTACGCGATCCTATCGACGATCATAACAAGGAGAGAGAGAGAGTGAGTTTTCTGGGAGAGAGGTGTGAGGAGTGAGGGTGAAAGAGTAGGGAGGTTAGGGAGGTGAGGGAGAAGAGAGGGAGTAGGGAATTATTTCAAAATGTTACAATTAGACCCCCTCCCCATCTACTAACACAATTACTCCCCACTAACAAATAAGACTCAACACTTCTAAACTAGCACCAATGACCCAAATAAAATGCTAGGCATAAATTATTATAACACATAAATTGCACACATAATTATTTAAATAAATAATAATTTAAATAAATAAATAAGCAAATAAATAAATAATAATTATTTATTACTAATAAAATAGAGCCTAGATTTCGGGTCGTGACATTCACTCCCCCTTAAAGAAAATTCGACCCGAATTTTAACGAGACTTACCCGAATTAAAAAGCCACGGAAATTTCCTCTCTATCTCATCACGAAGCTCCCACGTCGACTCCTTGATATTATGATTTCTCCAAAGAACTCTAACCAACGCAATGCTTTTGTTCCTCAACTCTTGGACCTTGGTGTCTAAAATCCGAACCGGTCGTTCCTCATAAGTCATATCGGGCTCAATATCCTCCGGTACCCTCGGTAACAAGTGGGATGGATCATGAACATACTTCCGAAGCATAGAAACGTGGAACACGTTGTGCAACCGGTCTAAAGATGGCGGTAACGCAAGTCGATACGCTAGAAGCCCAACCTTTCCCAAAATCTCAAACGGACCTATAAACCTCGGAGCCAATTTGCCTTTCTTCCCAAACCTACGAATACCCACCTTCGGAGATACTTTCAAGAACACAAAGTCACCGGTCTGAAAACTAAGATCTCGCCTTCGGTTATCTGCATAGCTCTTATGTCGACTCTGGGCTGTTTTCAATCGATCCCTGATAACTCTAACCTTTTCAACTGAATCCTGAAGCAAATCAATACCCACGATCTTCGCTTCACCGACCTCATCCCAACAGATAGGCGATCTACACTTTCTTCCATATAAGGCCTCATACGGTGCCATCTCGATACTAGCCTGGTAACTGTTGTTGTAAGAGAACTCCACTAACGGTAAATGTCTATCCCAAGAATCGGAAAAGTCTATCGAACAAGCTCGCAACATATCCTCAAGAATCTGAATAGTCCTCTCGGACTGACCGTCGGTCTGAGGGTGAAAAGCTGTACTGAACCGCAAATCTGTACCCAAAGCTTCCTGAAGCGCCTTCCAGAACCTAGAAGTAAACCTCGGGTCTCGATCTGACACAATGCTAACCGGAACCCCATGCAATCTCACAATCTCATCAATGTAAAGGGTCGCAAGCTTCTCCATCGAATATCTAATGTCAATAGGCAAGAAATGGGCACTCTTGGTCAATCTATCCACTATTACCCAAACACTGTCATACTTCCTACGCGTACGAGGTAGTCCCGTAACGAAATCCATAGTCACATGCTCCCATTTCCACTCGGGAATCTCTAACGGCTGAAGTAGTCCCGCGGGTCTCTGATGCTCGGCTTTGACCTGCTGACACGTTAAACACTTCGAAACATACTCCGCTATCTCCCTTTTCATATTATTCCACCAAAATTGTTGCTTCAAATCCTGATACATCTTCGTACTACTCGGATGAATAGTATACCTCGATTTGTGACCCTCATCTAAAACTTGCCTCTTTATTCCGCCAACATCGGGTACACACAAACGACCACGGAAAGTCAACACTCCACTCGAACTCAAAGAAAAATCCTCGAAGTTCTTTTCCTTCAATTTACCCATTATCTTCACCAACTCGGGATCTTCTTTCTGAGCTTCTTTTATTCTCTGAATTAGGGTCGGAGATACCCTAATATTCGCAAAAATAGCCCCATGTCTCGATTCACGAGGAGACCAATCTCAAACATCCTCAAGCATTTTCCACTCCCGGACCATCATCGAAGCCACATAAGACTTCCTACTAATCGCATCGGCAACCACGTTCGCCTTCCCCGGATGATAAGAAATCGTACAATCATAATCCTTCAACAATTCCATCCATCGGTGTTGCCTATTATTTAACTCTTTCTAGGAGAAAAGGTACTTCAAACTCTTGTGATCGGTAAAAATTTCAAACTTCGCCCCATAAAGGCAGTGCTTCCATTTGTGCAACGCAAATACTATCGCAGCCAACTCCATATCATGAGTGGGGTAATTCTGTTCACTAGGGGTCAACTTCCTCGAAGCATAAGCAATTACTTTCCCGTTCTGCATCAACACACAACCCAAACCCTCTTTCGAAGCATCACTGTAAATCACTAGACCATCGCTTCCATTAGGCAAAGTCAAGATCGGTGCGGTAGTCAACCTCTTCTTCAATTCCTCGAAACTCTTGTCACATTTCTCGGTCCACACAAACGGGACATTCTTCCGGGTCAACTGAGTCATAGGAGTAGCAATCCTCGAAAACCCCTCAATAAATCTTCGGTAATACCCGGCCAAACCCAGAAAGCTACGAATCTCGGTCACTGACTCGGGTCTCTTCCAATCCACTATGGCTTCAATCTTTGAAGGATCCACCGAAATACCGTCTTTAGAAATCACATGACCCAGAAATGACACCTTCTCGAGCCAAAATTCGCATTTACTAAACTTCGCAAACAATTTCTCCCTCGCAAGAACGGATAAAACTGTCCTCAAGTGTTGTTCACGCTCCTCTCGAGATTTCGAATAAACAAGAATGTCGTCGATGAAGACTACCACGAACGAATCAAGATAAGGATGGAAAACCCGGTTCATCAAATCCATAAACACGGCCGGCGCGTTGGTCAACCCAAACGGCATAACCAAGAACTCATAATGACCATACCGAGTGCGAAAGGCAGTCTTCAGAATATCCTCCGATCGAACCTTCAACTGATGGTACCCACTCCTCAAATCAAGTTTAGAGAAAACCACGGACCCTTGAAGCTGATCAAATAAATCGTCAATGTGAGGTAGAGGATACTTGTTCTTCACCGTAACCTGATTCAACTTCCGGTAATCGATACACAATCTCAAGGAACCATCTTTCTTCCGCACAAATAAAACCGGTGCTCCCCACGGGGAAACACTAGGGCGTATAAACCCTCGTTCAAGCAACTCTTGCAACTGAACCTTTAGTTCCTTCAACTCTGAGGGAGCCAACCTATACGGTGCTTTCGAAATTGGAGCCGTACCCGGCAAAAGGTCTATACAAAATTCTATCGCACGATTGGGAGGCATATCATACTCGGTAGAGAAAACATCGGGAAATTCCCGAACTACCTGAACACTATCCAAACTAGGGGGTTCCTTCCTAGTATCAAGAACACTAGCCAAATACCCCTCACAACCACGATACAATAATTTTCTCGCTTTCATATAAGAAATTAAGCGAACCTTTCTACTCAGAGGAATAGCCTCAAACACAAATTTAGGCACATCGGGAATAGAAAAAGTAACAGTTTTCTTACGGCAATCAACGGAAGCATGAAACTTGCTCAACCAATCCATACCCAAAATGACATCAAAGTCTTGGATAGGAAGAACTACCAAATACGCACAAAGGACACGACCACAAATAACCACATCACAAGCACGAAAGACTCGATCAGAAATCAAGCATTCTCCTATAGGGGTCGACACCTCTAGCACGTAAGGTAAAGACTCGAATGCAGCATTTAACATGGAAGCAAATTGCACAGAAATGTATGAATGAGATGATCCTGGATCTACTAACGCTCGTGCGCTCACATTAGACACAGAAACAATACCTCCAATAACCGAAGGATCATCGGTCGCCTGTTGTTGATTCATGGCATATATCTTTCCTTGAACTTTGGGCTTCCCAGCGGCATCCCTTTTCTGACCCTGATTAGTACCAACCCCTGACCCGGATGACTGACCTCGGTGCCTCGTGCAATCTCTCGCAAAGTGCCCCATTTCACCACAATTGGTACACTTGCCTTGCTTTTTCCAACACCTATCCTCCGTATGGCCTACCCTCTGACAAAAGGTACAAGGCTTCCTATTCTGAATCCCCGGAGTAGTACCCGGATTCCTCGGTGTGGTTTGCCCCTTAAACTGAGATGATGCTCCTGGGTTACCTCGGTTGTCGGAACGGTGTTGAGGTTGAGATTTAGCATGGCTTCCCGGTTTACCCGTACCCACAACCTCAGTTTTCCTTTTGTGCTCCCCAATATCTTGCTCTATCAAGTAGGCTCGGTCTACCGCATCTCGGAAGGTCACAATCCGTTGGGCAATAAGTTGAGTACGGATGGAGGTCTTCAATCCCCGAATGAATCTCATAGCTTTTTGTTCCTCGGTCCTCACCAAATAGTCACAATACCGGGCTAATTTTGTGAACTTAGCCGAGTATTGTGCTATAGACAACAAACCTTGCTCTAGGTTGAGCAGCTCGATCTCCTTTCGGTTTTGATCAACAACCGGAATGAAATGTTCCTTGAATTTGCGCACAAACAACTCCCACGCATACACCGTGTGAGTATCATCCCAACTAGCTTTAACACCCTTCCACCAATGCTCGGCGGCTCCCACAAGTTTGTAAGCCGCGAACCGGACCTTGTCCTCATCCGTGCAACCAAATACTTCATAAATCTTCTCTATCGACTCAATCTATAACTCAGCTTTCCTTACATCGGGTTCCCCATTGAATTCAACCGGTTTCAACTTCAGAAATTGTTCCAATCCGTAGCGGGGTGGTGCTTGTTCTACCCTCGGACCTTGATCATGTATGGCCTTCATGGCCGCCTTGAACATGCCTTAAAACATGGCACGGGCTTTTTCCCTTGCATCATTATGATTTGCATTACCGGTACTACCTTCACCACACCTTATACGAACCATTGTAAACAAGTACCTGCATAAAACATCAACCGTTAATCACTCCGCACACTACTACCCTCCTAGGTCATACTAATCCACCTATTTTCATACTTAGAGCTAATGCCATAGCTCTGATACCAACTGTCGCGACCCCGAACCCCGCGGGCCCGAGATCGCGAGCTGGACGTCGACTTAAACAATAAACTGTGAAATACCGAAGTTAAAAATTTCATTTGATACCAAAAGGTGATGATCCAAAGTTTTACAAATCCAAGTTTGATAATAACCAAATACAACTATCATAAACTTCCACAAGTTTATGCCCAACAGAATATAAATGTACAATTCTTAATGACGTCATTGTTTGGTACAACTATCCCAAAAGGTTACACATTTATATAATGTAAACCAACCTATAACAACTTTCTCCAAAAGAATGTATCCATACTCGATGTCCTCTTTCTTGTGATCAGCGAGACTAATCCTTAGCACCTGGGGGGGTTAAGGAAAAACAAAGATAAAAGAAAGGGGGGTGAGATAAATCTCAATAAGTTACTAATGCAACTACATGACATGCTATGATGCAATAAGCAATAAACAATTATAAATATCACATAGCACATAGCAATTACCATATATCAGATAGCAGCGGAAATAAATACATAACAAAGGATATTAGCCAAGGTTTCCAAACTGATACATCCAAATAAAGGATCGCTGCGCAGCTCCAATAATCAACAAATCACATCTTCATAATAGCATGAAAGCCGAAGAGAAACCCCCCGGTACCGGAACAATAACCATAAGAGTGTCACAAAGGACAAGAGCCATGCCACAAAGTCATGCTCGGTAGCTAGATACATTCACAAAGGAAGCTAACTTATCTCTTCCAAGGTCAATCTGGAAAAGGGTTACAGTAAGGGCAAACAATGGTCAACATTATAATGGACTTGGCTTTGCCATTATAATTTTTCCCATCGCCCGATGCAACAAATATGCCAGCTGGGCTTCCAAATAAATGCTAAGTAATAATATATTAGCATGAATAAACATCTTACGATTCCAAAGAAGGGAACCATTTCAAATAAATCACCAAAAAGGCGCACCAATCCAACAACACATCAAAAGATGTCCAAACAAATACAAAACGATACTTGGTCAAATTCCACACATATTTGTTCACAAAGGAACCAATTTAAACACTAGAGTTATCCACAACCCACACAAACAATTATCCCAACCGAATAAACCACCTCATCTCGTAGTACTCTAGAAGATCTTTAAAACGATAGTTTACTCGACTAAAACGGAGTCCGAATGCAGAAGTTATGGCCTCCGGAAGATTGAGCGAAAAACGGACAATTTGATCAAAGTAGGAAATACCATAAAACGTCACAAGGGGGTAATGACAACCAACTAACACTCATTTACCACTTATATAACTCTAACGTACTCCTTACACGGTTTACATAGGCTTACGTTTGACTTCTTATTGTTCCGGGTGATTACTTTTAAGTTATAAACATTTATGTCTAAAACAGGGGTGCTCGGCCGAGCAGTTCTATATGACTCGGCCGATCAACCTTGGCTCCAAAACTATGACTCTCTGGTCTGCTCCGCTCGGCCGAGTCAAGGGACGCGCTCGGCCGAGCACCTCCTAAATTCAGAAAAAACGCAGAAGAACCCAGGTAACCAACTTTTACCCAAAACTTCACCATTTCTCTAATACTCAAAATCAAGACTTCCAATAAGCATAATAATGCACCAAAACAACTTGTGAACTTGAAATGGACCTAAATAACAACATCTAGCTACCCACAACAAGATTCGAACCCCAACATTCCCAAGAACACCATTTTTGGCCAAAGCACTAACAAATCCCAAATGAATTCCAAACTCAACCAAACTTCAAATATAACAACCCAAACATTATATAAGCATGATATGAACTTTTTTTAGCATAAAAATGGGGGAAAAGCAACTTACTTGAATTTTCTCAAAGATGACGGAATTCGATTCTTTTTGGTTCTACGCGATCCTATCGACGATCATAACAAGGAGAGAGAGAGAGAGTGAGTTTGCTGGGAGAGAGGAGTGAGGGTGAAAGAGTAGGGAGGTTAGGGAGGTGAGGGAGAAGAGAGGGAGTAAGGAATTATTTCAAAATGTTACAATTAGACCCCCTCCCCATCTACTAACACAATTACTCCCCACTAACAAATAAGACTCAACACTTCTAAACTAGCACCAATGACCCAAATAAAATGCTAGGCATAAATTATTATAACACATAAATTGCACACATAATTATTTAAATAAATAATAATTTAAATAAATAAATAAGCAAATAAATAAATAATAATTATTTATTACTAATAAAATAGAGCCTAGATTTCGGGTCGTGACATGATCGAAAGAAAAAAATGGAAGAATTCCAGACCCCTCAAATCTCTTAATGAGATTCCTCCCAATGGCATCTTCTTCCAAATCTTTGATGTCCATCAGAAGGCCAGGAAGGAAATGTTTGGTATCCTGAAAGAAATATGAGAAGTTAGGAAAATGAAAAAAAGCATGCGGTCACTTGCTTAATGGTGCAGCAAGTGACACGCGGTAAGCATTGTAAAGCATGATTCATGCGGTAAGCAGAGCATGATAAGGACATGCGGTCGACACACTTAGACAAAAAAATAAATCACAAACAACGAAATTTGAAAGAATTGAAATTTAGAGAATCAAAACATGCACAAACACCTTTTGAGTGAGTGAGGCCAAGAAAAATGGATCAAAAAGGTGAAATCTCAAGAACTTCTAGAACACGAAGAACATCTACAGTTCTCGATACCCAGATTTTCGCAAACAGTGTTAAAAACAAAAAAAAATATGTGTATTGCTTCAAAAAAACCGATTAAAGATAAAAATCACATCAATTTCAAGAAACAATTAGCCAAAATACCAGAAATCGAATGACAACAGAAAAGGGGGGGGGGCGAAAATTTTAAAACCCAGTTGATTGAAAACTTAAATCCATCCGATGAACCATGATAAAACAAATATAGAAATGATTAAAGATGAACTATAGCAAGAATCAAACAACATTTAAGCAGAGAGCTTATCAAAATCAAGAATGGGATTGGAATATGAATAGGTTTTAAATAAACCTTCCAAGAACACAATAATATCTGAAAATTTAACAAATATAGAGAGATATAGGTCGGAAATCATACCATTTGAGATTGTTGTGATGAAGGATGAAGAGAGGATGATTTCTTGAGTGTTTTATCTTTTGGGGCCATGAATTTATAGAAAGAAATGGAGAGAATCAGACAAGGGGGCGCAGAAGAGAGAGAGTTTTTAGAGAAAGAAAGTGTCTTAGAGAGAGAAGGAGTCAGAGAGAGTGAAAAGAGAGATAGTGGGAAGGGAGTATATGGGCGGTTATGGGAAGTGAGGAGGTGGAAAAGTGGGAGGTTACCTCTGCAGATCAGAATTGACAGAAAAGAGTCCTTTTGTTTTTAAATGAGAGCCAATGACGGCGGAGCAATAATATCATAATGATTTGAATTAAATAAAAGCGAGGGAAAAATGAAAATTACTTTAATACCCTTGAAGTCAATTCATCACATCTTCTAAATATCTCTAAGGTTAGAATACTTACCTGGAATCCATGCGTGCGGTAAGTGATGAAGTGGTTACCGTATAATATGCGGTTGACATCTTGTGAATATGACCGTGTATAATGCGGTCAACAAAATAAGGTAGTGATCACTTCTTCGATTTCCCTTGCGGTCGACACTAAGCGGTCGACAAAAATGAGGTAGGGCTCCTTTAAAGCAGTAAACATTTGTCGTTGATTTTCATTGCGGTAGATACATCATGCTGTAGGCATGCGGTTGACGTTTAAGCCGTCGACAATTGTTGTGGTCGACAGAGTTGCTAAGTACCTACTTATTAACAATAACTTGGAGAAACCAAAACATTAGTTCATAAAACATAAGGACAAGTTTAGAGTTCTAGCATACCCATTTCTCCTCTGAGAAATCTGAATCTCTTGGAATCTAGAGCCTTGGTGAGAATGTCTGTAATTTGATTGTCAGTACTCACATACTCTAGATGAATGTTACCTTTCTCCACATGATCCTTGAGAAAGTAGTATTTGATATCAATGTGTTTAGTCTTAGAATGCATGACAAGGTTGTTGGACACATCAATGGTAGATGTATTATCACAATAAATTGGACAATTTTATTCGTTGATTCCGTAGTCAACCAATTGTTGTTTCATCCAAAGCACTTGGCAGCAGCAGCTTCCAGCAGCTATATATTCAGCCTCTGTGGTAGATACCGAAACTGAGGCTTGTTTCTTGTTAGCCCATGAAACGAGTCGATTTCTAAGGAAATGACAAGTTTCACTTGTGCTTTTCCTGTCAATGGTACCTACTGCATAGTCTGCATTTGAGTAACCTATAAGATCAAAATTCGAATCTTTAGAATACCAAAGTCCAAGGTTAATAGTCCCAGATAAATAACGAATAATACGTTTTACAGCAATAAGATGTTCTTCTCGAGGATCCGCTTGATAGCGAGCACAAACACAAACACTAAACATGATATCGGGCCTACTAGTAGTTAAATATAGGAGAGAGCCAATCATACCTCGGTATAAGGTTTGATCAACCTTTTTACCTTTTAAATCTTTATCTAACTTATTACCAGTAGCCATAGGAGTGTCGTATGCCTTTGCATTGCCGAGTCCGAATTTCTTTATGAGATCTTTTGTGTATTTTGCTTGGTTGAGGAAGATGCCTTCAGCACATTGTTTAATTTGTAGCCCAAGGAAGAATGTCAATTCTCCCATCATGATCATCTCAAATTTTCTTTTCATTAACTTCTCAAATCGCTTACACAACAATTCGTTAGTAGAACCAAAAATAATATCATCTACATAAATTTGAACAAGTAAGGTATGATCATGATATTTTGCAATGAATAAAGTTGTGTCGATCTTACCACGCTTAAAACCTTTCTCTAGGAGAAATTTAGATAGAGTATCATACCATGCCTGTGGAGCTTGTTTGAGTCCATACAAAGCCTTTTGAAGTTTATAGACATGATGTGGAAATTTGGGATCTTCAAAACCGGGCGGTTGAGCGACATAGACAGTTTCTTGAAGTTCATCGTTGAGAAATGCACTCTTCACATCCATTCGATAAAGCTTGAATCTTTTGAAAGAGGCATATGCTAAAAATATCCTTATAGCTTCAAGTCGTGTAACGGGGGCAAAAGTTTCATCGTAATCAATGCCTTCTTCTTGTCTATATCCTTGTACCACTAACCGAGCTTTGTTTCTTATGATGGTTCCATTCTCATCCATCTTATTTCTAAACACCCACTTTGTACCAATCACTCCTTGATCCTTAGGTCTTGGAACTAAGTTCTAAACTTTACATCTTTCAAATTGTTTGAGCTCTTCTTGCATAGCCACAACCCAACTTGAGTCTTGGAGTGCTTCATCAACTTTCTTGGGTTCAACTTGAGATATGAATGCGGTAAGTGCATCATAATTTGATCTCCTTGTTCTAACACCAGAATGCAGGACACCAATGGCATTTTGAATTGGGTGATCTCTGACCTCGCGTACTTCATGAGGTAGGTCTGTTTGAGTTGATGGTTGTTGTAAATATTCTAGTGGTACATCATTTGTGCCATCCCAATTATAGGTAAGTTGAGGGATTGGTTGTTCCACATTTATGGGAGTCTCAACTTCAACTCCATTTGAGGTAGCAGTAGATGTGGTAGCTTCTGGTGCTTCATGTGAGATAGGTGGAGGTGCAGTTGAGGTAGATGGATTTCCTTGAGTTGACTGATTTTGTGGTCGAATTGTACCTGTCTTATTAATCTCAACAAAATCATCACTAACATTTGAAGTCAAATATGGCTCAAGGAGAGAATGTTCATCAAAAGTAACATGGACATATTCAACTATCTTAAGAGTGGTTTTATTAAATACACGAAAAGCTTTGAGTGTTTACCATACCCAACAAATATACCTTCGTCGGCCTTAAGAGCAAATTTACCTCGATATTCTTTACCGTTATAAAGAATGAAGCATTTTCAACTAAAAATCTTGAAGTAGGCAATGTTGGGGGTTCTTCCTCTCCAAAGTTTATAAGGAGTTTTGTTGTAGGTCTTGTTGATGAGGGATCGATTTTGAGTGAAGCAAGCTGTGTTGACGGCTTCAGCCCAAAAATATTGAGGTAGCTTCGATTCAGCAATCATCATCTTTCCTGCCTCTATCAACGTTCTGTTCTTTCTTTCCACAACACCATTTTTTTGTGGAACTCTAGTAGCTGAAAAGTTGTGGTCAATACCGTGGTCGTCACAGTATTGAGCGATGCCATTGTTCTTGAATTATGTTCCATTGTCGGATCGAACACTAACGAGGTCGTCTTCTTTTTAGGTTTGGAGCTGTCTAAAGAGCGCCGTCAAAATGTCATAACAATCGTCTTTGGAGATCATCATTTCGACTCATGTATATCTTGAATAATCGTCTACCACAACTAATATATATCTATTGCCTCCAATACTTGCAGTAGTGACAGGTCCAAATAAATCCATATGAAGTATCTGCAAACATCTTGAAGTTGACGGAGTCGTCTTGCTGGAGAAAGACGCTTTTGATTGTTTGCCTAGTTGACAAGCTGAGCACTTTTCATCGTGGTGATCAGCTACCTTGGGTAGACCACGAACTAGATTTTCTCTACCAATCTTGGAGAGATACTTGAAGTTCAAGTGACTGAGCCGTTTATGCCAAAGCCAACTATTTTCGCTAACATTCTTTGCTACAAAACAGAGATTAGAAGAAACACAAGAAGAATTGAAATCAACAATGTAAACATTTTTATTACGAATCCCTTTGAGAAAAGTGATGCCGGAGTTGCCATCCCTAATAAGACAATGAGTTGAAGTGAAGTGGCATTGAAATATTTTGTCGCAAAATTGTGAGATTGAGAGAAGATTGTGTTTTAGACCGGTTACTAGAGAAACATCTTGGATTGTTATTTTTCCTTTTCTGATAACTCCATAACCGATGGTTTTTCCTTTGTTGTTGTCGCCAAAAGTAACTGTTGGACCTTTTTCATTACGGACACTTTCTAATAGATTGATATCTCCAGTCATATGCCTTGAGCATCCACTGTCTTGACACCATAAACTTGTATCTTTGTTAGAGTGACCAGCCATTAGGCAGAGGACCTACAAAATAAACATTTAAAATCGAGGTCCCCTTTTTAATTTTGGGTCCTAAAGATTAGCAGCTTTTGACGACCCACACTTGCCTCACAGAAGGGGGTTTAAGCCTTCTGGGATTGGGTGTGAATCTTAAAAGACATTCAGCAGTCTTGTGACCATAATCATCACACACAGAACAATGGTGGAAGCCACCCAACTGAGGGTTAACAAACTTTGTTGAAGTCTTCAGCACAACATCGTTTACTGGTATGGATGAGGTCGCCTTTACAAAATTCATCCATTTGAACTTTGCCGCCTTTCCACTACCCACGGTCACTGGCTTCCTTGCGGTCACCAACTTCCTTGGTGCGGTCAGCTGACCTCGCGGTAAGTACGTGCGGTAACCTTGCTAGTGCTTTCCGCAGCAGCAGGTTCATCCATGGCAATACCTTTCAACTTTGCCTTGCCAGTTTGTTTTTTAGGGTAGACATAATTGAACACTAGTTTCTTCTTTGGGATTCTAGTATTTGTTCCCTAGTGACACAAGAATTGGTCCACTCATTAGTGATCCGTTTAAGATCGTTTATCTTAGCAACCAATTCTTCATTTTTAACTTTAAATATAGCATTTTATTCTTCCAAGAAACGGTTTTGATCAGTAAGAAGAGTCATGCTCTTGATCTGCTCCTTAAGGAGGGTGAGTTCAGATCTTAATAGAGTTTTCTCCGTCTTAAGCTGAGAAATCTCTTCAGTTGAAAGTGCTAAAGCTTCCTTCATTCCAAAAAACTTACTGATTACCTGTTCAGCTTTTGTAAACATCTTTTCTTGTTCGTCGGGGGAAATGTCAAACTTGACTTGTGGAGTGGTAAGCAGAACTTCCTTCAACTTGGGATTGTATTGAGCCTTCTTTGCTGCACTTACATCACATCTAGAAAATAGAAGATCGCCATTCCTTTAAACTGGAGTTAGGAAACCTTTTTCAGCAAGTTCATCGGCCGTATAACTTATCCGTTTAGGTTTTGCATTTGGTGAGTGACGATTTTCATTATCATCCTCATCATCGGAATGAACGAACAAACAAATATGACCTTCTTCAGAATCCTCGTCGCTTTCATCAGAATCTGACTCTATCCAGGTAGCTAACTCTTTTGTGGCAGAGTCCTCTTCAACGACCATTCCCTTTTGCTTTGAGTATCTAGGAGTGAAGTTGCTTTTCTTCTTCATGTACTCGAATTTGGGAATTGGGTATTCTGATGCGAAATGACCAGTTTTCCTGCAATTAAAACAAACAAGATCCTCTTTCTTCTTGGAGAAGTTAGAGTACTCTTTCTTATTTGTTGAACTGCTTCTTGAAAACCTTGCTGGAGCCTTGCTTGATGATCCGGGCCTTACTGATTTTCTGAACTTTTGAAATCTTTTTACGAACATAGCAAAGTCATCGTCGTCCATATCTAATAATTCAGACGTGGAGATTTTTGGATCTTCTTCTTCGACCATTTCTTCCTTTTTAGCGACCAATGACAAGTTCTTTGTTTTTCCTTCCATCTCTTCAATGTTGTGGAGCTTGATATCAAAAACCTTGAGGTTGGCATAGAGGCTTCTGAGTGACATATCATCTAATAACTTGGTATCTTCAAGAGTGTTTCCTTTGTGAAGATATTGAGAACCAAGAGCGGCTAGAAAATTAACATTGATTTCTTTCTTGGTAAGCTTCTTTCCAAGTGCGGTGTAAGTAGTCACTATTTCACAGTAGCGATCATAAGTGGCTCTAAGTGATTCACCGGGGATCTTAGCGAAGTTATTGAATCTTCGTTGAATTGCAAACTTTTTGCTTTCCTTGCAAGCTTGATCTCCTTCGATGTAATCTTCAATTGCATCCCAAAGTTCTTTTGCAGTAGCACATTCCATAATTTGTCGACGCTGATATGTACATAAAGTACTTAGGAGTATGCTCTTTGCTTTTACATCCATTCCAACAAGTCTTTTCTCTTCATCGGTCCATTCAGCTTTTGGTTTTTTGATCGACGGTGTGTCTGCATTGGTTTCTGGATTCGGATTTGCTTTCATTGGGAAGTATGGTCCAATGGTAAGACAATCACCAAGTTGCTCGTCCATGGAATAGAACTGAGTTAGAATGCTATGCTTCCATACGCCAAAGTTATCTTCGTCGAACGCTGGAACGTGAGTAAAGTTAACCGTTGCCATAGTTTTCTGACTTGCCATTTTGAATTGGCACCCAAGTTGTTAAGCTTAAAAACAAAAGTTTTATGAAGGTGTTTGCTCTGATACCACTTGTTGGTCCCAAAGACACAACAAGGGTATGAAAAGAGGCTAGAGGGGGGGTGAATAGCCGATTTAAAATTATCAACCCTTTTTCAAAATTCAACCTTATGCTTACTATTGAGTTTTATGGTCTAGTAAAAACCACTAGTTCAAAGTAAAATGCGCAGCGGAAGTTTTTGATAAAAACGAGGTAGAGTTGGTTTTGAAATAAAACGACTAGGTAAGTAGATAATGCGGTCAGTAATATTACGGTCGGCAATATTGTGGTCGCCAAAGATTAGTGGACTGAGAAATTGATCTGCGGTAAGGGCAATGCAGCAAGCAATGCGATAAGGTAACCTTGCGGTCGCCTACGTGCGGTCGGCAAGGTTACTGACTAGGTAGGTTGAAAATGAAAGTTTGTGTCTGAGAGTTTTGGCAAAAAGATAAGTAGTCAGAAGTAGTAACTAAGGTAGTAGGCAAGCAACAAACACAATTCACAATCGTTTGAATATCTGGAAAGATCAAAACACTAAACGACAAACAAGATTAATAAGAACAATAAGAACAATGCTAAAAGTAAATTTTCAGAATGTAAATGACACAATGTGTAACGACCCCAAAACTCGTCCCTATTTATTTTATATTTTTGGGGGTTTTAATTTGACATTTTGTGTGCATTTTATGTGTTAGATAATATTTTCTTGACTTGCATATATTATTTGAGTATATGTGATAGTTAAAGTGTTAGTACAAAGATTTTTAAGTTGGATAAATGAGTTAGTGAACTATAGGGTTATATGTGAAAATATAACTAGAGGGGTTTAATTGTTAGAAATGAAAGTAGAAGGGCCTTAGGGGAATGACTATAAATAGAAAAAGGTATGCTTATCTTCTTTACTTTTCATTCTCTGGGAAATTCACACACACACACACACACACTAAAAATAAACTCTCCCTCCATGTTAAGCAACAAGAAAGGTTAGGGTTCCTAACTTTGATAATTTTTATCATTTTATTTACTACTCCATTTTAAAATCTAATTATACCAAAATGTTCAAGGTGTTGAGTAGAGTATTCCTACCCGATCAAATATTATTTTCTCGATACTTTTTCCCGAAATAGGTAAGTTACTAATTTCCCTTAAATAGTAAAATGGTCATATATTTGCTATATGTGTGATATGTGGTGAAATTATTGTGAACATAATTTATTTGTGATACTTGTTTATTTGGGACAAAGGGAGTATAATTATACTGGGTAAGTGACTTGGTTTGTATGCAAGGATGTATATGGAGTATGTTTATATCCTGAGAATGTTAGTATAAGTGTTTGAAAGTATACTCCTACTTGTGGGACGGTAAAATATTAACTTGAGTTAAATGTTAAATAAGTATATTATAAAAATTATACTATTATTCTTGGGACGGGAAAATGAATGAATGTATCCCATTAATATTCTACAAAAGGTTGAGTATCTAGTCGCATGGGATGCAACTAGAAAAATGTTAAGATTAAGATTCTAATTAGTAAACTAGAAATCGTTTTTAGTGTCACTAATTTAATGTACCTTCATTGTGTCAATAATCGTTATTACACAAGTCAAGGGACTAATATCTTATCTAGACATATACTCAGACATTTCTATCTTACTCGAAAAATCGTCAAAGATGGGAGATGTCAAAATATGCAAAATACCTCATGATAATAACAAGGATAATTATCCTACATACGCTCGTTTGCAATTATGATGGAGATCATAACTAAGCTCAATGGGTATTGGATACGCGTTGATTAGGCCTAGTGCAAGTGGGAGATTGTTGGATATTATGCCCTAGGCCTTTGAGAAAGGCCTATGCGTTATATCATAGCTTCATTGTTATAGAGATAACAAACCAGATTATTATATCTTTTGCATGTTTATTATAATAATCATTGTCTCTAGCACTTATGAAGGGCTAGCATGAGTTTAATGGATAATCATATGATGATTATAGCGTATAGGATACGGATTAAACTTGTGGATACATGTTGGAGAACAAGTACTGGATAGACCCGTTATGAGATTTATGTCATGGTCAAGTGTCATAATTAAATCTCATAATAGTTATATCATTCATACTTAGACCTGAGATTATCATAGTCTTCCACATGATGAACATTATATTTGACGTACTCAAATGCTACCCCTAACCGGGAAGTTATAAAGGCTACGATTGGCATAATCAGATTCTTGTAGGGAAGAATGATAAGTCGAGATGGGATTTGTCCCTCCCTCAAGAGAGATATCTGCTTGGCCACTCGATGAGTGAGATTGATAATAGTGTACGGCCGTACCCAAATGAATTGAAGTGTTCAATGTTATTTGCTCATATCAATCTACTCGGGATCGAGAAAGCATTGGACAACATAAGTTGATGTGGACCATGACTTATGTCCAGTATGATATCGTGTGACAAAGGGATTGTGATATGTTCTATAAGGTTACTTTGGGCTTTCAAATATATACTAATTGGGTAGTCATAATGGCTTGCTAGAGTCCGCTTATGACTTACGGGTTCTGACTTGTTCGGACTCGTTGCTAACTTAGTATAATCCTATTGGGTCACACACAATAGAACAGATTGAATAAGACAGAAAAAAGGGGAAAAATTGGATCCTGCTGGAAGGATCCGTACGGATGGTTTGGGAGCCACCCAACCAATCCGTACAGATGGTTTGTCTAGGTGGAAAACAGTTTGTTCAGATCTCTTGTTTGACAAAGAATCCTGATCCCAAAAGGAATTAGGTTTATACCCTATTATATATGGGTGCAGTCGGGTTTGAGAAATCTAATGGTTGATTTTAGAAATCATAACATGTTGTTTGAGAAACAATTACACACATATAGAGGGGATTATTAGTTTTGAGATTGAGAATCATCATAACTCAATAATCAATGAAGCAAAATAATTCTTACGAAGAAATCATTTCTTCATCAAGCCTTGGGTGTAGCAATCCAGATCAAGAAGGTGTTCTTGATATCCGTTTGACATGTGGATACCGATAGAGGGTGTTTGCTTTAACACCTTAAAGTCTGTGTTCATGGATTCGATCTTCAAGGGTATGTTTCTTTCATCTTGTATTTAATTTAATCAACATGCACGAATCCGGGCTCTTAGGTGTTTGATTTTATCTGTTTAATCCGCTGCGCATGATGCATCAAAACCCAACAATTCTTGCACTGCCTAATGGGAATGATGAATTGGTAATTTATAGTGATGCTTAAAAAGAACGCTTGGGGTGTGTTTTAATGCAGAGTGGGAAGGTAATTGCCTATGCTTCAAGGAAGTTAACTCCTAGTGAGCATAATTATCCGACCCATGACATGGAGCTTGTAGCTATTGTTTTTGCGTTACACAAATGGAAGCATTATTTATATGGAGCAAAGTTCGAGATTTTCACAGATCATCAGAGTTTAAAGTATCATTTCTCCCAGAAAGAGTTGAATAATAGACAACGAAGGTGAATGGAGCTATTGAAGGATTATGATTGCACTATTTCTTATCATCCGGGCAAGGCGAATGTGGTAGCTGATGCTATTAGCCGGAAGTCTTATGTAGCTTCATTGATGGTTCGAGAATGGAAGATGTTAGAAGATGCTCGAGATTTATGTCCTTATGAGTCAAGGCATGGGGATGTATTTACGAATATCAGAGTATTACCAACTTTAATTCAACAGATAAATGATGCTCAGAAAGATGACCCCGAGTTAGTGAAGATAGTGGGAAAATCAAAAATGGAAGATTTGAAGACTTTTCTCTCAGTTCTAAAGGGGTGTTGACTTTCAGAGGTCGATTGTGTGTGCCTAATGTTGATGGGATTAAACTTCAAGTTCTCGAGGAAGGCCATAAGTCAAGGTATACTATTCATCCCGGGAGTACCAAAATGTATCAAGATTTGAATCAATATTGGTGAGGCCTCATTCTCCCCCATCTTCTCTTCATCTCTTCTTCTTTTTGTTTATTTACTTATCTTATTCCATTACAATAATATTATGAAATGGAACCAAGCCTTGGAGTGATCAATTGTGCCCTTCATGCCTAGTGTGTGATTTATGGGTTACAAACCATGATGATCAAGGCTTGTTATGTTTAAATGCACCTTTATTTTATTGTCATTTACATTAATGCACTTTACATTCAAGTATTTACTTTTGTTGTCTTTAAATTAATGCAATTTACTTCCAAGTCTTTACATTTATGTTGGTTTATTTGAGTTTGATTAACTTTGGATGGTAAAGTCTCAATCTTTACCATTCAAGGTCTTGATCAACTCATAATAATGTCCCTTTTGATGGTAAAGATTCAATCTTTATTCATCTAAAGGTTGATTTCTTGTTTCCCCAAGGCTTTCCTTGGATGAATCATTTATTTGGATGTTAAAGTTCCAATCTTTAACCATCCAAATGATGATCTTGGCTCAAAAGCCATGATTTATCAACTTTCTTCATATTTCCCCAATAATTGCCTTGATCACACCCAAGAATCTTTGTTTTTGGTGTTTAACTAGTGATCAATGGCATAGGGATGATCTTATTCATATTTTGTAACTAGCAAATAGGCTGAACAGAGCCAAATCAGTCCAGGTTTAGCAGAATCCCCTGTTTCTGCCTGAGACTGGACTGATTCCTGAGAATCTGTCAAAACCTCTTAGACAGCCCCATAGAGCCGTACGGCTGGTTTGTCCAGGGGAGCATTTTTCCAGTTTTTGCCAATTTCTGTTAGATAATTTGCAAAGTAAACCCTTTTTGTTAAATACTTAACTGATTCTGTTAAAAGTCAGTCTCTCCCATCTTCAAGAACACACACACACTTGCACAATTTTAACAAACTTTAGGGAGACTCAGTTTTTTTGAGGCACTTTGGGTGAACTACCGGTTGAGTTCTTCCCAAAGCGTAACCTGACCTCCGAACTCACAATCTCAAACTTTTTTCGTTAAATTTGGGTTTTAAAATTAAATTAACGTGGCGACTTCGTTAAACATTGAAAGTGCCGTGTTTGGCATTCTCGAGGGAAACTTCTCCATTTTCCCGCGGGGGATCCTTACAGTCACTTATGTCGCGACCCCGACCCCGCGGGCCCGGAGTGCGAGAGCTGGACGTCGACTTAACACACAAATACTAAAATACTGAAGATAAAATTTCCATTTTTATACCCAAAAGGTTTAAAACACAGTTTTAGAAATCCAAGTTAACAATAACAAAATACTACTAGTATAAGCTCCACAAGCTTACACCCAAAAATACAAAAGATTACAAATCTTAAAGACGTCATTGTTGGTAAAACTATCCCCAAAAGGTTATACATTTAAATAATGCAAACCGATCAATAACAACCTGCCCAAAACCTCAATCCTCTTGACGTCCTCCTCGATCCGCAAATCCTAATCCTTTCCTCTTGGGGGGGGGGTTAAGGAAAAACAAAGATAAAAGAAAGGGGGTGAGATCTCAACTACATGACATGCTATGATGCAATAAACAATAATAATATCTCACATAGCACGTAGCAAATACCATTCAACAGATAGCAGCTGAAATAAACAAGTAACAAAGGATACTGAGCCAAGGTTTCCCCAATAAAGGATATAACAATCTGATCACTGACGATAGGGCCGCATCGAAGAGCAGCATCAATAAGCAGCATCAAAGAGCCGATAACCAATCAACGATAGCAGCATAATAGCTGAAGAGAAAACCCCGGTACCGGAACCAATAACCAAACGATAACTGAGTATACGACACAAAGTCGCAACCCCTTATAATAGCTAGACTGTTCCCAAGAAAGGAGCTAGCTCATCTCACTTCCAAGGCCAATCTGGAGGAGGGTAATAATGGGGCAAAACAATGGTCAAGAATTATAATGGACTCAGCTCATTGCCATTATAATCTTTCGCATCGCCCGAAACACACAAATACCAGCTGGACTTTCAAGTAAAGGCTAAGTAATAAAATACTAGCTTAAATAAACCACTTATGATTCCAAAGTAGGGAACCATTCCAAATAATCACCAAAAAGGTAAACCAATCCAAACAATCACCATAAAGAGACAGTGATTACTCATGAAGAGTTTAACAACAACGATAGCAAGGAATTTCTCATAACAGAGTTCAATTAACAACAACGGTATTATTCAAAGGGGGTCCAACAATATTGATCATTAGACAAGATGATACTAAAACAAGGATCCATATCGAATGCATCCTAAAACGATACACGCAAGTCACTCATACAGAGTACTACCCAAACGGTCGCTCTCAAATAACACAACGATTATCACTAACGTGACCCTAAACGTCCACTCATTGCGGAAGTATCCCAAGACTCTCAAACAATAATTAATCATATCCCAAATCACACTAACTCACAAAGGAACCAAATTCATCATTAGAGTATTCCATAGTGGCCATTAAGTCTAAGAGGATGATACCCGAAACTAGGGTTAAGGCTATGACCTAATCCAAGAACAAAGAAAGAATAAGTGCCAAGAAATAGGGGCGGGCGGGCGCCCAGGTCAGGGCGGGCGGTCGCCTGGAGCGGGCGGGCGCGCGGAAGAGGGCAAGCGGGCGCTTAAATGGCCAGGAGGTTTGGCCGCAGAAAAAGGGAAGGTGGGCGGGCGCCTGGCAAGGCCCGGGCGGGCGCTCGGTCGACAGACAGGGTGAAGTTTCAGCTGGGTTCATCAAAGATTCATCCCATTTCTCAAATCAACCCAAAATCAAACTTTCTAACTAGTTTACCCAAATGCCAAAATAACTCCTAAGCCTAAAAATAACTCATAAGGCATCATTTAACAACCCAAACCAAGATTTAATCCCAACATTCTCAAAATCACAAAAGATGAACAAGATGCAAATAAATTCCAAATAATTTCTAAACTCAACCAAAATGACATAGATATCAACAAGAACATCAATAGAGTTAAAGATGAGCATTTTTAACATAAATGGGGGAAAAGTAACTTACTTGAGATTTCTCAAAGATGATGGATTTCAAATATTTTTGGCTTCCTACGATCCTATCGACGATCTAAACAAGATTCATGTTTTAAGAAATGAGAAATAATGAGAGGAAGATGAAGAAAATGAAGAGAGAAGGGGGAGAAGAAAAACTTACCCACAAACATGGAGAGAGAGAGAGAAATGCTGGGAATGAATTGTTGGTAGTGGTGCCCTAGGCACGTTTAATAAACGTTGTAATTGTTATCATTTATTTCATATCAATAAAGAGATGTTTTGATTATTATTGTTGTTCATGTTTACTTATAATAATCTCCGTCCCTAGTACTTGTTAAGCACTAGTATAAAGGCTAAATGATCATGGGATGATCATGTTAGATTTATGGGTACTTGTTTGGAACAAGGTACTGGACATGACCCGCTGTATGAGATTTATGTCATGGTCTATGTAGTACATATATCTCATATTAGTTATGTCATTTGAATCCTTAGACATGAAGTTATTATAGTCTTCCACTTGATGAAAATTATGTTTGACATATTCAAACGCTACCTTTAACCGGGTAGTTATAAAGGGTATGATTGGCATGATCGGATTCACGTAGGGAAGAATAATAAGCTAAATGGATTTGTCCCTCCTCGGAGAGATGTCAAGCTTGGGCCTCTCGTAGGAATGATGTTGATGAAATGTTCGGCCGGACTCAAATGAATTGATTGGATCAATGTCATTTGGATTATCAACATATTCGGAATCGAGAAAGTATTGAACAAAACAAGTTGACTCTTTGACCATGACTTGTGTTCAATGATATCGTGGACAAAAGGATTATGACATATTCTAAGAGGAATGCGAACTTGTATCTAGTTATACTAATTGGGTAGGTATGACGGTTTGCTAGAACCTAATCATATCTTATGGTTTCATGTTTGAACCCATTGCCAACTTAGTATAATCCTAGAGGGTCACACACAATAGAACGAATCTTTAAAAGGACTACATTGGAATTTTGGAAATTCTGGACATTCTGGGGAAGTGGGCGACCGCACATAATGGACTGGGCGGCCGCACACTTAGCTCAGATTTGTACTAGTTTGTTTCAGATAGTTGTGCGACCGCACAGTGCATTCTGGGCGGCCGCACAGTACTGTCGGGTGGCAGATTCCTAATTTGATTAGGAAATGAATTTTGGACGGATTTTGACACAAGTTTCCTATTTGGAATAGGTCATATTTGTGTATAAAAGACCAAATTCGGCCAGCACTCTAAGCTAACGATTTTGTGAGTCTCAAAGAGTTTGAGAAAGGGTTTATTTTGTTCTAAGACATTCTTGGTTGAAGAGCAAAATAATACACAAAATAAATTCCATATAGTTCTTTTGATTGTGAAAAAGTGTTTCACAATTTGGTCTAGCAACCAAGATCAAAGAAGCTCCTTTGATATTCGTTCGAAGTGTGGATACCGCTAGAGGGTGAAAATCATCATCTTCAAAGTTCGTGTTCAAGCTTTGTGATCGTGATCAAGTCTTCAAACCTCCACCAAAGACCAAGAGAATTTGATAGCTATCAAGGGTTAGTTTATTCCTTTATTCTTATGTTGTATTTGATTTAATCATATGAACGGATCCATGGCTTTGGGTTTCAAAATTTTAAATGCTAAATTCCGCTGCGCATGTTTGATCGAAACCCAACAGTGGTATCAGAGCCCCGTTCATGTTGATTATTTCAATGCCTTAATCGTGTTATGTGTATATAAATTGTTTATGTGCCTTGCATGATATGAATATTGGAATATGTGATGTTTATGTGTTATGTGATTTTATGTGGTTTATTGTTTTGCAACTTTAATCGCACGATTCAATCGCAATAAATAAATTATGGTGGATTCAGAATTGTTGATTATTAATTTTTGATTGGATCAAAGTTTTAATAATCGGGGAAAAACGATTTTGAGACAAAATTTTCGAACTTTGAAAATTCTGCACATTCTGATGGCACCGAGCGACCGCACAAAACGCCTTGGGCGGTCGCACAGTTTTGGGCGACCGCACAAGGGTTTTTGGGCGGCCGCACAAGGGGATCAGAAGGTCTGATTTTGGTTGAAAACCAGGATCTGGAATTTTTCGAAAGATTCAACAAAACCAGTAACAGAACCAGTCCAGACTTGCTGATCTGGAATGGGTTTTGGGTAGTTGGTTTGTGTATGGATTTTGGGGTTTGATTTTCCTATTTGTTTTAGTCTTGTGATTCCTAGATTGGTTCAAGGTTTGGATGGCAAATCTGCGTTCATCGAGATTGTGTTTCCCAAACTTGATCGCAATCAAAGTTTCAAAGATAAAACGAAGTTAGAATTATGAAGAGTTCATAATTGCTAAAATTGAGAAAGAAAGTTCTTGATTCAATAATTGGAGATCCATGTGGAATTGTGAATGCAATTGGAATACGTTCATCGAGACCATCTATTGCTTAGTTTCGGCCACATGGACTACTTTCTTGGTTTCTTGAATTAGTGCGGGATTGTGGTTGCCTAATGGCTTAGTTCGACCGCACTTCTTGTTGTCTTGATTTGGAGATAATTACCAAAGTTGAAATAGTCTCATCCTCATAATTATAGAGAAACTAATGACACATAAATACCATGCTTAAATTAATGGGGATTAATTTAGTGGCTAAACTTGATGTGTAACATGTTTATATTATGTGCTCATAAATGTGTTATATGCTATATGTGATGAACCTTCAAAGAAAGTTTTAAGTCCTTTTTCCATGCCATGATTAAAACACTTGTTTATACATGAGTAATTTTATGTGGGCTCGCCAAAGCGAGGTGCATTGATTTTATTCATGTTTGAGCAAGATGAGTGAATAAGAGTTTCCTATGCGTTTAAAATGGTTGGACTTAATTAAGCGTCAAAACAGTTTTGGGCTTAAGGCAAAGATGAGATTTAACATGCTTTTTGAAATTGGATTTCTTAAAGAATCTCATGAAAAGAACTGAGAGTCATATGAGATATGATTGACAAGAGTTGTCTACCTAATTGATTTAATTTTGAGCGGTGCGCCAAAGCGTACTCAAAATTAGATTAAAGCGGGATCTCAACCCATTTAAATTATACTATACATTGGATGTATAAAGAAGGTTGTATAATTTGGTGGGAGTATTTTGTTTTAAAATACATTAATTATTTCTTTAATGAAAACCGGTACTTATTAAATTTTGGAAATTTTTGCATATTTGTAGATAATGACTAATAACACTCAATCAATGTCGTTGCGATCGATCCTTGAGAAGGATAAGCTCGAAGAGAATGGTACCAACTTTATGGATTGGATCCGTAGCATAAGAATCGTTCTTAGGCAAGAAGATAAGTTGTACATTCTCGATGGGCCTCTCCCCGCTGAACCACCGCCTACTGCCCCTAGGGTAGAAAGAGACAATTACAAGAAACATCGTAATGATTCTAGAGATGTAAGTTGTCTCATGCTTGCTGCTATGTGTTCAAAACTCCAACAAAGTTTGGAACATTTGGAAGCCTATGAGATAGGCGTGGAGTTGAGAACCATGTTTCAAGAGCAAGCTAGGCAAGAGAGGTACAAGACCATTGTTGCATTCACTACTTGTAAAATGAATGAAGGGCAACAAGTGGGTCCTCATTTTCTTAAAATGAAAGGTTATGTAGAGCACCTTGAGAAACTTGGCTATCCAATCCCATTGGAGCTAGCCACGGATCTCATTCTTAATTCATTGCCTAAAAGTTATAATCAGTTTGTAATGAATTATAACATGCATGGAATGGATAAGAATCTCTCTGAGTTGCATGGGATGCTCATAACTGCAGAGATGAAAATTGTGGAGAAAGGTTCTCCGTGCTCTTGGTTCATGATGGGAAGAAGGCTAATGCCAAAGGAAAGGGTAAGAAAGTTATCAAACCCAAAATAAGAAAGGCAAAGGTTGCCAAGGCTTCTGAGGCAAAACCCGATTCACAAAAGGATGTAATCTGTTTCCATTGTCAAGAAATTGGTCATTGGAAACGTAATTGCAAGGCTTTCTTGGAAGAGCAAAAGAAGAAGAAGAGCAGCAAGGCTGCGTCGACTTCAGGTATCTATATGATAGATATTCTCCTTTCTACCACTGATTCTTGGGTATTGGATACCGGATGTGGTTCTCACATTTGTCTAAATGTGCAGGTACTAAAGAATAGGAGACTGCTTAAAGAAGGTGAAGTAGATCTACGTGTGGGGAATGGAGCAAGAGTTGCTGCATTAGCCGTAGGGACTTATGAAGTCACTTTACCTTCCGGATTAATTCTTGTTTTGAACAATTGTTATTATGTTCCGGATTTAAGCCGAAATATTATTTCAATTTCTTGTTTGGATAATGAAGGTTTTAAGTTTCTTATTGAGAATAAGAAATTTTCTATTTATTTAAATGATGTGCTTTATGGTATTGCTAATTCATTTAATGGCCTTTATATCTTGGGTGTCAAGAATGAAAATAATGTCTATCATGTAAATAAGAATTCTAAACCTAATGATGTAAATCATACTTATTTGTGGCATTGCCGTCTTGGTCATATTAATGAGAAGCGTATCTCAAAACTCCATGGGGACAGACTTTTGGGTTCATGTGACTTAGAGTCATATGATACTTGTGAGTCGTGTCTTCTTGGAAAAATGACTAAGACACCTTTTACCAAGTTGGGTGAAAGGGCAAGCGACTTATTGGGGTTGATACATTCCGATGTATGCGGACCATTAAGTAGCAATGCTAGGGGAGGATTTCAATACTTCATAACCTTCACTGATGATTATAGTAGATTTTGGTATGTTTACCTAATGAAACATAAAAGTGAAGCATTCGAGATATTTAGAATATTTCAAAATGAAGTAGAAAAACAACTTGTCAAAAGTATAAAGGCACTTCGATCAGATCGAGGTGGAGAATACTTGAGTCAAGAATTTGATGATCATCTAAAGAATTGTGGAATAGTTTCACAATTGACTCCACCCGGAACACCACAATGGAATGGTGTGTCCGAGAGGAGGAATCGGACTTTGTTAGACATGGTTCGATCAATGATGAGTCAAGTTGATCTTCCAATATCCTTTTGGGGTTACGCTCTAGAAACCGCTGCTTTCACACTAAATCGTGTTCCAACTAAATCGGTTCAAAAGACTCCATATGAGATGTGGAGCGGAAAGAAGCCTTGTCTATCTTTCATGAAGATTTGGGGTTGTGAAGCTTTTGTCAAAAGACTTGTCTCAGACAAACTTGCACACAAATCTGATAAATGTATTTTCGTGGGATATCCTAAGGAAACTAAAGGATATTACTTTTACAACCGAGAGGACAACAAAGTGTTTGTTGCCCGAACTGGTGTCTTTCTAGAGAAAGAGTTTCTCTCTAAAGAAATCAGTGGGAGTAAAATAAATCTTTAAGAAATTCGAGACCCAGAAAATAACATTGAACCAATAGTGGAACAAGAACAAGAACCACAAGGAGTTGTGGAACCTGTTCAAAATACACAAGCAACTCGCAGATCTAGTAGGTTACGATCCGAGCCCGAGAGATATGGATTTCTCGTAACGGATAGTAATGAGGTAGAAATCATTGAGAATGATGAACCGTCAACCTACCAAGAGGCGATGTCTTCTCCTGATTCGGACAAGTGGCTTGGAGCCATGGAATCCGAATTGCAATCCATGCAAGACAATCAAGTTTGGAATTTGATTGATGTGCCCGAAGGTGTAAAAACCATAGGATGCAAATGGGTCTTCAAGAAGAAGACTGACATGGATGGGAAGGTGCATACTTACAAAGCTAGGCTTGTAGCGAAGGGTTATAGGCAAGTTCATGGTATTGACTATGATGAGACCTTTTCACCCGTAGCAATGATCAAGACTATAAGAATTTTGCTTGCCATTGCCGCATATCATGACTATGAAATATGGCAGATGGATGTCAAAACCGTTTTCCTGAATGGAAAACTCCAAGAGGATGTGTATATGACACAACCAGAAGGTTTTGAACAAGATTCTAAGGTATGCAAATTGCAAAGATCCATCTATTGATTGAAGCAAGCTTCAAGGAGTTGGAATCTCCGTTTTGATGAATCGGTCAAAGAGTTTGGTTTCATCAAGAACGAAGATGAGCCTTGTGTATACAAGAAGATTAGTGGGAGCATAGTGCTATTCCTTATTTTATACGTGGATGACATATTGCTCATTGGAAACGACATTCCTACACTTCAGTCTGTGAAGACTTGGTTAGGAAAGTGCTTCGCAATGAAAGATATGGGTGAAGCCGCATATATTCTTGGCATTAAGATCTATAGAGATAGATCAAGGAGGCTACTTGGTTTAAGCCAAAGTACATACATTGACAAGGTCATTAGAAGATTCCGTATGGAAAATTCTAAGAGAGGAACCTTGCCCGTGTTACATGGAGTTTCTCTAAGCAAGACTCAATGTCCTAAGACAAAAGATGAGCGTGAGAAAATGAATGATGTTCCATATGCTTCGGCAATTGGGTCCATCATGTATGCCATGATTTGTACTAGACCGGATGTGTCTTATGCTTTGAGCATGACAAGTAGATACCAATCCGACCCTGGCGAAAATCACTGGATAGCTGTAAAAGCGATTCTTAAGTACTTGAGAAGGACTAAAGACTCATTTTTGGTCTATGGAGGAATGGAAGATGATCTCGTTGTAAATGCTTACACGGATGCAAGCTTCCAAACTGACAAAGATGATAGCCGATCGCAATCCGGTTTTGTGTTTATGTTAAATGGTGGAGCTATAAGCTGGAAGAGTTCCAAGCAAAGTACAACCGCTGATTCTACAACAGAAGCTGAGTATATTGCTGCATCGGATGCAGCAAAGGAAGCTGTTTGGATTAAGAAGTTCATAACTGGACTTGAAGTGGTTCCTAGTATTGCTAATCCAATAGACCTTTATTGTGATAATAATGGTGCTATTGCTCAAGCAAAGGAACCAAGAGCACATCAGAGATCCAAACACATACTTAGGCGCTTTCATATCATTCGAGAGATCGTTGATAGGGGAGACGTAAATATATGCAGACTACCTACTGATGACAATGTTGCGGACCCGCTAACAAAGGGACTTCCACAAGCTAAACATGATAGTCATGTTAGGTCCATGGGTATTAGATACATGGGAGATTGGGCCTAGGGCAAGTGGGAGATTGTTGGTAGTGGTGCCCTAGGCACGTTTAATAAACGTTGTAATTGTTATCATTTATTTCATATCAATAAAGAGATGTTTTGATTATTATTGTTGTTCATGTTTACTTATAATAATCTCCGTCCCTAGTACTTGTTAAGCACTAGTATAAAGGCTAAATGATCATGGGATGATCATGTTAGATTTATGGGTACTTGTTTGGAACAAGGTACTGGACATGACCCGCTGTATGAGATTTATGTCATGGTCTATGTCGTACATATATCTCATATTAGTTATGTCATTTGAATCCTTAGACATGAAGTTATTATAGTCTTCCACTTGATGAAGATTATGTTTGACATATTCAAACGCTACCTTTAACCGGGTAGTTATAAAGGGTATGATTGGCATGATCGGATTCACGTAGGGAAGAATAATAAGCTAAATGGATTTGTCCCTCCTCGGAGAGATGTCAAGCTTGGGCCTCTCGTAGGAATGATGTTGATGAAATGTTCGGCCGGACTCAAATGAATTGATTGGATCAATGTCATTTGGATTATCAACATATTCGGAATCGAGAAAGTATTGAACAAAACAAGTTGACTCTTTGACCATGACTTGTGTTCAATGATATCGTGGACAAAAGGATTATGACATATTCTAAGAGGAATGCGAACTTGTATCTAGTTATACTAATTGGGTAGGTATGACAGTTTGCTAGAACCTAATCATATCTTATGGTTTCATGTTTGAACCCATTGCCAACTTAGTATAATCCTAGAGGGTCACACACAATAGAACGAATCTTTAAAAGGACTACATTGGAATTTTGGAAATTCTGGACATTCTGGGGAAGTGGGCGACCGCACATAATGGACTGGGCGGCCGCACACTTAGCTCAGATTTGTACTAGTTTGTTTCAGATAGTTGTGCGACCGCACAGTACTGTCGGGTGGCAGATTCCTAATTTGATTAGGAAACGAATTTTGAACGGATTTTGACACAAGTTTCCTATTTGGAATAGGTCATATTTGTGTATAAAAGACCAAATTCGGCCAGCACTCTAAGCTAACGATTTTGTGAGTCTCAAAGAGTTTGAGAAAGGGTTTATTTTGTTCTAAGACATTCTTGGTTGAAGAGCAAAATAATACACAAAATAAATTCCATATAGTTCTTTTGATTGTGAAAAAGTGTTTCACAATTTGGTCTAGCAACCAAGATCAAAGAAGCTCCTTTGATATTCGTTCGAAGTGTGGATACCGCTAGAGGGTGAAAATCATCATCTTCAAAGTTCGTGTTCAAGCTTTGTTATCGTGATCAAGTCTTCAAACCTCCACCAAAGACCAAGAGAATTTGATAGCTATCAAGGGTTAGTTTATTCCTTTATTTTTATGTTGTATTTGATTTAATCATATGAACGGATCCATGGCTTTGGGTTTCAAAATTTTAAATGCTAAATTCCGCTGCGCATGTTTGATCGAAACCCAACATGAATGGGGTGAGGGAGAAAGAGAGGGAGTAGGGAGAAGATGATTAAAACCAAACTTACACTTAGACCCCTCCCTTACTACTACTCTCTAAAAACAAACTCCCCACTAACAATTAAGATTCAACACTTCTACACTAGCACAAATGACCCAAATAAAATGCTAGTCATAATTTATTATAACACATAAATTGCACACATAAATTATTAATTAAATAATAATTTAAATAAATAAATAAGCAAATAAATAAATAATAATTATTTAATACTAATAAAATAGAGCCTAGTTTTCGGGTCGTGACAACTTATCTAGAATTATATTGCAAACTACTCTAACATTTGATTAAAACTTCTTATATTTTAAAGAACTCTCGGGATTGAGATATGATTAACATATGTTCATTAAATACTCATGCTCTTTAGATTAAAGTTTCATAAAAAACCAAGGATGGTACATTAAGTGTGTACTACTTCTCACGATCAAGCTAGTAATACTTGTATTCTAATACTAATCATGGTCTATCTCTCGATGATCCACAATTAGTAAGAATCCATTAAGTTTATAAAAACCCACGTACTTTCCAATCAAGGAACACCACTGTGCCATTAATCTACGCTCGTGATTAATAGAAACCTATTTTACTTCATATGGTTCCACTAGTCGAGATTCACAGCTAAGTTCTTTTCTCGACTAACTAGAATTCATACGAAATATGGACGTCATCATGTTCATAGGCGTGAGTACAATATGAAGAAAATTGTTTTAATATGAAGTTGGAAAAGAGAGCATGAATAAAGATGAACATATGAGGTTGAGTTTCCAACCCCAAGAATAAGGGGGATTACTCACTGACCATTGATAAAACTACAAAGATTGCATGCAAATAAGACATAAAATAAAGTAGAAGAGAAAGATAATTATTCACAACACTTGTAGGAAGAACAAAGGGTGATAAAATAATCTTCAATATATTGATATTTCAAATTAGAATTTTTGCTCAAGAACACTTAAATCATTCTCACAATTTTCTGGAGTTTAATGATGTTTTTTGAACTATAATCTTGCTAGAGTATTTTATAAAAAATCCGGATCCCCAAAAAGGCATAAAATGTCTTCTTATATAGGCCTTGGGACCAAGTGTTGTACCAATTCCCGGATTTTATCAAAAAGAAGAAAATCTCTTACATGACATGCACGCGATGTAACTAATTCTTAGATTGTATGTTAATAAAAGTATTGGAAAAAATGACTACTTAAAGTAAACGTACTTACACCTTTCATATCAAATAAAGAACCTAATATTTAGTGTCTAAAATGTACTTGTACTTTTATAAGTGATATCAAATAATGCAATATTTAAAATTTCAAATGGATGACATTAAAAAAAGTTAACATTTTGATAACGGAGTTGTGAGAGCCCGCGTTCAAAACCTAATCCGCGCTCGTGTTCTCATAATGGTTTCCCTACTTTGGTTTTGAAAATAGAGTCGCTACCTCATTTTATTAAAGGAAAATAGAGATAAAACCTTTTTGATTTGAAAAGAGAAGTGGGTTCGGGGGCTAAGAGGAGAAGGTGTTAGGTACTCCGCTCGCCCTTTCGGTCTCTAGCATGCTTCCGCCTACGATCGATTTTAAGTGCCTTGTTGAAAAATGGTTTTTATGGCTTAACTTAAGAAAATATGTGTGTTTATTTACAAGGAGTCTCCTAATCTAGGCATGTTCGTTTTAAATCACAAACGGGAATCGATTTGGGTGGATTCCCGATTGGTTTTGAAAATGGTTTGAATCACATAGAATCACATAGACAAGGAACAACATTCAAGAGGAAGGGGGAATTATGTAAAATTTGGGGATTATTACAAAACATATACAAATGGGAGGCAAATCCCATATTCAAATAAATGTCCAAAGCAAGGTTGATGTTGAAGTTCATGGATTTCTACTGATTGCCATGATAGTGTACCTGTTCAAACCTAATCCAAATCCAGAAAAACAAACTTCGGATTTACTCCCAACATGTTATAGAATACATATGAATTTTTTTCTTAATTTTTGGATTATTATTTTATTCTCAAATCATGCAAGGAACACAGAAGTAAAATCTGCCCATAATCAGAAAACAGAGCACATCTCATTTTGATTCAAAATTTACATCATCAAGAAATGCAAATATATGAAAAATGAAAACATGAAAGTTGAAGATAACATATCAAATATGAATCTTGAGAATTTGAAATTCCAAAAAAATGTTTAAATATTTCAAAACACTTCTGAAATCTAATGTCAGAAACATGACAGCTTCAATTTTGAGAGCATGCACTTGGATCAGAAAATGGAAACGTATCTTTCCTTAGATCAAACAATTATTTCAAGGGTATGAGTAGTTTCCTTAGAATGCTAGGAACAATATTCATTTTATGACTCAAACCCATAAAATCAATTTTAATGCATGTTTATGGCATGAAAAGGCAGAGTGGTCAGAAACATAATACACTGGACAGCAGACATGGAGCAGGGAAACACATTTCAAAACATGATCTAAACATGGAATCAGACCTTATAATTGAGCATGGTTTTACCCAAACATGTTATGAACATTATCAAGTGTTTATTGATGAACAAATGTGGGCCAAA
The DNA here is from genome assembly GCA_026119855.1 of Campanula takesimana. Classification (NCBI taxonomy): domain Eukaryota; kingdom Viridiplantae; phylum Streptophyta; class Magnoliopsida; order Asterales; family Campanulaceae; genus Campanula; species Campanula takesimana. The sequence goes on along the minus strand of JAOWBW010000814.1, from coordinate 420,021 downwards.
ACACAGATAATCATGATAGAACAAGAAATGGACAGATTGTGAGCATTTTGAAAGAAATTTCATTTGCATGCTTGAAACCTTCATTTAAAACTTGGAGATGAACATGGAATGAACATTAGAACATATATATAGAACATGAACCAGAAGTTTAACCATTCATAACTTATTTACACGAAGATTTACAACCTAGAACATGGACTACATGGGGAAAATGGGAGTCTAACCATTCTAATGGCTAGACTCCAAATCTAAACATACAAAAGTCTACATTTTGCAAAGCTTACCACTTTCATAGATAGAATCTCACGTAGTTTATGTTGGCGGATGTGCTTCCTTTGATTCCAAAGGAAGGCTTTAGTTTCGAGTTTTCTTTGGAGTTGTTTGAAAGGTTGAATTGAAGAGTATTGTGTTTGTTTGAGTTTGCTTGTGTTTTGAAGTAGTTTGGAGTGGTGTTTAGGGGTTGTTTTGTGGTAGAGTAGTGGTGGAGATGTGGTGGTTTGATGGTGGGACTATGAATGTGGATGAAGACTTGGAGAGAGTTCTTGGAATGGGATGTAGATAATGTGTGTAATGTCCCGTTTTTTGATCAATATGAGGGAGTATAAGGAGGAAGGAGGTGGTTTTTAGGACCAAAATGCCCTTAAGGTTAGTGGTAGTGGGGTGGTCAGCCCTTTTGCTTCGCCATGAAGGTCTTAGTGGAGTCAAAATGATCACCATCATGAGAAAACCCAAGGAGAAATAAAGCTGGTGGAGGAACTGGAACATCAACCGTACGGCACCTCCACAGCCGTACGGTGAGGAGGCTGCCGTATGGTGGTCTTGGAAAATTGCTGAGTCATTTTTGCTGTCACGTGTCGTCTCGCCATTGGTCATTCCAAATGACTCACCCTTTTTAAGAACACAACAAGTAGCCACGTTTTGGTCCATGAAAAATGAGTTTGAGATTTCTTTCCGGCTCTATTTTCTTATTCCGGAATGGCCCGAACTGCTCCGGTGTGCGCGTAACGGTGTCCCGGTTGTCCGTGCCTCCAAAATGAAAGTTGTTCGTTATAATTTTCTGGTCATAGTAGTATATCTAGAATATGTTAACAAGTAAGGAAATGCATAAATATAATTTCAAATGCAAAGGATGTCCGGTAAAAGGCTTTTTAAGGGTGCGGGGCTCGCCGTGGGGTCCCGACGCTCGATTTTCAGAGAATACGCCTGTTTGCTCGGTTTTTAGTCCTGATCATGAATCCAGACTCGGTTTTTCCATCCGATGCACTGATAAGACAGTCGGTAGTCCTAAACCGCCCAATCTAAGGTTAGGGGTCAATTCTTGAGTTTAGACCGGTTCGAGGGTTGGTTTTAGGGGTGTGAGGTCGGGGTGTCTACAGAGCCCCTCGTTGAATTCATTTGTAATTTAAAGGGGATTCGAGGATCCAATATATACAACCTATCTCGTCTAGGGTTTAACAGCTGGGCCCAAAGTAGGGCTTCCTACGTATCTCTTGCGGGAATCAAGCCTCCGTAGTTCTACTCAAGCAAGCAAACATAAGCATATGGTCGAACTCGGATGTCCGAGTTTCCTATGTATCTTTTGTGAGAATCAGACCAATCATAGTTTGGCTGGAAATGCTAGGGGTGCATCGAGAATTTGAATTCTCTTTGCTGGTGATTGAAATGAATACATGATTCGATTTGAGAAGACTGGCTTCCTACGTATCCCTTGCGGGAATCAAGCCTCCGTAGTTCTACTCAAGCAAGCAAACATAAGCATATGGTTGAACTCGGATGTCCGAGTTTCCTATGTATCTCTTGCGAGAATCAGACCAATCATAGTTCGGCTGGAAATGCTGGGGGTGCATCGAGAATTTGAATTCTCTTTGCTGGTGATTGAAATGAATACATGATTCGATTTGAGAAGACTGGCGACTGAGCTCTTGCATTCGAGCTGCCTACGTATCCCTTTCGGGAATCAAGTCGGGGCGTAGTTCTGAAGGAGGTCCGTACCAGCGCCAGTATGGACCAGAGGGTTACTAAACTTTTGAAAGAAGAGGTGGTCCTGCCTGGGGTGACAGGCTTCCTACGTATCCTGCATGGGAATCAGACCAGTCACATAGTTCAACGAAGTGGGACATTTAAGGGGCGCTCCGACCTGAAATGAGGTTTTTTAGAGTGAGACATTTGAGAGGTGTCTCGACCTAAAATGATTTTAAAAACGATTTTAGAAAGGGTCGAGTTCAGGGATGCCGAATGGACCGAAGTTAAAACCCCCCTTTTTTATGAAAGAATTTTTGTGAAAACGATTTTGAGGAAATCGTGACTTCTAGGAGGTTAGTTGGCCTATAAGTCAATGGAATTTGAAGGACTTCTAAGGGGTTCGTCGGCCTATAAGTCAAAGGAATTTAAAGGTGAGATTTTTGGGATAAGTCTCGATCCTGAAATGATGATTTTTTAAGGGTGAGAACTATTCAGCGTCTCGAGCCTAAAGGTGAGAGAGTTTTGAGGGTGAGAACTATTCAGCGTCTCGAGCCTAAGGGTGAGAGAGTTGTGAGGGTGAGAACTAATCGGCGTCTCGAGCCTAAGGGTGGAAAGGTTGTGAGGGTGAGAACTATTCGGCGTCTCGAGCCTAAGGGTAAGATCTATTCGGCGTCTCGAGCCTAAGGGTGAGAGTTATTCAGCGTCTCGAGCCTAAGGGTGTGAAAATTATGAGGAAGGTGAGACCTAGGTTCTCAAGCCTAAGGGTCGTTTGAAATTTTGAGGAAGGCGAGACCTAAGTTCTCAAACCTAAGCAATTTATTTGTAAATAAATTTAACAAAAAGATAGCATGTGTATATTTCAAGGATACACTGCAACTTGTTGTTGATGATTGGAGGATCGTTGTATGCTGCTGCATTTGAGAGGAGCTTGAATCCTTGCCTTGAAGTTGTTGTGCGATGAGATTTTTGGTTCTTGCTGTGCAGGACACGGTTGGATATGCAGGGCTGTCTCAAGTTTCTGCAAATCGCTTTGATGCGTGCGTGGTCGCGCTTGCGGTGCCAAGATCTCTTTTACAAAGTTTTAATGTGTGTGTGGTCGCGCTTGTGATGGCAAGCTTCTTTTCAACATTTTGATGCGTTTGTGGTCGGACCTGAGGTGAAAGGCTGCCTACGTATCCCTTTCGGGAATCGGACCTTACGTAGTTCGAGTTTGTGAAAAACTCGAAAAACACATTTTGATTGGAACTGATTTTGGAGGGACTCCTTCCCATGCAGCTTGGACGTGGCTCGAATTTTGAGATTGGATTTGAGTACCTGCAAAAGACTTTCACAAGCATATAGATATATCGTGACATTTATGTGCTTAGAAGTGTCATACATTTGCAACAAGAACATTCATGATATAGAGATTTGAGAGATAGAGAACATGTTCTTTTCCTTTGGAAAGCTTTGTTCTTGAAGAATAATGATCTCTTTTCACAATTGATTTTCATCTTGATGAAAGCATTTCAAATCATACTTTTTTTATTTTTAGAAATTTTTCTCTTTTTGATTTTATTGACACGTGTGCATTGCTTGCATTTCAACCTTCACTTATCATAAATAAGACAAAATGTATGTACAAACAGGGAGAACCAAAAAAGAAAGGAATCGTGCATTTTTCTTTTGAGAATTTTTGGTGAGAAACAAAAGTCATGATGAGGTATATGGTGAAGCGAGGTCGGAGACCTAGCGCGAGTACTCGAAAGGTCAATTCCCGACACCCATTTGATCAAGTCTACTCAACGATGTCTCTCGAGATGGAATATTTGAATCAACTCCAGTTGTTGTCCATGTAAGCCCCAGTGTATCTTGATGGTGAGGCTTTAAATATCGACAGTGGAAGCCCCAGCGTTTCAATGATTATCCCTTATACTCAATGCTTCATTAGTAAGGACTCAACTTTCTGGAAGAGTGGTTATATCATGTAAACCAAATGTGAAATCCCTGGAATTTCCCGAAGGAGAGTTCTAGGCTTACCGATTCGAAAGCGTGTCCTGACATCCCGCTTGCGAGCGAATGTGACGGTTCATGGGACTTGCAAACTGCTTTGATGTTTCATTACTGGGGACCCTGTCGCCGAAGAGGGTGGTTACTTCTTTGGTGCTCATTACTGTCATCTAGATGTGAAACTCCTGACTCTGTTCAAAATCGACATTTGACACTGGCTAGCAATCGGTTACATTGTCCCACTTGTGGGGGCACATGGCACTTCTGGAGAATTGTTCAATGTCATGATGTTTCATCATTGGTAACCACACTGTCTAAAAGAGTAATCTCATTTTTGGTATTTATGTGTTCTAGGAGTGGGACCCTGACATTGCCAAATGGTAGGCACTGTTCTCACTGATTCAGACTGTCAACATGGAGTAGATGTGTTTTAAAGTCCCGCTTGCTAGGGAACATAACTGTTTATAGAGGCTGCCTGATGCTTTGATGATTCCTTACTGGAAGATCGATGAGATCGCTGCGTCATTTAAAGATTGTATCCGAAATTGATGTAATTGGGAATCAAACTGCTTTGAGGAGTTTTGCATATCCATGTGGTTCAGATGTAGGACTCTTGATTTGTCTTGGCGCAGATTTCGGGTTTATTGAATCAAACGGTTGACATTGACTAGCAATTTGTTTTGATATCCCACTTGCGGGGGACCTTAACTATTTATGAGAATTGTCACAGAGTTTTGACATTCCACTGTCGGGATTGAGGAAGCCCCCGTGTTACTCTAAAGTAAGCTTCGCAATCAGTGTTCCTTTGATAAGGACCAAACTTATTTGAGGAGTTGTCCCAAATTTGGCATTCTGTTAAATAAAGACAAGTGTTATTCAGAACATACCATGCTCAATCATTGCATTATTGTGAATTCCAAACCAAACTCCAATCTGTGATGGGCAGCCCCACTTTGTGTCCGTTTGAGATTTCAGGCACCAAAGAGCTTCGTTCATCTACCTCATGACCCATGGCATTCAGCCCCAGATTAGGTTCAATCGTTTTGAAAGTATCTTATATTTAATTTGGGATTCTGAACATCTGAGATTTTCAGGCGTTTGCCTCTATTGCTGTGACAGTTTCAGGAATTGACAGGGAAGGCACGAGGCCAGTACTTTGGGAAAACAAAGGAAAATCCCGTAAGATCTTTGACACTGTATTTACGTAGATTGGAATGACAGATGGACGAGAGTAGGGGGAAGCCCCTAGACTCGAGGAAGTTACTCACTGTAGATACCACGGCGGAAGCCCCCACTACTTGGCTAGAACGGTGGAAGGATCCTAGGATGTCTAATTGGTTTTATTTGTTAGAGTCGCCACATATGTTATTGAGGGAACATAAGAAAAACCTAATAATAGCCTAATTAATATTACGAAACCAAACATTCAGTAAAGAAGGGTTCGGGAGTTAGGTGACGGAGTGGGAAGTACTTAAACACCCACTCCGCCCCGCTTACGCGGGTCTTGCTACTAAAGGTGTTTTAATGCTAAATGTCCTTCTTTTATTGATATTAAAAAACGTGCTAACGATCACAATGTAAATAAAAGGGGAACTGCAAAGGGAAATAAAAGAGAATTGTTTTATGTATTAATTTATGTTAAAGATTACATGTAATAACTATGCTAGCAATTACATTAATATGAAATGGGGAAATTAAAGTAGTGTTTGGAATGTAGAGAGATAACCTTAACCAACTTTAATATAATAAAGTGGTCATTTGGTCATGTCCTATTTGATGGGGATTGCATACATTAAAGAAAGCACATAAATAAAATAAAGAGAAATTGTACCTTGTTGGGAAAAGAAAGAAGACTCCAATCTTGATGAAGAAAATAGTGTTGTTGTAAAAAAATTGTTATAGAACAATTTCTGTAGAGTTTTTGTAGAGAGAAGCCTTTTTTGTGGAGAAATTGATGTAGAGAGAATTTTGTAGAGTTTTTGTGTGTAAGAAGTTCTCCCTTTGAAATGAACCTAGGAAGTCCTTTTTATAGGTAAAAGGTTGGAGGGAAAAGATGATTAATCCATGTGAAATGGAATTGACCAATCAAAAATAAGATAACAATAAAAGAAAATATTTTATTTTAGAGAAAGGGCTAGAATGGGGGGATTAGGAGTTACAAAATAAAGATAGTAAATGTTTATGATCAAGAAAGATGTTTTTGTATTAAAGGATGAGTTTTGAATCAGAAAATGGAGGTAAACTTGGTGCAAATCTATAACAGCCTGTATGGGAAGCGCGCGGGTCCCGCCTATGGAGCAGGAAGCGTGCGCGGCCCACTGACAGTGCCGGAGGCGCCAGAGACTAAAAAGACAGAATGACAGAAATGACTCTAAAGTTAACTCTGTTATGCGGTTTAGTCCAAAACTAATGGAATCAGTTAGGAACTTAACCAACGTAACAGAAATTAACAAAAATAAGTTAAATAAAAATACTATGTATGCAATCGGGGTGAGAGGTCCAAGGCGGGGTCTACAGAGCCCCTCGGTGATGTGGATTGCAAAGAAAAACGTGTCGACGAAAGAAAGACAACCGCTGAGGACATCACAAAGAAAAGAGAAAGCAAAGACTCGATAAAAGCAAGAATTTGAAATTACGAAGGATAGGAGTACGCTCCCTGTATGAGCGAAGAGATACGGTGATATGAGATGGCCCACCGTGGCCAAGGTTTAAAGTCTGGTTAGCAAATTGAGGTTAGAGCCGTTTAGCGGAACCGTTATGCCCATTTAAAGTCTGTTGAGCGGACTGAAGCTGAAACCCGTTTAGCGAGTCCTGTTTGCTGATTTAGAGTCTGGTTGGCAGACTGAGTTGAGCTGAATCCGTTTGGCGAACCCGTTACTTGCTCTTTTAAGAGTTCGATGAGTGGAACTAGGCGGAGTTCATTGTGTCGTTCCCGTTATGCCCGTTTTATAGTCCGTTGAGCGGACTAGCTGAATTCGTTTGGTGAATTCGTTTGCCAATTTAAAGTCCGTTGAGCAGACTGGCTGAATCCGTTTAGCGAATCCGTTTACTGGTTTATAGTCCGTTAAGCGAACTGGAACTGAATTCGAGTCTGTCAAGCGATCTTTGCTGATGAGGAGGTGGTGATTTCAGTGGTTCACCATGGACCAAATTGTTGTTCGGAGCCGCATTTGCTTGTTCTGCTGTTTGAAGCCGCACTTGCTTGTGTCTGTTGTTTGAAGCCGCACTTGCTTGTGTCTGTTGTTTGAAGCCGCACTTGCTGTTTCTGCTGTGGTACCTGTTATCTGTGTGTTTTGCAGATATACGTGCTTGTACGAGAAAATGTGTGAAGTGTGAAATTGTGCTTGTGGTGTGTTGTGATTTGAAAAGCAGAGATTGCTTGAGAAAGAGATTTTGCAAGAATGGAGAAATTGCTTTTGTGTGTGATCGGATTTGCAGAAAGCGTTAATGAATGATGTTCATACCTTCACTTACCATGACCGCTTGATTGGGGATGGATTTCTGATGTCGCGGAAGATGCCTTGATGGAGAACGTTTGTTGTCTTGATGTTGATAGAGTATTAATGAGATGGCATTCTTGATGATGGGTTGGTCGTGTCAAAAGGCTACCTACGTATCCCTTGAAGAGAATCAGATCAGCGTAGTTCAAGGGTGATGGAGAATTCTGGGGAAGAAGCTAGGAGCAAAGCAAAATGAAGCACATACTTTGTACACAATTAAGGAGACAAAGAAAGTTTATTTACAAGAGAAAAATAAAAATCTTTTTGTAAAAAGATTTTTTTTTAGTTCGTGGGTGAACTATTTTAACCATTGTGTGTTTGTAAAGCCAACCCAAGATCAAGTCATGTTTGGTCGAAGTCCGGCTTGCCTCGCTTGAATTCTGGTGTCACTGTTGTGCCTAATGAATATTGATGTCTAGCCCCAAGAGATTTGTCGATTATGGGTCTTCAAAAGACTTTCTATGCCGAGATACCAAGGGTTGCTTATTGTAAAGCCCCTAGAACGCCCTTGATGCCAAACTTTGAGTGACTTGCATAGCCCTAAGATAGATCAGCTCTTGGCCCATTCAAATAAATCACCTTTTGTTGTTGACGTGAGCAAGCCCCAAGAGAAGATTATTGATACCTGTAGATACCCCGGGAAAACCACAACTTGGCTAGAGCGGTGAATTATCCTAGGATGTCTAATTGGTTTTAGATTGTAGAGTCGCCACCTATGTTATTAAGGGAACATAAGAAAAACATAAAGAAATAGCCTAAATTTATATACCAAACCAGAGATTCAGGAAGAGAAGGGTTCGGGGGTTAGGTGATGGAGTGGGAAGTACTTAAACACACACTCCGCCCCGCTTACGCGGGTCTTGCTACTATTGGTGTTCTAATGCTAAATGTCCTTCTAATAATATAAGAAATGTGCTAACAACATAATAGAGAAAAGGGGGAATAAAAGGTAAAAGAGAATTGTTTTATTGATTAATTCATTCTAAAGATTACATGTAATAACTATGCTAGCAATTACATTAATATGAAATGGGGAAATTAAAGAGGTGTTTGGAATGTTGGAAGATGACCTTGACCAAACTTCAATAGTGAAGTGGCCTTTTAGGTCATGTTCCCTTTTATGTAGATTGCATACATTGACTAGATAAATAAAATAGAAGAAGAAGAAGAATAAAGTACCTTTAGAAAAGAAGAACCTCAAATTTTTAACTTGGAGATGGAGTTGTTGTAGAGAAATTGTTTGTGTAGATATTTGTGTAGAGTTTTGTTGCTAAAAGGCTGCCTACGTATCCCTTGAATGTTGGTGAAATGGCATTTCTGGATGATGGGTTGGTCGTGCCAAAAGGCTGCCTACGTATCCATTAAAGAGAATCAGACCAGCGTAGTTCAAGGATGATGGAAAATTCTTGGGAAGAAGCTAAGAGCAAATACTTTCACGCAAGTAAGAAAAATAAAAATCTTTTTGTCGATTTTTTTTTTTTTAAAGATTAGGAGGAAAAGAATATGTATACATGTGAGAAAAAGATTTTTAGTTCGTGGGTGAACCATTTTAACCATTGTGTGTTTGTAAAGCCAACCCAAAATCAAATCATGTTCGGTCGAAGTCCGGATTACCTCGCTTGAATTCTTTTGTCGCTGTTGTGCCCAACGAAGATTGATGTCTAGCCCCAAGAGATTTGTCAATTATGGGGCTTCAAAGAATTTCGATGCTGAGATAAGGGGTTGCTGATTGTAAAGCCCCTGGAACGTCTTTGATTCCGAACTTTGAGTGACTTGCATAGCCAAAGATAAATCAGCTCTTGGCCCATTCAAATGAATTGCCTCTTGCTGACGTGAGTAAGCCCCAAGAGGAGATTATTGATACCGAGCTTCGAGAGATTGCCAAGCCTCAAATGTCATGTACTTGTTGTTTGCGAGCTTGGAGATGGTGGCTTATGAAGACCTGTCAATGTAAAGCCCCAAATTATCTTGGAATCGGCTCGGCATTGAGAGCGGATTCACCGTCGGGTAGGATTCTTGATAGAGATCTCCTTCTTACTCTTACTGGGGAGATGAACAGCCTCATTGTGGTCGGTACCCAAATGGCGGAAAGCTTATGTCAAAAGATGCAGTAGTGTCTTGTGGCGTCGTCGAGGTCGCGGATGATAAGGTCTTGGTGTGATAAGGTCCCCAAATGGGTATGCTTGCTTGAGTCTTCTTGATTTGAACTAAAGACGGATCTTCGGATGCAACTAGTGCTTGAGGCGCAAGAGCCACACTTTTTTCTTTTGATCTTGGAGAAGGGGGTGCTGAATTGCAGAAACATTGGGATTATTACCCGCTATAACCCGTTTAAGTGAATTTAGCATATTGATTTTTTTTCCTTTTCTCTAAGACTTCTTTCATAATCTCGTCGTAAGTCACAACATGACAAGAATCATCAAATTCATTCATAACATCGGAGCGCTCCTTTCAAACCAAAAGACCTTTGACGTGAAATACTGAGTGACCCTTTAAGCTTGGACCACTCCCCACATTGCATTGATCGAGTACCATTGCCCAAAATATTTTTGAATCCCCTTAAAAAGACTTTCGGTGCCAAATTGATAGAGGAAGCTTCAAATGTTGCACATGACTTTGCTAAGGCCCTCGTTGGGGGAGGTGAAGTGAATTGCATTTTTGCTGAGGGAGCCTTTCAAACTCGAGTCTAGCCCCTGGAGTGCCATCATCGATTGTAAGTAGAGCAAGAACCTATCCTTGATTGGGGGAACATGCACATGCACACATGACAAGAAGGCTTTTCGACATTCCTTTTGAGAGACTTTGAGGATAGTCTCATACATCTTTCTTGAGCGTAGCCCCTAGGCTTCATTAATTGTCAAATGAAGCAGAAGAAGCTCTTGTTCTTGAGTCACATAGCCCCTAGGGCGTCATCATTTGTTGAGCAAAGAAAGAGACTCGTCCTTATGTGGGGGAACAAACATAAGAGGAATGGCGAGAGCTACTCCATTCTCGGGAAGCCTTTTTACATACTTTAGGGGCAGAAGCTCGAAAACTGAGTTACACGTTGTTACCATTTGTGATCCAAACCAATTGGTGCATTGAAGACCGTTCGTGCAACCTCTTGTAGACACCCCCCCTTGGACCTCTCACCCCGATTGCATACATAGTATTTTTATTTAACTTACTTTTGATAATTTCTGTTACTTCGGTTAAGTTCCTAACTGATTCTGTTAGTTTTGGACTAGACTGCATAACAGAGTTAACTTTGGAGTCATTTCTGTCATTTTCACCCGCGGGCGCCTCTGGCATTACCTACGGGATGCACGCGCCTCTCGCGGCCAAAGCAGGAAGCGCGCGCCTCCCATTATGGCAGTTACAGATGCAGTCTTTTCCCTCCTATTTCTTCTTTATTTTCTTATTGGTTGAAAAGCCATCTTTTCCTCTCTTTTTCACCTATAAAAGCCTATTCTTTTTTCCTTAGAAGAGGACTTCAACTTTCTCTACACCTAAACTCTACACAAATTCTCTCAACAACATTTCTCTAAAAAAACACTACACAAAGTGTTGCACAACAATTTCTCTACAACAACTCCATCTCCAAGTCAAGGTTTGAAGTTCTTATTTTCTAAAAGGTACTTTATTCTTCTTCTCTTATTTTATTTGTCTAGTCATTGTATGCAATCCCCATAAAAAGGGAACATAACCAAAAGGCCACTTCACTATTGAAGTTTGGTCAAGGTTATATTCCAACATTCTAAACTCCATTTTAATTTACCATTCATTTCTTAATGTAATTGTTTGCATGTAATCTTTAAGCACAAATCAATATATAAAGAATTTTCCCCTTTTCTTTCCATTGTAATTGTTAGCACATTTCTCATATTATTAGAATGACTTTTTAGCATTAGAACACCTTTAGTAGCAAGACCCGCGTAAGTGGAGCGGAGTGGGTGTTTAAGTACTTCCCACTCCGTTACCTAACCCCGAACCCTTCTCTTCCCGAATCTTTGGTTTCGTAATATTAAAATAGGTTATTTCTTTAGGTTTTTCTTATGTTCCCTTAATAATATAGGTGGCGACTCTAACAATTAAAATCAATTAGACATCCTAGGATCCTTCCACCGCTCTAGCCAAGCAGTGGGTTTTTCCGGGGTATCTACAGTGGCGACTCTGCTGGGGAAGAACTTAGAGGGTTAAACGTGCGTTTCTGCTTTTGGTGTTCTTATTTCTGCATTCTGGGCATTCTGGTGGAAAAAGGTGGGAAGCGTGCGCCTCTGGCCTTCTTGGCCTAAGGCGCGCGCCTCTGGCCTTCTTAGCCTAAGGCGCGCGCCTCCGACCTTCACCACCAGAATCGCCCGCCTCTCATCTTGTCCTTCAATTCCATGTTTCTGTGCTAACAGTTTCTGCAGGGGAAAAGTATTTTTATTTAGGGTCAAGGCAATCCCTTGAACCCACTGATTTGCAGGTATTGCCCAGAACCGGGCGCCTCTTACCCACTTCCTCTAACGCGCGCGCCTCCCGAGTAGGCAGCCTAAAGCGCGCGCTTCTGGGCATTTTCCAGAAACAGAACGGTGCATAGAAACAGAACATAATGGACATGGTTACAGTGTGTGGGCACCGGGCCTGCACATAATTGCTTTTATTTTCTGTTTATTTTATCGGTCACACGGGTGATTCGAAAGTTATAAATTATGTTCTTATTTGTTTTTTTTCTTTTGTTTAAAAAAATAAAATAAAAATAAATTTGTCACTTGGCTTGACCTCACACTACATGCACATATTCCTATGAATTGATCACAATCGAGTCGCACAAAGTTCAAAACCCCAAACACGTCGAGGCCGTTCTAGAGAGTTTCAAGCTCCACCCGACCTTGACTCTCTCGAAGTGGTAAACCTCAACCCGTGGCGTAGTTCACGACTACATGCCGGGGGTGACCTTTAAGTCTCTCTTTAACCGAGCACAAGCCAACACATTCTTAGTTTAGGTTCTAACACTCCGTGACCAAGTCGGTTTTCATGTGTCGAGATTTTCCCAAACAATCATACATGCCGTTTCCAAAAGAAACAAGTGGTTATTATGGACGAAATAAAAATCCGTTCCCAAGTGGTTATTATGGACGAAATAAAACTCCGTCCCCGCATGTATGGTTTATGACATTAATTTATTTTAATCCCGTCACATGTAGGTATCACAAGCGTGGTGGAATCCGATGAGTATATGGGACCGCGAGAAGGTCTATATACTAGTGTGATGATTCCACTATATATATCTAGAAACCCCAAAAAGGACTCCGTCCTTCCGACTTTTGTATATAAAAAAAGAGAGTCATTTTTCCTTATGTGGTTGAGTCTTTTCCTGTTTACGGGTTAATTTTTTTTTACTCAAAAGGTGTTTGTGGGCCATCCTAAAATCAAATGTGTTCTTCCAATAGATCCAATGTCTTCCAACGGCGACAACAACAATAATGGGTATTTTTTCGTATCACACGAAAGGCTTTTCAACATAATAAAAGCCATGGGGGCACATATGGATAGACTTGCAGAGGATGCCCGTCGAAAAGACGATTTGTGGCAAGCCCGTTTTTATCTCGAGAGAATAATTCACAAGGAAGAGGTTTCCGAACTCAAGGCCCGTCTGCAAGAGTTCACCGACAACAAGGCAAAGGCCAATGGTAAAACATGCTCAAGTGGCCCGTCCCTCAAAAGTCAAAAAGGTGTCGCCAACAACCGAATTTTCACTCCTCTCCTAGGAATGACCCGAGCCGAAGCATTCGAAATCTTGATGACAAGTGGAAAGGTCAAGCCTTTGGAAGGGTACAATCCGAAGGTGATACCGAAGAATCATGCATTTGGTGAATGGTGCAACTACCACAAGCATAGCGGTCACACTACCGAGAAATGCTCAACTCTCTGAAATATCATCCAAGATTTGATCGACAATGGTGAATTTACTGTGGGTGAAGAGCAACCTTTAGAGAGTGACAACATGCAAGAACTCATCAAAGAAGAGGCTTGGTTTTGAAATGGGGCTTCAACAAGATATCATGCCACAAGGAGGACTACAATGACAAGGATGACGACAACAATCTCTGTTTCTCTTTCTCTACATAGTAATAGGAATAAAAAAAAGAGTCAAAAGTCCTCTTAAGTGTGCATTAAAGTTTTCTCTCGTCCCATGTTAAATTTTGAGTCAATTATCAAATAAAAGCTGTTCTTGTCCTCATACACTATTCCAAGTTGTTCAATTTAATTCTTGGCAAATTGATGAAAAGATGTCTAAACGAGTTTTGGAACGAAGACCATCACTTGAACGCCTAAGGCTAAACATCGTGACGAAGGCAACAACATCAACGACAAATCAAAGACATCAAGCGCCAAAACAAGGTGGAACTACAACCATGGAGAAAGATCAAGCAATGTTTCAAAGGGGGATTAAAAAAAAAAAAAAAAAGCTCGCTAGGTTGACTCTTCAAAACAACATAGGCAAAATTTAGAGCACAAAAAAAAATAAAAAAATTAAAAAAATCCCCCTCGTTTAAAGAAGTTCACATCAAGATCATCATCATCATCCACCAACGAAGGACGAAGCAACCATCACGAAGAATGGAGTATTCACAAGAACTACGGTGACCTGAGCTTCTACACTGGAGGAACGTAGGCAACCTTCGGGTCCGGTCTCATACAAGAAAGAAGATATGTTTAGCCCTAGTGCGTTATGGTGATCGACCTTCATCTCGAACTTGTCAAGACATATTTGTACGAGTCATTTGCCAATTAATTAATCACCTCAAGATTGAACAACTTTCCTAGATTTGAAATCATTTCACGTTCCTTGTCAAGTCTAGGGGCTTCTTATCTTTCAGCGATACTCCCAGTTTCTTGCAATCAAATTGGGGCTTTCATTCTCTTCTCTCTTAATGACTTACTTGCCTTCGTGAGTCATTCAAAAAATATATATATAAATGCATGAAGTCAATACTAGGGGCTACTTCCCTAGTCAAGTCAATGTCACTCAACATTAGTGACAAAAGGTCTCCACCGCAAAATCACATGTCTCTCATCCTCAGCTAGAGTCAATACACACTTCCTCATTAATTGAGTAAAAAAAAAAAAAAAGGAAGTCGCAAAAGAGATGCCCGCTAGATTGAAAAACTAGAAAGGGCGGTCTAGGCAAAAAACAGGGTGCTGTAGACACCCCGCCTTGGACCTCTCACCCCGATTGCATACAAAGTATTTTTATTTAACTTATTTTTGTTGATTTCTGTTACTTCGGTTAAGTTCCTAACTGATTCCGTTAGTTTTGGACTAAACTGCATAACAGAGTTAACTTTTAGGGTCATTCTGTCATTCTGTCATTTTTCACCCGCGGGCGCTTCCGGCACTGCCAGTGAGCCGCGCGCGCGTCCCGCCCCAAAAGCCGGACCCGCGCGCTCCCCACTTTGGCAGTAACGGATTGCACCTTATTTCCCTCCCTTTTCTTATTTACAAACATCTCTTTCTTGATCACAAACAACCCTTTTTACATCCACATTCATCCCCCCTTTTCTCATTAACTCCCAATCCCACACTTCTAGCCTTTTCATTAAAACAAAATATTTCCTTTTTATTTTATTTGATTTGATTTTATTTCTTTTATTTATTATTTTATTTATCTTATTTTTGATTGGTCAATTCCATTTCACATGGATGATCATCTTTTCCCTCCATCATTTCCCTCTCTTTTTTACCTATAAAAACCATCATCTTCTACCTTGGAAAAGGACCCAATTTTTGATTCTTGAACAAAAACTCTACACAAATCATCTCAACAATCCTTCTCTACAAAACACTACACAAAGTGTTTGCACAACATTTTCTCTACAACAACACCATTTTCAAGTCCAAGTTTGAAGTCCTCTTTCCTAAGGTACAACATCTCTTTTCTTCTCTTATTTTATTTGTCTAGTCTTACTAGTATGCAATCTCCATAAAAAGGGATACAACCAAAAGGCCACTTCACTATTGAAGTTTGGCCAAGGTTACATCCCGACATTCCAAACTTCATTTAATTTATATTTCATTTCTTAATGTAACCATTTAGCATTAGTCCAACATGTAACTATTTAGCATTAAATTAATAAAATCATTCTTTTCCCCTTTTTTCTTTACATTATAATTGTTAGCATTGTTAATAAATTGAAGGACATTTAACATTAGAACGCCAATAGTAGCAAGACCCGCATAAGCGGGGCGGAGTGAGTGTTTAAGTACTTCCCACTCCGTCACCTAACCCCCGAACCCTTCTCTCCCGAATCTCTGGTTTTGTACATAAATTAGGCTATTTCTAGGTTTTTCTTATGTTCCTTTAAAAACATAGGTGGCGACTCTAAACAAATCTAAAACAAGTTAGACATCCTAGGATAATTCACCGCTCTAGCCAAGCCGTGGTTCCCCGGGGTATCTACAGTGGCGGCTCTGCTGGGGAAGATTTAGAGGGTTAAACTTGCGTTTTCATTTTTGGTGTTCTTTTATTCTGTTTTCGGGGCATTCTGGTAAAAAGGGTATGAAGCGCGCGCCTCCGGCCTTCATGGCCTAAAGCGCGCGCGTCCGACCCTTATTACCAGAATCGCCCGCCTCCTTTCTTGTCCTTCAATTCCATATTTCTGTGCTAACAAGTTTCTGCAGGGGAAAGTTACATAATTTGGGACCAGGGCAATCCCCTGAGTCCGCAGCGCGCGCCTCCCATATTCATTGCGCAATGCGCGCGCTTCCCACATCACTTCACTGAGGCGCGCGCTTCTGGGAAATTTTCCAGAAACAGAACAGTGCACAGAAAGCAGAACAGAGCAGAATGACAGTGTGTGGGCACCGGGCCTGCATACAATTTCTTTTACTTTCTGTTTATTTTTATCGGTCACACGGGTGATTCGAAAGTTGTAATTATGTGCTTATTTGTTTTTTTTTTATTTATTTCTTTTGAAAAAAAAAAAATGTTTTGTCACATGTTAGACCTCACACTACATGCACATATTCTTATCAACTGCTCACTATCGAGTCGCACAAGTCCAACCCCAAACCCGTCGAGGCCCGTCCTAGAAAGTTTCAAGCTCCACTCGACCTTGGCTCTTTCGAAGCGGTAAACCTCAGCCCGTGGCGTAGTTCATGACTACATGCCGGGGGTGACCTTTGAGCCTCATATTCAAGCCGAGCACAAGCCACACAATTCTAGTCTAGGGTCTAACACTCCGTGACTCAAGTCGGTTTCCATGTGCCGAGATTTCCCTAAACTAATGTCTTCAAACCATACATGTCAATTTGTTGCAATGGACGAAATAAAACTCCGTCCCCAAAAGTGGCTATTTTGGACGAAAATAAAAATCCGTCCCCGCATGTATGATTTACTACATTAATTTAGTTTAATCCCGACACATGTAGGGCTCACAAGCGTGGTGGAATCCGATGAGTATATGGGACCGCGAGAAGGTCTATATACTAGTGTGACGATTCCACTATTTTTTCCTAGAAACCCCAAAAAGGACTATGTCCTTCCGACTTTGTAAATTAAAAAAAAAAAAAAAAAAAAAAAGAGTCATTTTCTTTATATGGTTGAGTCTTTTTCGTGTTTGTGGGCTAAATTTATTTTATCCAAAAGGTGTTTGTGGGGCCAATCTAAGATCAACCGTGCTCTTTCTCAAGGTCCAATGGCTTCAAACGGCAACGACAACGGCATTCCCGTGTCCAACGAAGGGTTATTCCGCATGGTGGAAGCATTGAAAGGGCAAGTTGATACACTAGCCGAGAATGTCCGCCGCAAGGATGATTTATGGCGAGCCCGTTACGAGCATGTGAAAATGGCCCACAAGAAAGAAGTTGCTAAACTCAAGAACCAATTGAAAGGGCTCACGGGTGAAAGAAAGGTCCAAAGCATTGATACCGGTTTGGTCAACACTCTCATGTCCTACATTGACCAAAGGCTTAGTGGGCTAAATTTGCACAAGGGCCCAAACACCGATCTTCATCAAGCTTCTCTCCTCATGAACACAATGGAGGCTCTTCCCGAAAAGTTCAAGATGCCCGATATTGGCAAGTTCAACGGCAACTCTTGCCCCAACGCTCATGTCGACTCCTACATTTGGGCCATGCTACCAAAGAGAGTGTCTCCTCAAATAATGGCACAATGCTTCCCGCTTACTCTCGAGGGGGTCGCAAAAGATTGGTATATGGGTCTTCCAGTTTCCACCCGCCTCAATTGGGATGCCGCGATGCTTGCCTTCAAGTCACAATATCAAGGCAACTCCATATTCCGCCCCATCAAGAAGGAATTGGAGAGCACCGTCCAAATGGGTAATGAATCATTTGGGGACTTCTATCGCCGTTGGAATGACAAGCTAGCCGAGATGGTTGATAGGCCTTCCAAGAAGGAACAAATGGACATCTTCTTGAAATTTTTGAAAATGGACTACCGCACTCGTCTTAGTGGGGCTTTTCACTCCGATTTCTCAAGCATGTATGATGCGGGGGTTAGAATTGACAATTTGCTCCGAGAAGTGGCCGAGTCCTCCTATGACACAAGCTTCAACGACAAAGGGTTCCCAAGCAATGACATGGAAGAATGTAGTGACATGGAAGACTACAACGACAATGAGGACTACAACGACATGGGGGATGACGACGACAATCTCCGTTTCTCTTTCTCTACCTAGAAATAGGATTTTAAAAAAAAAAAAAAAAAAAAAAGAGTCAAAAGTCCTCTAATGTGTGCATTAATGTTTTCTCTCGTCCAATGATAAATTTTGAGTCAATCATTAAATAAAAGTCGTTCTTGTCCTCATACACTCTTCCAAGTTGTTCAATCTAATTCTTGGCAAAATGATGAAAAGATGTCTAAACGAGTTTTGGAATGAAGGCCATCACTTGAACGCCTAGGAGCTAAATATCGACGCCAACATCAACGACGAAGCCAAGACAAACAAGGTGGAGCAACAATCATGAAGAAGTCAAGCAAAGTTTTCAAAGGGGGATTAAAAAAAAAAAAAAAAAAAAAAAAAAAGCTCGCTAGGTTGACATCATCAAATCAAACTAGGCAAAAGTTAGAGCACAAAAAAAAAAAAAAAAAAAAAAAAAAATCCCCCTCAATCAAAGAAGTTCACATCAAGATCAACATCATTCCATCCACCAAAGGAGGACGAAGCTACACGACGAAGCAACAATTCCATCCCGAAGAATGGAGAATTCACAAGAACTACGGTGACCTGAGCCTCTACACTGGAGGAACGTAGGCAACCTGCGGGTCCGGTCTCATGCAAGAAAGAAGATATGTTTAGCTCTAGCGCGTTATGGTGATCGGCCTTCACCTCGAACTTGTCAAGACATCTTTGTACGATTCATTTGCCAATGAATTAATCACCAAAAAGATTGAACAACTTTCTTAGATTTGGAATCATTTCGCGTTCCTTGTCGAGTCTAGGGACTTCTATTCTTTCTGCATACTCCCAATTTCTTGCAATCAAATTGGGGCTTTCCTTCTCTTCTCTCTTAATGACTTACTTGCCTTCGCGAGTCATTCAATTCAATAAAAAATACATGTCAATACTAGGGACACTTCCCTAGTCAAGTCAATGTCACTCACCTTTAGTGACAAGAGGTCTCCACCGCAAAATCACATGTCTTATCTCCTCAGCTAGAGTCAATGCACACTTCCTCATCAATTAAGTCAAAAAAAAAAAAAAAAAAAAATGATGATGAAGACGCAAAAGAGATGCCCGCTAGATTGAAAACCCGAAAGGGCGGTCTAGGCAAAAAACAGGGTGCGTCATAAAAAAAATGAGAGAGTGAGAGAGAGAAGGGAAAGAGAAATGGAGATCCCCGGCCTCTAAAGAAGACAAGTTCTACATTGAATCTCCTCAGCAAGTCAATTCCCCACCGAGTCAACTTTGGGATTGCAAAAAGCTCGACAAGATATGGCACCATCAAAGGTTGTTTTGGGTTATTGGCATCATTCTCCAGCAGTGTGCATTTTTGGGTTCATGAAAAGAAGGCCCGTGGTAACCAAGATCCATCCGAGAACAAGCCCATCATAAAAGGGCACGAGGTTGCACAAATAATCCCTAGCTAGTCAATTGGCTTGGGCAGCAAATAGCAACAACATGTGTCTCAG
The DNA here is from genome assembly GCA_026119855.1 of Campanula takesimana. Classification (NCBI taxonomy): domain Eukaryota; kingdom Viridiplantae; phylum Streptophyta; class Magnoliopsida; order Asterales; family Campanulaceae; genus Campanula; species Campanula takesimana. Next base: position 400,452 of record JAOWBW010000814.1, on the reverse strand, counting down.
TTTTCAAGGCTTCTTCAAGTATGTGCTTCTAAAGTACGCCGAAAGGCTCCCGAGAAATGGAGTAGCTCTTGCCATATCCTCTCATGTTTATTCCCTCACACGAGGATGAGTCACTCTTTCTTTGCTCAACAAATGGTGACGCCCTAGGGGCTATGTGACTCAAGAACAAGGGATTCTTTTGCTTCATTTGGCAATCAATACGCCCTAGGGGCTATGCTCAAGAAAGATGTGTGAGACTATCCTCAAAGTCCCTCAAAAGGGATGTCAAAAAGCCCTCTTGTCATGTGTGCTCGTGCTCGTTTCCCCAATCAAGGGTGGACCTTTCTCGCAATCAATGATGGCACTCTAGGGAATACGGTCATGTCTTAAAGGCTCCCTCGGCAAATAGCAATTAACTCCCCAGCAGTATCCCCAGCCAAGTCATGTGCAACATTGGAAGCTTCCTCAATTCGGCACCAAAGGTCTCAACGGGCTTCGCAATCTACAATGTTTTGGGCTACGGCATTACATTAATTCAAGCAAAGGGCAATATTAGGGCTTCGCGACCGACAGTCTTTTGGGCAACAATACTCGAGCAAGTGCAATGTGGAGTAGTCTTATGGCTCCATGAGAACAATCAAGATTCAAGGGTCTCTCAACACTTCAAAGGCCTCTTGGTTTTAAATGAAGACTCCGATGTTATGAATGAAGTTGATGATTTTTGTTAGAACTTTCAACGAGATCATGAAGAAAGTCTTAGAGAAAAGGAAAAAGATTCAATATGCTAAACTCTAATCAAAACAGGGTTATAGCGGGAAATGCCACGGCCAATCCCAATGTTTCTGCAATTCAGCACCCCCTTCTCCAAGATCAAAAGCACAAGGTGCAGCTCAGATAAAGTTGGGCCACAGCACTAGTTGCATCCGAAGATCCGTCATTAGTTCAACTCAAGAAGAGTCAAGCAAGCATACTCATTTGAGACTTTATCACGCCAAGACCTTATCCTCCGCGACCTCGACGGCACTGCAAGACATTACTGCATCCTTTGACATAATCCCTCAGCCATTTGGGTATCAACCACAATGAGGCCATTCATCTCCCCAGTAAGAGCAAGAAGGAAATTTCTATCACGAGATAATTTGGGGCTTTACAATGAAAGGTCTTCACATCTCGCCATCTACAAGCCCACGATACTTGGGGCTCTGCAATCTCTCGAAGCTTGGCATCAACGATCTCCTCTTGGGGCTTTCTCACTACAACAACAAAGGGCGATTTACTCGAATGGTCCAAGAGCTGATTTATCTTGGAGCTATGCAAGTCCCTCAAAATTTGGCATCAAAGGCATTCTAGGGGCTTTACAATCAGCAACCCCTCATCTCGGCATCAAAAGCCTCTTTGAAGCCCCATAACCGACAAATCTCTTGGGGCTAGACATCAATCTTCGTTGGGCACGACGACGACAACGACAGAATTCAAGCGAAGCAATCTGGACTTCGACTGAACATGACTTGATCTTGGGTTGGCTTCACAAACACACAATGGCTAAAACGGTTCACCCACGAACTAAAAAAAAAAAAAAAAAAAAAAAAGATTTTTCTTTCTTTTTCTCCTTCTATGTGCAAAATTATGTGCTTTACTTTGCTTTGCTCCTAGCCTCTCCTCCAGCGTTCTCCATCATCCTTGAACTACGCTGGTCTGATTCTCTTAAAGGGATACGTAGGCAGCCTTTTGGCACGACCAACCCATCATCCAGAATACCATCTCGCCAACCCAACATCAAGGGCATTCTCTCATCAACATCTAAAGAATGGACATTCTCCATCAAAGCATCCTCCGCGGACATCAGGAATCCATCTCCACTCAAGCGGCAATGGTAAGTGAAGGTATGAATACATCCGACGCTTTCCTCAAAATCACACCGCACACAAGATCACTCTTTACATTCTTACTTCTCTCTCATTACAAAGGTGCTTTCAAATCACACATCACACCACGAGCACAATTTCTCTCTTCATGCATCTTCTTGCACAAGCACATATATCTGCAAAGCATACACATAACAGGTACCGCACAGAGCACCAGGTGCCGCACAGAGCACCAGAATCAGCAGGTGCCGCACAGAGTACCAGAATCAACAGGTGCCGCACAGAGCACCAGGTACCGCACAGAGTACCAGAATCAACAGGTGCCGCACAGAGCACCAGGTACCGCACAGAGTACCAGAATCAACAGGTGCCGCACAGAGTACCAGGTGCCGCACAAAGCACCAGATTCAACAAGTACCGCACAGCGCATCAGAATATGCCGCACCGCGCACCAATTTTTGGTCTATGGTGGACCGCTCAAATCACCATACCGCCGCACAGCGCATCAGAATATGCCGTACCGCGCACCAATTTTGGTCTATGGTGGACCGCTCAAATCACCATACCGCCGCACAGCGCATCAGAATATGCCGCACCGCGCACCAATTTTTGGTCTATGGTGGACCGCTCAAATCACCATACCGCCGCACAGCGCATCAGAATATGCCGCACCGCGCATCAATTTTGGTCCATGGTGGACCGCTCAAATCACCATACCTCTTCCATCAGCAAAAGTCGCTCACACAGGGAGCGCATTTCTATCCTTTGTAATTTCAAATTCCTGCTTTATCGAGTCTTTGTTTTCTCTTGTCGATGTCCTCGGCAGTTGTCTCTCTTTCGTCGACGCGTTTTGCCTCGCAATCCACGTCGCCGAGGGGCTCTGTAGACACCCCGCCTTGGACCTCTCACCCCGATTGCATACAAAGTATTTTTATTTAACTTATTTTTGTTGATTTCTGTTACTTCGGTTAAGTTCCTAACTGATTCCGTTAGTTTTGGACTAAACTGCATAACAGAGTTAACTTTTAGGGTCATTCTGTCATTCTGTCATTTTTCACCCGCGGGCGCTTCCGGCACTGCCAGTGAGCCGCGCGCGCGTCCAGCCCCAAAAGCCGGACCCGCGCGCTTCCCACTTTGGCAGTAACGGATTGCACCTTATTTCCCTCCCTTTTCTTATTTACAAACATCTCTTTCTTGATCACAAACAACCCTTTTTACATCCACATTCATCCCCCTTTTCTCATTAACTCCCAATCCCACACTTCTAGCCTTTTCATTAAAACAAAATATTTCCTTTTTATTTTATTTGATTTTATTTTATTTCTTTTATTTATTATTTTATTTATCTTATTTTTGATTGGTCAATTCCATTTCACATGGATGATCATCTTTTCCCTCCATCATTTCCCTCTCTTTTTTACCTATAAAAACCATCATCTTCTACCTTGGAAAAGGACCCAATTTTTGAGTTTTGAACAAAAACTCTACACAAATCATCTCAACAATCCTTCTCTACAAAACACTACACAAAGTGTTTGCACAACATTTTCTCTACAACAACACCATTTTCAAGTCCAAGTTTGAAGTCCTCTTTCCTAAGGTACAACATCTCTTTTCTTCTCTTATTTTATTTGTCTAGTCTTACTAGTATGCAATCTCCATAAAAAGGGATACAACCAAAAGGCCACTTCACTATTGAAGTTTGGCCAAGGTTACATCCCGACATTCCAAACTTCATTTAATTTATATTTCATTTCTTAATGTAATCATTTAGCATTAGTCCAACATGTAACTATTTAGCATTAAATTAATAAAATCATTCTTTTCCCCTTTTTTCTTTACATTATAATTGTTAGCATTGTTAATAAATTGAAGGACATTTAGCATTAGAACGCCAATAGTAGCAAGACCCGCATAAGCGGGGCGGAGTGGGTGTTTAAGTACTTCCCACTCCATCACCTAACCCCCGAACCCTTCTCTCCCGAATCTCTGGTTTTGTACATAAATTAGGCTATTTCTAGGTTTTTCTTATGTTCCTTTAAAAACATAGGTGGCGACTCTAAACAAATCTAAAACAAGTTAGACATCCTAGGATAATTCACCGCTCTAGCCAAGCCGTGGTTCCCCGGGGTATCTACAGGTGCGTTATAAAAAAAATATGAGAGAGTGAGAGAGAGAAGGGAAAGAGAAATGGAGATCCCCGGCCTCTAAAGAAGACAACTACACAAGTTCTATATTGAATCTCCTCAGCAAGTCAATTCCCCACAAAGTCAACTTTGGACTTGCAAAAGGCTCGACAAGATATGACACAATAAAAGGTCATTTTGGGTTATTGGCATAAGAGAGATTGTTCTTGCAATGTGCATTTTTTGGGTTCATGTGAAAGAAGGCCCGTGGTAACCAAGATCCATCCGAGAACGAGCCCATCATTGAAGGGTACGAGGTTGCACAAATAGTCCCCAGTGATTCAATTGGTTTGAATCACAAATGGCAACAACGTGTGACTCAGTTTTCGAGCTTCTTCAAGCATGTGCCCCTACATTATGTCAAAAGGTTTCACGAGAAATAGAGTAACTCTTGCCATGTCTCTTATGTTTGTTCCCTCGCACGAGGATGAGTCTCTTGCTTAGCTTGACAAATGATGACGCCCTAGGGGCTATGTGACTCAAGAATGAGAGCTTCTTTTGCTTCTTTTGACAGTTAATGAGCCCTAGGGTCTAAGCTCAAGAAGGATGTGTGAAACTATCCTCAAAGTCTCTCAAAGGGAATGTCGAGAAACCTTCTTGTCATGTGTGCTCGTGTCTGTTCCCCCAATAAAGGATAAGCCTTTTTTGCTCCACTTATAATCAATGGTGGCACTCTAGGGGCTACAGTCATGTTTGAAAGGTTCCCTCAGCAAAAATGCAATTCACTTCACCTCCCCCAACGGTGGCCCTAGCAAAGTCATGCGCAACATCTGAAGCTTCCTCTATCAATTTGGCACCGAAAGTCTTTTTAAGGGGCTTCGACAATCTTTTGAGCAATGATACTCGATGCAATGCAATGTGGGGAGTGGTCCAAACTTAAAGGGTCTCTCAGTACTTCACGACCAAGATCTTCTAGTTTGAAAGGAGGGCTCCGATGTTATGAATGAATTTGATGATTCTTATGTTGTGACTTACGACGAGATTATGAAGAAAGTTTTAGAGAAAAGGAAAAGGATTCAAGAAGATGTCAATATGTTAACTCTACAAACGGAGTTATGGCCAATCCAAATGTTTCTGCAATTCAACACCCCCTTCTCTATGATCAAAAGCACAAGTTGCATCCGCACAAGTTGCATTCGCACGAGTTGCATCCGAAGATCCGTTATTAGTTCAACCCGAGAAGACTCAAGCAAACATACTCATTTGGGACCTTATCACATCAAGACCTTATCATCCGTGACTCGGGTACCGACCACAATGAGGCTATTCATCTCCCTAGTAAGAGTAAGAAGGAGATCTTTATTAAGAATCCTACCCGACGGTGCATCCGCTCTCAAAGCTTGGTATCAATAATCTCCTCTTGGGGGCTTTAGAAAGAGAGATCTTCACTTTCCACCATCCTGAAGCTCACAAACAACAAGTACATGACATTTGGGGCTTGGCAATCTCTCAAAGGTTGGTATCAATAATAATCTCTTGGGGATTGCTCACGTCAACAACAAAAGGCGATTCATTTAAATGGGTCAAGAGATTATTTATTTTGGGGCTATGAAAGTCACTCAAAGTTTGGCATCAAAGGCATTCTAGGGGCTTTACAATCAACAACCCCTTGGTATCTTGGCATCGAAAGTCTTTTAATCTCTTGGGGCTAGACATCAATCTTCGTTGGGCACAACAGCGACAACAAAATTCAAGCAAGGCAATCCGGACTTCGACCGAACATGATATGATCTTGGGTTGGCTTTACAAACACACAATGGTTAAAATGGTTCACCCATGAACTAAAAAAAAAAAAAGGAAAGAAAAAAACGACAAAAAGATTTTTATTTTTCTTTTTCTTGTCTCCTTACTTGCATAAAAGTATTTGCTCTAAGCTTCCTCCCTAGCGTTCTCCATTATCCTTGAACTAAGCTGGTCTGATTCTCTTCAAGAGATACGTAGGCAGCCTTTTGGCACGACCAACCCATCATCAAAGGTGATCATGCCTCTATCGAAAGTGAAAGCAACTCATCAACATCCAAAGCATGGACATTCTTCATCAAAGCCACAACATCAGAAATCCATCCCAAATCAAGCGGCCATGGTAAGTGAAGGTATGAACATCATTCATCAAAGCTTTCTCTCAAAGTCTCTCTCAAGCAATCTCTGCTTTTCAAATCACATCACACACAATCACAATTTTCTCTCACAATTTCTATTTCACACAAGCACATATATCTACAAAGCATACATATAACAGGTACAAGCATTCAGCAAATGGATCCACAAACGGATTTGACCCATGGATTCAGCCAACGGATTCACAAACAGATTCGACAAATGGACTCACAAACGGGTTCAGCAAATGGATTCACAAACGGATTCAGCCAACGGATTCACAAACGGATTCAGCCAACGGATTCACAAACGGGTTCGGCAAATGGATTCATAAACGGATTCAGCCAACTGATTCACAAAGGGATTCGATAAATGGACTCACAAACGAGTTCAGCACATGGATTCACAAACGGATTCAGCCAACAAATTCACAAACGGATTTGACAAATGGACTCACAAACGGATTCAGCACATAGATTCACAAACGGATTCAGCCAACGGATTCACAAATGGATTTGACAAATGGACTCACAAATGGGTTCAGCAAATGGATTCATAAATGGATTTAGCCAACAGATTCACAAACGGATTCGACAAATGGACTCACAAACGGGTTCAGTAAATGGATTCATAAACGGATCAGCCAACGGATTCACAAACAGATTCGACAAATGGACTCACAAACGGGTTCAACAAATGGATTCACAAACGGATTCAGCCAACGGATTCACAAACGGATTCGACAAATGGACTCACAAATGGGTTCAGCAAATGGATTCACAAACGGATTCAGCCAATGGATTAACAAACGGATTCGACAAATAGACTCATAAATGGGTTCAGCAATTGGATTCACAAACGGATTAAACAAAATGGATTCACAAATGGATTCGACAAAGGGACTCACAAACGGGTTCAACAAATGGATTCACAAACATATTCAGCAAACGGATTTGGCAAATGGATTCACAAACGGATTCAACACACCTCTTCAATCAACAAAAAAGTTGCTCACACAGGGAACGCACCTCTATCTATCGCAATTTCAAATCCATGCTTTCCTTGAGTCTTTGCTTTCTTTTCTTTTTCTTTGTCGATGTCCTCGGCGGTTGTCTTTCTTTCGTCGACGCATTTTGCTTTGCAATCCACATCGCCGAGAGGCTCTGTAGACACTCCGCCTTGGACCTCTCACCCCGATTGCATACATAGTATTTTTATTTAACTTACTTTTGTTAATTTCTGTTACTGCGGTTAAGTTCCTAACTGATTTCGTTAGTTTTAGACTAAACTGCATAACGGAGTTAACTTTGGAGTCATTTCTGTCATTCTGTCATTTTCACCCGCGGGCGCCTATGGCATTACCTACGGGATGCGCGCGCCTCTCACGGCCAAAGCAAATAAGCATGTATGTACAAATTTCGAATCACCCGTATGACCGATAAAATAAACATAAAGTAAAATCATTCATGTGCAGGCCCGGTGCCCACACACTGTCAAAAACCATTTTGTTCTGTGCATTGTTTTGTGTCTGGAAAATGCCCAAAAGTGCGCGCCTTGGGCTGTAAGGATGAGAGGCGCATGCCCCAGATAGAGAAAGGCAGAGGCGCCCGATTCTGGGCAGTACCTGCAAAACAGTGGACTCACGGGATTGACCTGGCCCCAAATTATAGAATTTTTCCCCTGCGGGCATTGTTAGAACTGAAACATGGAATTGAAGGACGAGATGAGAGGCAGGCGATTCTGGTGGTTAAGGTTGGAGGCGCGCGCCTTAGGTCAAGAAGGCCATAGGCGCACGCGTCCTACCTTTTCCACCAGAATACCCAGAAAACAGCAGTAAGAACACTAAAAATAAAGAACGCAAGTTTAACCCTCCATGTCTTCCCTAACGGAGTCGCCACAGTAGACACCCCGGCGGAAGCCCCAACTACTTGGCTAGAGCGGTGGAAGGATCCTAGGACGTTTAATTGATTTTATTTGTTAGAGTCGCCACCTATGTTATTAAGAGAACATAAGAAAAACCTAAGAATAGCCTAATTAATGTTACGAAACCAAAGATTCGGGAGAGAAGGGTTCGGGGGTTAGGTGACGGAGTGGGAAGTACTTAAACACCCACTCCGCCCCGCTTACGCGGGTCTTGCTACTAAAGGTGTTCTAATGCTAAATGTCCTTCTTATATTGATATTAAAAAAAAGTGCTAACGGTCACAATGTAAAGAAAATGGGAAGTGCAAAGGGAAATAAAAGAGAATTGTTTTATGTATTAAGTTATGCTAAAGATTACATGTAATAACTATGCTAGCAATTACATTAATATGAAATGGGGAAATTAAAGTAGTGTTTGGAATGTAGGGAGATAACCTTAACCAACTTTAATATAATAAAGTGGTCATTTGATCATGTCCCATTTGATGGGGATTGCATACATTAAAGAAAGCACATAAATAAAATAAAGAGAAGTTGTACCTTCTTGGGAAAAGAAAGAAGACTCCAATCTTGATGAAGAAAATAGTGTTGTTGTAAAGAAATTGTTATGGAACAATTTGTGTAGAGTTTTTGTAGAGAGAAGCCTTCTTTGTGGAGAAATTGGTGTAGAGATAATTTTGTAGATTTTTTGTGTGTAAGAAGTTCTTCCTTTGAAATGAACCTAGGAGGTCCTTTTTATAGGTAAAAGGTTGGAGGGAAAAAATGATCAATCCATGTGAAATGGAATTGACCAATAAAAAATAAGATAATAATAAAATAAAATATTTTATTTTAGAGAAAGGGCTAGAATGGGGGGATTGGGAGTTACAAAATAAAGCTAGTAAATGTTTATGATCAAGAAAGTTGTTTTTGTATTAAAAGATGAGTTTTAAATCAGAAAATGGAGGGAAACTTGGTGCAAATCCGTAACAGCCAGTATGGGAAGCGCGCGGGTTCCGCCTATGGAGCAGGACGCGTGCGCGGCCCACTGATAGTGCCGGAGGCGCCCGAGACTAAAAAGGACAGAATGACAGAAATGACTCTAAAGTTAACTCTGTTATGCGGTTTAGTCCAAAACTAACGAAATCAGTTAGGAACTTAACCAAAGTAACAGAAATTAACAAAAAAAAGTTAAATAAAAATACTATGTATGCAATCGGGGTGAGGGGTCCAAGGCGGGGTATCTACACTCATGTTTTGAAATCAATGACTCAAGATTAGAATTCGCGTTAATGGTTAAGTGCTTCAGAATCAAATGCACCCTCTATGATTAATTTCAATTAGAAAAGCTTGCAAATAATTTGAACTTAAATTAGAGCACGATAAATCGAGGTGAGAAAATTATTGGGCAGTTATCATGATTAGCACCGCAAGTTGACCTCGTAGGTGAGAGGTCTTCGTCGTTGTCGCGCTTTTTAAGGTTGTATATGTCATTAGAGGCATTACGACTTTTGAATTTTGGGCTCCCTCAGTGTAAGGGTTTGGTAGAGCATTTGGCCTCCAATAAAAGACACCATTTGTCATCGGTAATGGTGCTTGCCCAAAGTCAAGAGATCGAGATCTTCTTCAGTGTAGATTAGCCTCATCTGCGCGGTGCTTTCTTCGCTGTTGTTGTTGTTGATGCCTCCAGAGACTGCTTGAATCTTGATTACATCTTCTCGCTTCGTGAAAGGCAAGTCAGAGTATGCTTTGGATAAGAATAAAAATCACCAATAGCCGTCATTGAGGGTGGTCGCGTAAACTTGAAAGGTCGAGATGCTTCTTATAAGTAAAAAAAAAGTTGCTATAGGATGCATATATGTACACAGAAAAGAAAATAAGATCACACACCCTCCCTTTTTTTGCACAATTTTTTAGGGGGGGGGGGGGATATAATAACAACTTGTAAAACACATTTACAAAGCTTAAATATACAAAATGGAAGAATTTACATTACAAGGTAATTCAAAAGTAAATTGACAACACCCCCATTCACGATAATCTTCAGCCTCTGGCCCTTGATCGGTTGCCTTGAATCTGTGCCTGTCTGCCTATAAGGATTTGACCAATCGCAACCTTCTATGAATTTCTTTGATCACCTTTGTGAACCTCGTTTGTGAATTCTGTTGAGCATCGTCGGCCCTAATTCTCACCTAAATTAACCGCATTCTAAAATTAGTTCAAATTTTATTGTTTGCTTTGTTAAGTGAGATTAGTCATTTGTGGGACCAGATCTACAAGATACGCGATTGAAAAGCACTTTATTATAAGGTGAGTTCATTAACTGAAAACATATTTTACAAGACAAGCAAGCAACTAAGATTTGTACAAAAGACACGCAAGTTTTGATTTGGAAGGCAAAAAAAGAGTGAGCATTTTTTATAACGGGCCCGAAAGCAAAAGGGATTTGAGTTGGACGGTGTACCTTATTCACAGCAAAAGAGACATATCCCCTTGGGTCATTAAACTTCCATTAACAAAAGTGACACAAACTCTTCTTGTTAGCGGTGTTGAGGTCATCATAGCAAAAAGGGAATCTTCCTCGGGGGTCGGGGAGCCCCTATGATAACATCTTAAACAACTTACTGAGTCCTCTTAAGGGGTTTCTGGATTACCCCTAGGTCAAAAAGGTCTTGGATTGCGTGGCGGAGAGATTAGCATCCATCAGTGGTATGCCCGATGAACGTGTGGTAGTCACATGATTTTGAATGATCCCACTCATCTGGCAATGTTTGTGGTGGCCGATAATCCTCAAGGGGACTTAACATCCCATATTCAACCAAGTGATAAAACATTTTAGACTGGGGAACACCATATTCATCAAAGCGCCTGACTTCTTTATGGGGTTTAGAGACATAACCTTTCATCTTTCGTAGAGAATGCTCAGCCATTTCGCGATCCCATGTCAAATGTGGCAGACGAAAGATTTCATAATGATGTACAGGACCTAGGATTCCGTTCACCCCTATTTTAAAACAGGTAAAACCAAATGATGAGCTGGCACGATGCATGTAGTACTAATATTGTTGGAATACTGATCACTTCTTCCTTTCTTCATTGGTGGAACATGTAACGCCATCTTTAATCCTGTGGGTATATTTGGGCTATTGCCGCTTTTTCTCCCAGAAGAGGAGGGTGAACATGCAACAGATTGATTAGGAGCACCAGAGGACTTACCCGATTCATATGGGGTGTTAGAGGTACGATCAGCTGTCTTTAAGGGGTTGCTGAGCCTTTGTTGTATTTCCTCGCTTAAAGGTGAACTATGCTTGAGATTGATAATCCTTGTCCTTTAAAGCTTCCCTTGATTTTCTAGAACATCTCTCGAGCTCAATTTTCTGATCATGATTTTTGAATAGGGTGATGTCATTCTCTATCGGGTCGGTTGAGGAACAAATTGTGGGAGGGTCGTTAAGCCTCTTGCGATTTTCCAGGATAGCTGGGGTGATTTTCTCAACAACATTATTCTCTGACATTTCGATTGAAGAATGCTCTGTTAGGGGATTAGGAAGCCCCAGATTTTCCTTTATATGAACAATTTCTTCTAAAGAAACATTGCTATCAACAGGCTTTGGCGCTTCGGGTGTAGTTAGTAAAGGATGAGCTACTGGGTGATTCTTGAACTCTGGTTAAACTCCCAAAGAGAATGGCTTATTAATGCTGACCTCTAGGTTGGGAATTTCTAACGAGTCCCCATCTCGGGGTATTGCAAGAGTGGAGCAAATTGTTGGAGATTATGCCCTAGGCCTTTGAGAAAGGCCTTATATTATGTCATGTTCTCATTTGTTATAGAGATAACAACCTTGAATTATTATATGTTTTGCATGTTTATTATAATAATCCCCATCCCTAGTACTTATGAAGAACTAGTATAAGTTTAATCGATAATCATATGATGATCATGTGTATGTGATACAAATTAAACTTATAGGTACTTGTTGGTGAACAAGTACTGGACATGACCCACCTATGAGATTTATGTCATGGTCAAATGTCATAATTAAATCTCATATAGTTATATCATTTGATATCCTTAGACCTGATATTATCATAGTCTTCCACATGATGAACATTATGTTTGATATAGTCAACCGCTACCCTTAACCATGTAGTCATAAAGGCTATGATTGGCATAATCGGAATCTTGTAGGGTAGAATGATAAGTCAAGATGGAATTTGTCCCTCTCTCAAGAGAGATATCTGCTTGGGCCACTCGAAGAGTGAGATTGATGAAATGCGTGACCACGCTTAAATGAATTGATGTGATCAATGTCATTTGCTCATATCAATCTAATCGGGATCTGTAGATACCCCGGGCAGAGCCCCACGCACTTGGCTAGAGCGGCGGGTTGATCCTAGGATGTCTATTTGTGTTTTAGAGTCGCCACCTATGTTTTTAGAGGAACATAAGAAAAACCTAATATTTATAGCCTAAGTTTGATACGAAAACAGAGATTCTTGTTATGAAGGTTCGGGGGTTAGGTTACGAGATGGGAAGTACTTAAACACCCATATCGCCCAACTAATGTTGGTCTTGCTTGTTCAAAGTCTACATAATTAAAATGTTCTTCCTATTCTTAATAATGATAAAGGGGGGGGGGTTAAAAAGGGGTTTTTGGAATGTAGGGAGATAACTCCTTGGCCAACTTCAATGGAATGAAGTGGCCTTTGGTGTTATGTCCCAAAATGGTTTTGGGGTGATTGCACGTTTGATTAAAATGAAAGAAGAGATGAAGTAGAGAAGAGAGAAAAGAGTAGTGTTTTACCTAAGCTTCAAAGAACTCCAAATACTTCTTAGAGAATTCCTTGGAAATGTCTTGAAATTATTTTGTGTATAGTATTCTTGTCTTTCCAAAAGAGGGTCCTTTCCAATGGTGGAGAAGAGGGGTTTATATGGTTGTAAAAGAGATGTTTTTGGTGCCAAAACGAGGTCACAAAGAAATCCCTCCCGGGCAAAATCATGTAAAATGAGCAAGGGAGGGATTCTTGGACAGAATCTGTAACTGACGCCCAGAGGCGCGCGCCCCTACCTTAGTGGCGGGACGCGCGCGCTTCTGACCCCTATGAGTGGAGGCACGCGAACTTCAAGATGGTTTTTTTGACAGAATGGACTAGAAAGTCATCCCTGTTATTCAGTTTAGTCCCTGGACTTAACGAAATCAATCAAGAACTTAATGAAAGTAACAGAAACTAACGAGAAACACTTAAAATAGGGAGAAATACAAGATCAACCGTGCAATCGGGGTGAGCAGCCAAAGGTGGGGTGTCTACAGAGCCCCTCGACGACGTGGATTGCAAAGCAAAATGCCCCGACGAAAGAAAGTACACCCACCGAGGACATCACTAAGAAAAAAGCAAAGACTCAATAAAAGAAGGAATTTGAAATTGCGAGAGATAGGGGTGTGCTCCCTGTGTAAACGGATTTTGTTGATAGAGGAGGTGGTATGATCCGTTTGTGAATCCGCCGGCTGAATCCGTTAGTGAATCCATTAAATGAGTCCGTTAGTGAACTCTGTTGACGAATCCGTTAGTGAATCCACTTGATGAATCCGTTATTGAATCCATTGAATGAGTCCGTTTGTAAACCCGGTTGACGAATCCATTAGTGAATCCGCTTGATGAATCCGTTAGTGAATCCATTGAATGAGTCTGTTTGTGAACCCGGTTGACGAATCCGTTAGTGAATCCGCTTGATGAATCCGTTAGTGAATCCATTGAATGAGTCCGTTAGTGAACCCTGTTGATGAATCCGTTAGTGAATCCGCTTGATGAATCTGTTTGTGAATCCATTTAATGAGTCTGTTAGTGAACTCTGTTGATGAATCCGTTAGTGAATCCGCTTGATGAATCCGTTAGTGAATCCATTGAATGAGTCCGTTAGTGAACCCTATTGATGAATCCATTAGTGAATCCGCTACGTTTCTTAAGAAGTGGTGATTTTAGTGATTTACCATGGATCGAATTGTTGTTTGTAGCTGTATCTGATGTATGTTGTTCGGAGCTGCACTTGCTGTTGAGTTTATGACTTTTGTGGGGTGCGGGCACAGTTGACTGCGGACCGAAAAAAAAATGTTTTCCCTTTAGAAAGGAAAATGTTAAGATTGACCTTGACTGAAAATAAATACACGCCCTAATTTTAGTTTAGTGGGAGTTTTCTATCCTACTTTAATTTAGACATGCCTTAGTGGCGGACCAAATTAATGTGTGCCTAACTGTGTATTCGAGGGCGGAGTTGTTGTGGCTTTGATGAAGAATGTTGATCCTGCTGATTTTGGGAGTGCCCGAACTTTGTTCTTGCATGATTTCTTCTTTTGACAAGGGCCGGCAAAGGCATTTCTGAAACGAGAGGCGGGCGCCCCGGCTAGTGACTGTGGGACACGCGAGCTTCCCATATGGGTGGCAGGAGGCGCGAGCTTCTGGGAAGCGAATTCTGTGGCTTGACATTTGCTAGCCAAAACCAAAAGTTCCCCAACAGCTATAATATCAGCCTCTGGTCGTACATATTCCTCCAATAGCATTTCAGAATATATTCGGGTTTTGAGCATGTGGTCCTACCCGGCCTGAGAGATTCTTCATTTTACCAACCGGAGCGGGTTCTGAGGCAGTTTGGTCACCAACAGATTATTCCTTTCCCGAGGAGCGGGGTGCTTCGTACAGTTTCATACATGGGTCTGGAATTTTCGAAGGAGCTTCAGTCAGCTTGGGGAGGTGACCGCCATCGGTGGGCTTCCGTCCCTATTCATCGGGGTAGTATCTTTCTTCCCGAGAGTTATTTGGATTATCCGTTTGGCACCCTTTACCGCGGTATCACTTGGGTTGACGTGCTTCGCGCTGAGTTGCTAGGAAAGGACTTTGAGGCTAGCAGTGCTTTGAGATATAGGGAGGCTAATGCTGATTCGCACAATATTCTGGCTGACCCTTTCGGCAGTCATTTGGATAACTTTTATACTCGGAGGTGCCTTGTTGCGCAGAAGGTTTCGGTCTGCCTTAGTGTTCCTAGACCTCCCAAGAAGAGTAGGATTGAGAGCCGTTCGGGTGGTCCTTCGAAGGCTAAGAAGAAATTAAATTTTTCTTAGTACCCCAAGATTGCAATTAATAGACCACTTGTTTAGGATTTAATGTTTTAATGTCTTTTATTGCTCAACATTATCCGTTGTAATGGTCAAAATGTTTCAAGGGATGAATAAAAAACATGCATTTTGTTATGACATGATTGGGTAAAATTTATTGTTTTAGACCGCACTCGAAGGTTGCCTACGTTCCTCTCGTAGAGAGGCTCAGGTCTCCGTAGTTCAAACAAATGAAGACAATTTTTTTTGTGCACCCTGTTTTTTGCCTAGACCGCCCTTTCGGGTTTTCAATCTAGCGGGCTTCTTTTTTGCACTTGCTCTAATTTTTGCGTAGGCCGCCCTTGCGGGTTTTCAACCTAGTGAGCGTTTTTTTTTTTTTTTTTTTTTTTTTTATGGTCCTCTTGTTAAGCGTAGAACTTCTTGAGCTTGTCGAGGTTGACCTCCTTTGGCAATTGATCAGCATCCAAGTCTACGAGCCGGACTGCACCGCCGCTTAGTACCTTCTTGACCACGTAAGGACCGATCCATTGGGGTCCCCATTTCCCAAGGGGATTCATGGCACTGGGAGGATGTTTTCTTAAGACCAAGTCTCCCACTTTGATGTTTCGAGGCTTCACCTTCTTTTTGAATGCCCTTGCCATTCTCTGTTGATAAGCCCTTGTGCGTTCGAACTCTCTTAGCCTCTTTTCATCGAGTAGGGATAACCATTCATATCGACTTTGCATCCAATCAACCTCGTTGACTTGGTTCTCGAGTAAAACCCGTAGAGAGGGAACTTCGAGTTTGACTGGGAGTACGGCTTCAGAACCATAAACCAATGAGTATGGGGTTTCTCCCATTGCTGACCGGATTGATGTGCGGTAGCCCCACAATGCTAGTGGTAACTTTTCGGGCCAATCCCTTCCTGTTGAAGCCATTTTCCATATGATGACCTCGATCGTCTTGTTTGCTGCTTTGACCGCTCCATTAGCTTGGGGGCGGTACGGGGATGACTTGTGCTTGGTAATTTTGTAGTCAACCAAAAGTGCATCCATTTCTTTGTCAAAGTGAGAACCATTGTCAGAGATGATCTCATGAGGAATACCATATCAGCACATGATGTTTTTCTTTATGAACTCGGCTACTTTCTTGGCGTTGAGAACCCGGTAAGCTTGTGCTTTGACCCACTTTGTGAAATATTCCACGGCCACCAGAATGAATGACTGTCCGTTGCTTCCTGTAGGGTGGACTTTGCCGATGATATATATGCCCCAACAAGAGAATGGGCAAGGAGTGGTCATGTTGTACAGTTGTGACGGTGGACCATGTTGCAAGTTGGCATGGAATTGGCACTTGGCGCACATCTTGACTTTCTCGATGCAGTCTCTTTCCATGGTAGTCCAATAGTAGCCAATACGGAGTATCTTCTTTTCTAACATAATCCCATTCATGTGGGGTCCACACTCGCCTTCGTGGACTTCGTGCATGATTTCTTGAGCTTCGGTCTCATTGCACATAAGAGATTGATCCCTTGATGATGTCTTTTGTAGACTCGGTTCCCAATCAATTCATATCTGGCAGCTAGCTTTTGTAATGCTACTCGAGACTTCCCATTGCTGTTCTCGGGGTAAGTGCCGCCGTTGAGAAAGTTCATGATGTCTGTGTACCATGGGGGGTTTTCTTGGACTTCATTGATCTCAATACTCATACAGTATGCCGAACTAGTCCTTCTTGAAATTTTGAAGGGCTTCACCATTTTCCTTTGGGCATCTCAACCAGTGAGGCTATGGTGGCTAAAGCATCGGCAAAGCGGTTCTTGTCCCTCGGCAAATAATTGAACGTGATGTCTTGGAACTGTTCAACCAACTCTTCGAGGTGTTGACCATACTGTTGGAGGGTCGGGTCTTGGATTCGCCATTTACCCGATTTCTGATTGATAAGGAGTAGGGAGTCACTGAATACTTCTAGATCTGTGACATTCCTTTCTAGTGCTGCTTCTAGCCCCGCTATACATGCCTCATATTAGGCAATGTTGTTGGTGGCTTCGAATTCAAGACGGATGGAAATTGGAGTGTCGATGTCCATTGGATCGACAAGCAACATTCCTATCCCATAACCGTGCTTATTGGCTGCACCATCGAAAAAAAGTTGCCACTTATTTTCCTCAGTTGTAGTGCAAATCAAGTGCTCATCGGGAAATTGTAAGTCTTCCCCCTTCACTTCGTCACACGGAAATTCAGCAAGCTGATCACTGAACACTTTCCCCCTGATGGATTTGAGTGTGACGTAACTGATATCGTAGCCGACGAGCATGAAGTACCACTTGGCTATCCTTGTTGACATGAAAGGCTTCTCGAAGATGTAGTGGAGCTGGTCCACCTTTGCTACTAGCTTGATCGGAAATGCTTCCATGTAGTGTTTGAGCTTTTGAGTGACCCAAACCAATGCTGCACATGACTTCTCTAAGATAGAGTAGTTCTTTTCGTCTCCCTGGAATCGACGACTGACAAAGTAAATGGCATTCTCCTTTGTGGAGGCTTCTCCTTGTGCGGTGGAACCAAAACTGGAGGGCATGTCAAGTAATGTTTCACTTGGTCGAAAGCTTCTTGGCAAGCGTCGGTCCATTCTAGAGACACATTCTTCTTGAATAGCTTGAAGATTGGCTCACACATGGAAGTAAGCTGGTGCACGAACCGACTGATGTACTGAAGTCTGCCCATGAAACCTTTGATTTCTTTTTGTGCCTTTGGAGGAGGCATGTCAATGATTGCCTTGATTTTTGAGGGATCTGCTTCAATTCCCATTTCGGTGACCATGTAGCCAAGAACTTTGCCTCGGATAACCCTAAAAGTGCACTTTGCGGGATTGAGCCTCATCTTGTGTTGTCGAAGCCTTTCGAAGAACTTGCGGAGGTCGATCAAGTGTTGACCGTCGGTCCCCTTCGAATGAATGATCATGTCGTCCACATAGACTTCAATTTCTTTGTGAATCATGTCGTGGAACAAGTCTGTCACGGCCCTTTGATAAGTAGCCCCAGCTGTAGACACCCCGCCTTGGACCGCTCACCCCGATTGCATATTTGATTTTGTGTTTCTCCCTATTTTAAGTGGAAATCAAGTCTTGGATTCCCATCCAAACCTACCTTCTTGGCCTAAACCCTAGGTCTAGAAGTCCTATAAATAAAGAGGTTCTTGAACCAAAAAGCCTCTAGAACCCTCATTCACCCAAAAAACGACTCCAAATCTGATCAAAGAGGTCCCCATAATCAGTCCCTCTTCCTCACCCACGAAATTCAAGTCTCCACAACACCATTCAAGCCAAGCTCATTGGATCTTCAAGGCCTTTAGTCAAGGCCATCCATAGGATTCTTGAAGAACGCTTAGGTAAAACTCCTTGCTTTCTTTATTTCTTCTCATCCTCTTCTTTGTCTTTGAAGTAGTGTGATTCCATTAAAGGATCAGCCTAGAGCCTCTCCAATCCATGGAGATGGTCTCGAAGCACATGATCCGACATCCCAAATAAATAAGCAATTATTTATTTGTTCGTTTTCTTTTAGTACATGAATGCATAATTTTGAAACAATGATGATGATTTCTTAGCAAGAACAATCCTAGATTGGGTGAAATCGGTGCTCATCGACCTTCCCAATTCATAACTTAACCCCCGAATCCAGATATCTCGTTCAGTGTTCCGACAACAACATGGTGGCGACTCTAAAATCAATAAAAAGGTAAATCGAATGACGAAAACCTCGCCTCGAAACCCGCGCGCAAGCAGTGGCGACTCTGCTAGGGAGGTATCACAGTAAGTGGGTTAGACTTGTGTCGAAAGAAATCATCGTTGTTTCAAAATTCTGCATTCTGTACCGTAATCTGTTCCCCAACTGAGATGCCTCGTACGAGGGATCTCTTGTCTCGTACGAGACATCTCAGTTCTGTCCAGCTGGTCTGACTCTCTGGTTTGAAAGAGGATTTTGTTCGGTTCAAACACGCACATAGGGTTTCAGATCTGATCCCCCGTCTGTTTCTGAGTCCTAGGACCTTCCTAGCGACAAAGGAACTCCCCATATATCTTAAGGCTAACCTTTGTTTTGCAGGAGTACTTGCTAAATGTTTTTATTCCCTGGTTTGCTTACGTTTTCCTTTATGTGTGAACTACGACGGCCTGAGTTCCTCCACAAGAGGGAAACGTAGGCAGCCGCGTGGCCCGGCCATTGCTTGTTTTTGTTTTACTTTAAAAAAAAAAACTCTCTATTTTCTCTTTGACACCTAGATCTTGACTCTCACACACGTTCACACATGTAGAATAATTGCACTACATACTCTATAAACCCGGGTCCCAATCGGAGGACGGATGTCGGTCAGCACCCCCATTCTAATGAATGGCCCTTGCCGGTCTCTCCAAAGATGGTGTACCCACTCCGTGACACGCTCCTAGACTGTGTTCATGAGGAGCCTTATCCGTAAGCCTTGCAGCAACCTCATGCATACATACTAGTTAATAAGACACTCTTCGAGACCGGTCGGTTCGATTCTTAGGGTTGTTTTAATCTTTACCCAAGATAACGCACTTTTACAATCTATAATACTCCCTTGTGAATATGACGAATATCCCTTCGGTAAAATGTTGAACAAAGGATTTTGAAAGAATGGAGAACCTCTCTATGGAACTCCGAGTTTGTGTTTCCCTACTTTCACTATTCTGTGCGGGATTGTGGATGCCATTTTGGCTTAGTTTCGACCGCACCGTTCAACGTGTCCCTTTCGATTGTCCCTTAAAATTCACAAGGTTTGATTGCATTAATGCGTTGTTTAACAAAGTGCAAAACAACTACGGAATCACTTAGGTTTGGTTAATTTGAATGGTGGATTCCGATGAGAATATGAGACCCTTGCCCGAATTGTCCATTTGGGAGAGTGCAATACAGGTGAAAAACAAGGGGCTCATATTCTAGGGTGACAGAATACACGGTTCCAGGATGAACTAGAGTAGTAACCTCTTAAAATGGATTAAATTCCATCCGACCAATAGGACTAAAATCTGGAATCTGACTGTTAGGTTAGATGTCTCGTACGAGACACCCATTGTCTCGTACCAGACATCTCTCCTTCTCTGTAAATCTATCGTGTTGGTCAACCCCCATACCATAAAAGCCGACTTGTTAGGACCCCAGCCTGGATTTGACACAGTTTCTGCACTCTAGGTCCGTCCGATCAGCAAGGTAGCTCCACGCTCCGGACACAATGCCCGCTCGCACGGAAATGTCTCTCAGAGAATCTGCGCTTCAAGATGGAAGCCACCGGAGGTTGGAAAGAAGGCCTGCCTAACAGAGAGGCCCCAGAAATCAATATCATGCAAGAATTTCGCTTCAGAGGGCTCGACTATGCCTCTTATTATAATCACAACCAAGGCGCCGATGACCAAGTCAGAAAGCGTAACGAGCAAAACGAAAAGGACTGGGCTGAGATCGAGAAGATGATCGATGGCAGCAAGCTTGAAATGTTACAAGCCGAATACAATGAAATGAACAAATGGTACAATGCCTCTGTCAAGAGAGCCCAAGATTTGGAATACAACCAAGAAAAGGTCATCAATGATGAGGTGGGTAACTGCATCAGCCTTCTTTACCAAGACCTAAAAAGCCAAATGGAGGAGGAACATAATCATCACCTCAATGTTATGAGGGACCATTATGAGAGCATCATGCAAAGCCTCCAACCTATGCCACCAAGAGTCTACGCAGATTTAATTTAAATCCGACTTGGGAGAGTGTTCCGTGAGCTTGAGAGGGAAGGCAAGCTAGCACCTATGAAGGGTTACAAGCCCAAGTATAAGGGGGCCGGAAAGGCCTTGCACCTGTATTGCTACTACCATCAATGCCGCGGTCATCACACCGACAAATGCAACAACTTGAGGGATAAGATCCAAGATCTCATCGACCAAGGCACCCTGCAGATAATAGGCAATGGAATTGGCCTCGTGTTGAAGAATGAGGGTCCAAACCTTAAGCTCCTTTTCCGCTCAATTAGATAGAAGTTTAATAGATTAGTTATTTACTTCATTTTGATAGATTAGACGTTTCTTTCGTTCCTTTTATTAAACTAGTTATTTTTCATTCTTTAAGGGATCCTACTCACCCGAGAAACATTGTGGGTGAGAGCATGCCCTCCTATCGATTTCAACTTTCAGTAATAGTTATTTCCTTTTAAATTTCCCACCTCTTTTGTATTTCCCAAAAGGAAAGTAGTGTAGAGATGGTAGAAGTGCACAATGAAAACGACTATTCCAAGACAATTCCATTCTCCGGAACACGCCCATTACTTAACATGATGCTAAACGAAGGGTATTTCCCCGGTCTTGGACTTGGCAAGCATTTACAAGGGATCAAAGAACCACCACCTGTCGTTCTATACCCCCTAGAATATGGTCTAGGGTATGTGTCACCACTCAAGGACATCCCTAAGGAAGAAAGGGATTGGACCTCATATATAGTGCCATTAGAACGATGCTATCGAAAGACTCTAAACGGGTACTTTGTACGCAAGGGGGAAAACTTTCCATACTTCATGTTCCCTGAACCATGGATCGACCATAGGGAGAAGCGCCAAATGGGCTTTGAAGTATTCAGTGACTGTGATCCATACTCACTTGAGACAGAACCGATTCAATTCTTGTGGCTACCTCGAGAATTAGGAGGTACCAAGGCCGAAGCATTCAGTGAGTGGGACTTTGGGTTGGGAGAAGACCTACTGCGCTAATTTCTCAACCTTTGCAAGCTAGAGGACACTCAGATCAATGCAATAGACAAGGGGGACGATCCGAACCAAGGCTACAACAAGCTCATCGAGAATAATGATGAGCCTATCCAGAATTGGTATACAACTGGGGACCCATAGCAAGTAAAGACTTCCTGATCCAAGAGTTAGGATGTACTCCCCATCCCCATAGAGAAAGAAAATTTGTAACTCTTACCTTAGAGTCAGATACCGCTACCGATGAGCTCACCCAAGAGGACTTTGATGCCATCGCGGAACATGTATTCCCCTACATTCTTAATGAAAAAATAGATCTTTCTGAGTATCCCGAGATTGCTAGCGTCATAAATGATGAATTAACTAATAACTCCAACGAATTGGATAATAATGAGTCATATGACGAGATAGATCAAGAAAACGAACAAATCTTTAAAGAAATTAATAAGAAAGTAGGTCGTCGTAGCGGAAATGGTCCTATTGATGCCGAAGAAATGCAAACAGTTAATCTGGGGACGGACGATGATCCGAAAGAGACCAAGATTGGCAGTTTCTTCAAGGGGGAAGACTGACAAGCCCTCATAGCGCTTCTCCGAGAATTCGTAGATGTGTTCGCTTGGTCCTACAAAGATATGCCGGGGCTAGCCAATTCGATTGTTGAGCACAAGATACCGCTGCTTCCCTATGCAAGGCCAGTCAAGCACAAACTCCGTAGAATTAAGCCAGAATGGTCAGTGCAAGTCAAACAAGAGATAGAGAAACTCTTGAGTGTTGGGTTCATCAAAGTAATAGAGTATCCAACCTAGTTGGCTAATACTGTGCAGGTTTCCAAGGCAAAAGGAAAGGTCCTTGGGTACATGGTCACCGAGCGTGGTATAGAAGCGGATCCCGCTAAGATTAAAGCCATCATTTACATGCCTCCACCTAAGATGCAAAAAGAAGTCAAGGGATTCATGGGTCGCCTTCAATACATCAGTCGTTTTATTAATCAGCTCACAAGGATGTGCGAGCCCATTTTTAAGCTCCTCAAGAAGAATGCATCCCTAGAATGGACCGAAGAGTGCCAAGAAGCCTTTGAAAAAGTAAAGGAATACTTAGTGAATCCACCAGTGTTGGTTCCACCACACAAGGAGAAGCCATTGACCTTGTACCTCACAGTCAATGATACTGCACTAGGGGCTATGCTAGCACAAGAGCAACCCGATTAGAAGAAAGAGAATGCCGTCTACTTTGTCATCCGTCGCTTCCAAAGGGCTGAATTGAATTACTCTGCATTAGAAAAGTCGTGTGCTACACTGGTATGGGTGGCTGAGAGATTAAAGCCGTATATGGAGGCATTTCCTGTACAACTGATTACCCGAATGGACCCAATGAAGTACATCTTTTAAAAGTCGCATGTATCCTCTAGAAGAGCCAAGTGGTACTTTATGCTTGCGGGGTACGATATCACTTACATCACATAGAAATCCGTAAGAGGAAGAGTCTTTGCTGATCATTTAGCCGAATTTCCATGTGATGAAGCGAAGGGGGAAGACCCACGATTCCCTGATGAGGACATCGTGGCAATAGCAGAAAATAAGTGGCAATTATTTCTCGATGGCGCTGCCAATAAACGGGGATATGGCATTGGCATGTTACTAGTAGATCCCTCAGATTTCTACACTCCACTCGCAATTCGCCTTGACTTCGAGGCCACTAATAATATTGCCGAGTACGAAGCTTGCATAGCGGGGCTTGAAGCAGCCTTAGAAAGAAATGTGACCAAACTAGAAGTGTACAGAGATTCACAACTTATAATCTATCAGTCACTCAAGAAGTGGAAGGTACAAGATCCTACACTCTAAAAATATAACGACCATCTCCAAGACTTGGTCAAACAGTTCAAAGAAGTCACTTTCTACTATCTTCCTAGAGATAAGAACCGCTTAGCAGATTCGCTAGCCATGCTAGCGTCACTTGTAGAAATTCCCGAATGGACTGAGGTCAAAACCTTCAAAGTCACGAAGCGAACGACTCCTGCTTATCACTCAATCATAGACCTGCCCGACCGTAAAGAAGAATGTGGCTCTGTTTCCGTAAATACCTTGGACGATAAACCTTGGTACTAAGATGTATGGCGTTTCCTCCTAGACGGAACATTCCCATCAGACGCATCACCTATAGCAAAGATAGCCTTCAAACGGTTCGCCGCTCAATTCGTTATCATAGGTGATCTCCTCTACAAGAAACACCACGAGCAGTGTCTACTTTGTGCAGATGAGCATGAGGCCGTAGAAATCATGGACCAAGTCCATCAAGGAGTCTTTGGAACCCACATGAATGGCTATATGCTAGCAAAGAAGATTATCCGACTAGGGTACTATTGGGATACCATGGAAGCCGACTGCACTGACATGGTTAAGAAATGCCACAAGTGCCAGATAGACGCCAACTTGCAACACGCACCACCGTCCGTGTTATACCCTATGACATCCCCTTGGCCATTTTCTACATAGGGAATAGACGTCATTGGCAAATTCTCACCGACGGGTCATAATGGGCACTCATTCATGTTAGTCGCCGTCGATTACTTCACTAAGTGGATCGAGGCTCAATCTTATAAAGTCGTGAATGCCAGAAAGTGGCTGAATTCATTAAGACCAACATCATATGCTGATATGGGGTACCTCATGAGATGATATCTGACAATGGCTCACACTTTGAGAAGGAATGTGACCAACTACTCGCAGAGTACAGGATAGAGAGACATAAGTCGTCACCGTACCGACCACAGACCAATGGAGCAGTCGAAGCTGCTAACAAAACCATTGAGACCATCATTAGAAAAATGGCTAAGACTGGCAGAGACTGGTCTGACAAGCTACCCTTTGCACTCTGGGGCTACCGTACTTCAATCCGTACTGCCACCAGTGAAACTCTATACGCCCTAGCCTATGGGATGGAAGCAGTGCTACCAATCGAATTAGAAGTACCATCACTAAGGGTTCTCCTAGAAAACCAAGTGAATGAAGTCGCATGGTTAGACAGCCGTTATGAACAACTAGCCCTGCTAGACGAATGACGACTTCGAGCCGCCGAGCATATCCAAGCATATCAGCAGAGAATGGCCCGAGCATTCAATAAGAAAGTCAAAACTAGAAACATCAAAGAAGGGGACCTTGTCCTACGCGAACACCGTCCTGGACCATTCAATCCTATGGGAAAGTGGGGACCAAGATGGATAGGCCCTTACATAGTCAAGAAGGTATTCTCCGGAGGAGCGGTACAACTCGCAGACCTAGATGGCGATCAACTGCCGAAGCCCGTCAACATGGACAAGCTGAAGAAGTACTACTCATAATCATGTTCCCTATTTCAAAAAAAAAAAAAAAAGAGAGGAAAGCTCACTTGGTTGAAAACCCGCAAGGGCGTCCTAGGCAAAAGTCAGGGTGTGCATAAAAAAAACAATAAAAAATAGGGGACAGTCTCGTACGAGACACCTATGTCTCGTATGATACATGTCAGTCAGCAGACATATTTTTCTCTTTCTTAAACAAGAACTACGATGACCTGAGCTCCTTATTTAATTGATATAAAAGGAGAATGTAGGCAGCCTTTTGGTCGGGTCTATTCAATAAATAAAATCAAAATCTTTTCTTCTTATTAATTGAATGCATTTCAAGAAAGCAATAAGAAAATTTCTAACATGAATACCAACTTGCAAAAGAAAATAAATAAAATTCTAAAAATCTAAATATTGGTCTATCTAAGCAATCTCTCGATACTCCTAAGGACCTATTTCTTCCTTAACTTAGTAGGGGCTTGACCACGATCCGCCTTGCCATCCCTCTTCCTCTTGAACCAAGGTATCTCGAAACCGGGAGGAACATCAAGTCGACTGAACACTGAGGGAGTGAGCCTCGCAAACACATGAGGTCTATCTAGAGCTTAAAATTTACCGGGAAGTCCATTCGCTCTCTTCTCGTAAAAGTCACTATCCAGAAAATCTTGGGTGGCGTCTATTCTTACATTAGAAGATCCTCCTTAGCTTCCTTCTTCCTCAAATTCAAGATAGGCTCAAATTGGTCCCCCAACAGAGAGCGGCGGATCTCATCAATACCCTCAACACTGGGACGGAGTTCTTTAAGAAACCAATCCAGATATTTGTCAGACAAATAGATGCTCCCTCCTTCATGACAAAGATTGGTCCAACGTGTTGGTAGTGGTGCCCTAGGCACGTTTAATAAACGTTGTAATTGTTATCATTTATTTCATATCAATAAAGAAATGTTTTGATTTTTATTGTTGTTCATGTTTACTTATAATAATCTCCGTCCCTGGTACTTGTTAAGCACTAGTATAAAGGCTAAATGATCGTGGGATAATCATGTTAGATTTATGGGTACTTGTTTGGAACAAGGTACTAGACATGACCCGCTGTATGAGATTTATGTCATGGTCTATGTCATACATATATCTCATACTAGTTATGTCATTTGAATCCTTAGACATGAAGTTATTATAGTCTTCTACTTGATGAACATTATGTTTGACATATTCAAACGCTACCTTTAACCGAGTAGTTATAAAGGGTATGATTGGCATAAACGGATTCACGTAGGGAAGAGTAATAAGCTAAATGGATTTGTCCCTCTTCGGAGAGATGTCAAGCTTAGGCCTCTCGTAGGAATGATGTTGATGAAAATGTTTGGCCGGACTCAAATGAATTGATTAGATCAATGTCATTTGGATTATCAACATATTCGAAATCGAGAAAATATTGAACAAAACAAGTTGACTTGTTGACCATGACTTGTGTTCAATGACATCGTGGACAAAGGGATTGTGACATGTTCTAAAGGAATGCGAACTTGTATCTAGTTATACTATTTGGGTAGGTATGACGGTTTGATAGAACCTAATCATATCTTATGGTTTCATGTTTAAACCCATTGCCAACTTAGTATAATCCTAGAGGGTCACACACAATAGAACGAATCTTAAATAAGGACTATATTGGAATATTGAGTCGAAGGACTTTGGAGGAATTTGGAAATTAGGGAAATCTGGGGTAGGTGTGCGACCGTACAAAAGGGTTTGGGCGGCCGCACAGCTTGGCTCAAAAAGTACCAAAACCTTCCAGATAGATGTGTGACCGCACAAGTGGTTTTGGGCGGCCGCAAACCATGACGGGACTGATTTCCTGATTTAATTAGGAAAAGAATTTTGGACGGGTTTTGACACAAGTTTCCTATTTGGAATAGGTCTAACTTGTATATAAACAGCCAAATTCGGGCCAGAATAATCCCTAGCTTTTGTGCAAGTCTCCAAAGAGTTTGAGAGAGTTTTATTTTGTTCTAAGATATCCTAGATTGAAGAACAAAATAATACACAAATAAAATTCCATATAGTTCATATTGATTGTGAAAACGTGTTTCACAATTTTGGTCTAGCAACCAAGATCAAGTGTTCTTGATATTCGTTCAAGGTATGGATACCGCTAGAGGGTGAAGCTTATCATCTTCAAAGTTCGTGTTCTTACTCGTTCGTGATTAAAGCTTCAATTTCTCCATCAAGATCAAAGACCAAATTCAAAGTCATCAAGGGTTAGTTTTCTAGTATTCATATTGCAAGTATTTGATTTAATCATATGAATGGATCTATGGGCTTTGGGTTTCATAAAATTTTAAATGCTATTTTCCGCTGTGCATGTTACTTGGAAACCCAACAGTGGTATCAGAGCCCCGTTCATGTTGATTATTTCAATACCTAGAATCATGTTGTGTGTATATAAATTATTTATGTGCCTAGCATGATATGAATATTGGATTATATGATGTTTATGTGTTGTATGATTTTATGTGGTTTATTGTTTTATAACTTTAATCGCACTATTGAATCGCACTAAAATTATGTTGGATTCTGAATTGTTTGATTATTAATTTTTGATTGGATCAAAGTTTTAATAATCGGGGAAAACAATTTTGAGACAAATTTTCGAACTTTAAAAATTCTGTCTGATGCTACTGTGCGACCGCACAGAAAATATTGGGCGACCGCACAAATTTTCTTGGGCGGCCGCACAGTTGGTCAGAATCAGAATCAGATTCTAGAATTTTGATGGGGTCCAACCGAATCAGTGACAATACTGGCCATACCTGCTGATCTGGAGCGGGTTTTGGGCAGTTGGTTTTGGTGTGGATCTTGGGGTTTGATTTTCCTATTTGTTTTGATCTTGTGATTCTAAGATTGGTTCAAGGTTTGGATGGCTAATCTACGTTCATCGAGATTGTGTTTCCCAAACTTGATCGCAATCAAAGTTTCAAAGATAAAACGAAGTTAGAATTATTAAGAGTTCATAATTGCTAAAATTGAGAAACAAATTTCTTGATTCAAAGATTGGAGATCCATGTGAAATTGTGGATGCAATTGGCCTACGTTCATCGAGACCATCTATTGCTTAGTTTCGGCCACATGGACTACTTTCTTGGTTTCTTGAATTAGTGCAGAATTGTGGATGCCTTATGGCTTAGTTTCGGCCGCACTTCTTGTTGTTTTGATTTGGGGATAATAACCAAAGTTGAAATAGTCTCATCCTCATAATTATAGAGAAACTAATGACACATAAATATTATGATTAAATTAATGGAGATTAATTTAGTGGCTAAACTTGATGCGTAACATGTTTATATTATGTGCTCATAAATGTGTTGTATGCTATATGTGATGAACCTTCAAAGAAAGTTTAAGTCCTTTATTGACATGCCATGATTAAAACACTTATTAATACATGGGTGAATTTAATGTAGACTCGCCCTAGCGAGATGCATTGAATTTATTTATGTATGAGCAAGATAGATAATGTGGGCACGCCCTAGCGAGGCACATTAACTATACGTTTAAAATGGTTGGACTTAATTGGGCGTCAAAACAGTTTTGAGCCTAGGCAAAGATGAGATTTAACATGCTTTTTGAAATAGGATTTCTTAAAAAATCTCATAAAAGGAACTAAGAGTCATATGAGATATGATTGACAAGAGTTGTCTACCTAATTAATTTGATTTTGTGTAATCCGCCTTAGCGGACTTAAAATTAAATTAAAGCGGGATCTTAACTCATTTAAATTATATTATACATTGGATGTATGAGAAGATTATATAATTTAGTGGGAGTATTTTTTTGAAAAATACATTGATTATTTCTTTAATGAAAATTGGTACTTATTAGATTTTGGAAATTTTGCATAATTGTAGATAATGACTAACAATACTCAATCAGTTTCGTTGCGATCAATCCTTGAGAAGGATAAGCTCCAAGAGAATGGTACTAACTTTATGGATTGGATCCGTAGCCTAAGAATTGTTCTAAGGCAAGAAGATAAGTTGTACATTCTCGACGGGCCACTTCCTGCCGAACCATAACCTACTGCCCCTAGGGCAGAAAGAGACAATTACAAGAAACATCGTAATGATTCTAGAGATGTAAGTTGTCTCATGCTTACTACTATGTGCTCAAAACTCCAACAAAGTTTGAAACATTTGGAAGCCTATGAGATAGGAGTGGAGTTAAGAGCCATGTTTCAAGAGCAAGCTAGACAAGAGAGGTACAAGACCATTGTTGCATTCACTTCTTGCAAGATGAATGAAGGGCAAAAAGTGAGTCCTCACATGCTAAAAATTAAAGGTTACGTAGAGCACCTTGAGAAACTTGGCTATCCAATCCCATTGGAGTTAGCCACGGATCTCATTCTTAATTCATTGCCTAAAAGTTATAATCAGTTTGTGATGAATTATAACATGCATGGAATGGATAAGAATCTCTCCGAGTTGCATGGGATGCTTAAAACTGCGGAGATGAAGATTGTGGAGAAAGGTTCTCCTGTGCTCTTGGTTCATGATGGGAAGAAGCCTGGTGCCAAAGGAAAGGGTAAGGCAAAAGTTGTCAAACCCAAGATAAGCAAGGCAAAGGTTGCCAAGGCTTCTGAGGCAAAACCCGATTCACAAAAGGATGCAATCTGTTTCCATTGTCAAGAAATTGGTCATTGGAAACGTAATTGCAAGGCTTTCTTGGAAGAGAATTTTCTATTTATTTAAATGATGTGCTTTATCGTATTGCTAATTCATTTAATGGCCTTTATGTCTTGAATGTCAAGAATGAAAATAATGACAATGTTTATCATATAAATAAGAAATCTAAACCTAATGATGTAAATCATACTTATTTGTGTCATTGCCGTCTTGGTCATATTAATGAGAAGCGTATCTCAAAACTCCATGAGGACGGACTTTTGGGTTTATGTGACTTTGAGTCATATGATACTTGTGAGTTGTGTCTTCTTGGAAAAATGACTAAGACACCTTTTACCAAGTTAGGTGAAAGGGCAAGCGACTTATTGGGGTTGATACATTCCGATGTATGCGGACCATTAAGTAGCAATGCTAGGGGAGGATTTCAATACTTCATAACCTTCACTGATGATTATAGTAGATTTGGGTATGTTTACCTAATGAAACATAAAAGTGAAGCATTTGAGATATTTAGAATATTTCAAAATGAAGTAGAAAAACAACTTGGCAAAAGTATTAAGGAACTTCGATCAGATCGAGGTGGAATACTTGAGTCATAAATTTGATGATCATCTAAAGAATTGTGGAATAGTTTCACAATTGACTCCACCTGGAACACCACAATGGAATGGTGTGTCCGAGAGGAGAAATCGGACTTTGTTGGACATGGTTCGATCAATGATGAGTAAAGTTGATCTTCCAATATCCTTTTGGGGTTATGCTCTAGAAACCGCTGCATTCACACTAAATCGTGTTCCAACTAAATCGGTTCAAAAGACTCCATATGAAATGTGGAGCGGAAAGAAAACAAGTTTATCTTTCATGAAGATTTGGGGTTGCGAAGCCTTTGTCAAAAGACTTGTCTCTGACAAACTTGCACACAAATCTGACAAATGTATTTTCGTGGGATATCCAAAGGAAACTAGAGGATATTACTTTTACAACCGTGAGGACAACAAAGTTTTTGTTGCCCGAACTGGTGTCTTTCCAGAGAAAGAGTTTCTCTTCAAAGAAATCAGTGGGAGTAAAATAAATCTTGAAGAGATTCGAGACCCAGAAAATGACATTGAACCAATAGTGGAACAAGAACAAGAACCACAAGGAGTTGTGGAACCTGTTCAAAATACACAAGCAACTCGCAGATCTAGTAGATTACAATCTGAGCCCGAGAGATATGGATTTCTCGTAACGATAGTAATGAGGTGGAAATCATTGAGAATGATGAACCGACAACCTGCCAAGAGGCAATGTCTTCTCCTGGTTCGGATAAGTGGCTTGGAGCCATGGAATCTGAATTGCAATCCATGCAAGAAAATCAAGTTTGGAAATTGATTGATGCGCCCGAAGGTGTAAAAACCATAGGATGCAAATGGGTCTTCAAGAAGAAGACTGACATGGATGGGAAGGTGCATACTTACAAAGCTAGGCTTGTAGCAAAAGGTTATAGGCAAGTTCATGGTATTGACTATGATGAAACCTTTTCACCCGTAGCAATGATCAAGTCTATAAGAATTCTGCTTGCTATTGCCGCATATCATGACTATGAAATATGGCAAATGGATGTCAAAACCGCTTTCCTAAATGGAAAACTACAAGAGGATTTGTATGTGACACAACCGGAAGGTTTTGAACATAATTCTAAGGTATGCAAATTGCAGAGATCTATGTATGGATTGAAGCAAGCTTCAAGGAGTTGGA
The DNA here is from genome assembly GCA_026119855.1 of Campanula takesimana. Taxonomy (NCBI): domain Eukaryota; kingdom Viridiplantae; phylum Streptophyta; class Magnoliopsida; order Asterales; family Campanulaceae; genus Campanula; species Campanula takesimana. The sequence goes on along the minus strand of JAOWBW010000814.1, from coordinate 368,841 downwards.
ATCTCCGTTTTGATGAATCGGTCAAAGAGTTTGGTTTCATCAAGAATGAAGATGAACCTTGTGTATACAAGAAGATTAGTGGGAGCATAGTGTTATTCCTTATTTTATACGTGGATGACATATTACTCATTGGAAACGATATTCCTACACTTCAGTCCGTGAAGACTTGGTTAGGAAAATGCTTCGTAATGAAAGATATGGGTGAAGCCGCATATATACTTGGCATTAAGATCTATAGAGATAGATCAAGGAGGCTACTTGGTTTAAGCCAAAGTACATACATTGACAAGGTCATTAGAAGATTCCGTATGGAAAATTCTAAAAGAGGAACCTTACCAGTGTTACATGGAATTTCTCTAAGCAAGACTCAATGTCCTAAGACAAAAGATGAGCGTGAGAAAATGAATGATGTTCTATATGCTTCGGCAATTGGGTCCATCATGTATGCCATGATTTGTACAAGGCCGGATGTATCTTATGCTTCAAGCATGACAAGTAGATACCAATCCGATCCTGGTGAAAACCACTGGATGGCTGTAAAAGCGATTCTTAAGTACTTGAGAAGAACTAAAGATTCGTTTTTGGTCTATGGAGAAATGGAAGATGATCTCATGGTAAATGCTTACACGGATGCAAGCTTCCAAACCGACAAAGATGATAGTCGATCGCAATCAGGTTTTGTGTTTATGTTAAATGGTGGAGCTGTAAGCTGGAAGAGTTCGAAGCAAAGTACAACCGCTGATTTTACAACGGAAGCTGAGTATATTGCTGCATCAGATGCTGCAAAGGAAGTTGTTTGGATTAAGAAGTTTATCACTGAACTTGAAGTGGTTCCTAGTATTGCTAATCTAATAGACCTTTATTGCGATAATAATGGTGCTATTGCTCAAGCAAAGGAACCAAGAGCACATTAGAAATCCAAACACATACTTAGACGTTTTCATATCATTCGAGAAATCGTTGATAGGGGATACGTAAATATATGCAGAGTACCTACTGATGACAATGTTGAGGACCCGCTAACAAAGGGACTTCCACAAGCTAAACATGAAGGTCATGCTAGGTCCATGGGTATTAGATACATGGGAGATTGGGCCTAGGGCAAGTGGGAAATTGTTGGTAGTGGTGCCCTAGGCACGTTTAATAAACGTTGTAATTGTTATCATTTATTTCATATCAATAAAGAGATGTTTTGATTATTATTGTTGTTCATGTTTACTTATAATAATCTCCGTCCCTAGTACTTGTTAAGCACTAGTATAAAGGCTAAATGATCATGAGATGATCATGTTAGATTTATGGGTACTTGTTTGGAACAATGTACTGGACATGACCCGCTGTATGAGAATTATGTCATGGTCTATGTCGTACATATATCTCATATTAGTTATGTCATTCGAATCCTTAGATATGAAGTTATTATAGTCTTCCACTTGATGAACATTATGTTTGACATATTCAAACGTTACCTTTAACCGGGTAGTTATAAAGGGTGTGATTGGCATAATCGGATTCACGTAGGGAAGAGTAATAAGCTAAATGGATTTGTCCCTCTTCGGAGAGATGTCAAGCTTAGGCCTCTCGTAGGAATGATGTTGATGAAAATGTTCGGCCGGACTCAAATGAATTGATTAGATCAATGTCATTTGGATTATCAACATATTCGGAATCGAGAAAGTATTGAACAAAACAAGTTGACTTGTTGACCATGACTTGTGTTCAATGACATCATGGACAAAGGGATTGTGACATATTCTAAAGGAATGCGAACTTGTATCTAGTTATACTATTTGAGTAGGTATGACGATTTGCTAGAACCTAATCATATCTTATGGTTTCATGTTTGAACCCATTGCCAACTTAGTGTAATCCTAGAGGGTCACACACAATAGAACGAATCTTAAATAAGGACTATATTAGAATATTGAGTCGAAGGACTTTGGAGGAATTTGGATATTAGGGAAATATGGGGAAGGTGTGCGACCGCACAAAAGGGCTTGGGCGGCCGCACAGCTTGGCTCAAAAAGTACCAGAAACCTTCCAGATAAATGTGCGGCCGCACAGGTGGTTTTGGGCGGCCGCACACCATGTCGGGACTGGTTTCCTGATTTGATTTGAAAAATAATTTTGGACGGGTTTAGACACAAGTTTCCTATTTGGAATAGGTCTAACTTTTAAATAAAGAGCAAAATTCGGCCAGAACCTATGCTAATGCTTTTGTGCAAATCTCAAAGAGTTTGAGAGAGGTTTTATTTTGTTCTAAGACATCCTAGATTGAAGAACAAAATAATACACAAATAAAATTCCATATAGTACATATTGATTGTGAAAACGTGTTTCACAATTTTTGGTCTAGCAACCAAGATCAAGTGTTCTTGATATTCGTTTGTAGTGTGGATACCGCTAGAGGGTGAAGCTTATCATCTTCAAAGTTCGTGTTCTTACGCTTTCGTGATTAAATCTTCAATTTCTCCACCAAGATCAAAGACAAAATTCAAAGTCATCAAGGGTTAGTTTTTCTAGTATTCATATTATTGTATTTGACTTAATCATATGAATGGATCTATGGGCTTTGGGTTTCATAAAAAATTTAAATGCTATTTTCCGCTGCGCATGTTACTTGGAAACCCAACAGACGTAAGACCATTAGGTTTCGTTAGATTTACCCTTTAGCCGTCCGGCGGGACATAAGACCATTAGGTTTCGTTAGATTTACCCTTTGGCCGTCCGGCGTGACGTAAGACCATTAGGTTTCATTAGACTTGTCCCTTGGCCGTTCGGCGTGACGTAAGACCATTAGGTTCGGTGAGATTATGTCCTTTGGCCGTCCAGAATGACGTAAGACCATTAGGTAAGGCTTGTCCTTTGGCCGTCTGGCGTGACGTAAGACCATTAGATTCCGTGAAATTCGTCCTTGGCCGTCCGGCATGAGGTAAGACCATTGGGTTTTGTTGTCCCGGCATTCCTTCGTAAGTCCGACCGTTTAGTCAACCCTCTCCCATAGAGCCAAGTTGTCCATGTCCCGGCAGTCCTCCGTAAGTCCGATCATTTAGTCAACCCTCTCCTATAGAGCTAAATTGACCAATTTGCCAGTTTGTGTAGTCAACCCTCCGCCATGAGAAAAGTTTACCAAATGTGTCCCGGCAGTCCTCGGTTGGACGTAAGGCCAGTTATCCTCGAATCGACCCTCTCCTAATAGAGCATAGTCAATCGAGCCCAGCCTCTAAGACATGCCCACCATTTTAGCCTCTGAGCCATGTCCATTCCTTAGTCAACCCTCTCCGAATAGAGTCAAGTTGACCAAGCCCGGCCTTTAAGCCATGCATGTTTAGGAAAGGATGAATGGATATCCACCTAAGGCCCATAGGTTTGAGTAGCCTTAGAATCTCACCCAAATCGGTTATGCCGTCCTCCCATCAAAATGGGATGCTTATAGGTTTGAGTAGCCTTAGAATCTCTCACCCAAATCGGCTATGCCATCCTCCCACCAAAATGGGATGCTTATAGGTTTGAGTAGCCTTAGAATCTCTCACCCAAATCGGCTATGCCGTCCTCCCACCAAAATGGGATGCTTATAGGTTTGAGTAGCCTTAGAATCTCTCACCCAAATCGGCTATGCCGTCCTCCCACCAAAATGGGATGCTTATAGGTTTGAGTAGCCTTAGAATCTCTCACCCAAATCGGCTAAACCGTCCTCCTATCAAAATGGGATGCTTATAGGTTTGAGTAGCCTTAGAATCTCTCACCCAAATCGGCTATGCCGTCCTCCCATCAAAATGGGATGCTTATAGGTTTGAGTAGCCTTAGAATCTCTCACCCAAATCGGCTAAGCCGTCCTCCCATCAAAATGGGATGCTTATAGGTTTGAGTAGCCTTAGAATCTCTCACCTAAATCGCCTAAGCCGTCCTCTCATCAAAATGGGATGCTTATAGGTTTGAGTAGCCTTAGAATCTCTCACCCAAATCGGCTATGCCGTCCTCCCATCAAAATGGGATGCTTATAGGTTTGAGTAGCCTTAGAATCTCTCACCCAAATCGGCTATGCCGTCCCCCCATCAAAATGGGATGCTTATAGGTTTGAGTAGCCTTGAAATCTTTCACCCAAATCGGCTAAGCCGTCCTCCCATCAGATTGGGATGCTTATTTTATCGACAACCCCGCTTTCTTCAAAAGCGACATTGCCGAGGGGCTCTGTAAGTACCCCAATCTGAAATCGACATACTTTAGAGAAATTCTTGGTACCATTTAGGGATAAACCAATGGGCCAGGACCTCACTAGGATAAACCTAATATTCCAGGACTGAACTGGATTTAAACTTAGAAAAATCCAGAAGCTCGACAAGTCGAGTTGTACGGATGGTTTGGGTGCATGAGGTCTCTAGCCGTACAGTTATGCTGGGCACCCTCAGCCTCTATAAATTGAACCCCATGCTGATCATTTCAGGGCGGGGAGAAACTTGTAGATACCCCGGGGGACCACGGCTTGGCTAAAGCGCGTGAATTAACCTAGGATGTCTACTTGATTTTAAGAGTCGCCACCTATGTTTTAGAGGAACATAAGAAAAACCTAAAAAGGGCCAATTTTATTGATTACGAAACCAAAGATTCTTGAGATGAGGGGTTCGGGGGTTAGGTGACGGAGTGGGAAGTACTTAAACACCCACTCCGCCCCGCTTACGCGGGTCTTGATACTTTTGGTGTTCTAATGTTAAATGTCCTTCAATTTAATAATAAGAGAAATGTGCTAACAATTATAATGAAAAGAAAGGGGAAATAAAAAGAATGATTTTATTAATTAATTTATGCTAAAAGATTACATGTTGAATATGCTAAACAATTACATAAGAAATGAGATGGAATTTAATTAGTGTCTGGAATGTTGGAATGTGACCTTGACCAAACTTCAATAGTGAAGTGGCCTTTTGGTTGTATTCCTTTTATGGAGATTGCATACTAGTAAGACATAAATAAAAGAGAAAGAGAAAAGTTGTACCTTTAGAAAAGAGAACTTGAAACCTTGACTTGAAAGTGGAGTTGTTGTAGAGAAATGGTTGTGTAGAACTTTGTGTAGAGTTTTGTTGTTAAAACTCTTGTTGTGAGAATTTGTGTAGAGTTTGTGTAAAGAGAAAGTGTTCGAGGTCTAAAAATGAGGTCCCTTTCCCAAGGTAGGAGATGATGGTTTTTATAGGTAAAATTAGGAGGGAAAGGTTGGAGGGAAATTGGTCAATCCATGTGGAATGGAATTGACCAATCAAGAAAAAGATAAATAAAAGAATTAATGAAATAAATAAAAGAAAATCGAATAATAATAAAATGAAATATTTTGTTTTTATGAAGAATGGCTAGAATAAAGGATTTGGGAGTTATGAAATAAGGGGGAATGAATGTGGATGTAAAAAGGAGGTGTTTGTGATCAAGAAGAGATTTTCTAAATAAGAAAAGGGAGGGAAAAATTGTGCTATCCGTTACTGCCAAAGTGGGAAGCGCGCGGGTCCGGCCTATTGGACCAAACGCGCGCGCGCCCCATGACTATTACGGGAGGCGCCCGCGGGTGAGAATAACAGAATGACAGAATGACTCTAAAAGTTAACTCTGTTATGCAGTTTAGTCCAAAACTAACGGAATCAGTTAGGAACTTAACGGAAGTAACAGAAATTAACAAAAACAAGTTAAATAAAAATACTATGTATGCAATCGGGGTGAGAGGTCCAAAGCGGGGTGTCTACAGAGCCCCTCGGCGACGTGTATTGCTAAGCAAAACGCGTCGACGAAAGAAAGACAAGCGCCGAGGACATCGACAAGAGAAAACAAAGACTCGATAAAGCAGGAATTTGAAATTACAAAGGATAGGAGTGCGCTCCCTGTGTGAGCGGCTTTCGCGGATGGGAAGGGTGTGGTGGCTTGAGGCGGCCCACCACGGCCACAAGATTTTACAAAGGTGTGGTGGCTTGAGGCGGCCCACCACGGCCACAAAATTTTAAAAAGGTGTGGTAGCTTGAGGCGGCCCACCACGGCCACAAAAATTTTAAAAAAGTGTGGTGGCTTGAGGCGGCCCACCACGGCCACAAAATTTTAAAAAGGTGTGGTGGCTTGAGGCGGCCCACCACGGCCACAAAATTTTAAAAAAGGTGTGGTGGCTTGAGGCGGCCCACCACGGCCACAAAAATTTTAAAAAGTGTGGTGGCTTGAGGTGGCCCACCACGGCCACAATTTAAAGAAAGAGGGGAATTTTGAAATTGTGAAAGATGGGGGTGCGCTCCCTGTGTGAGCGGCTTTATTGATATAGAAAGGATATGTCGGGATCCGTCTTGCTGAAGCGGGATCCGTTTGCTGATGCGGGGTCCGTTTGCTAATTGCGGGATCCGTTTGCTGAAGCGGGATCCGTTTGCTGATGCGGGATCCGTTTGCTGAAGCGGGATCCGTTTGCTGAATGCGGGATCCGTTTGCTGATGCGGATCCATTTGCTGAAGCGGGATCCGTTTGCTGAATGCGGGATCCGTTTGCTGAAGCGGGATCCGTTTGCTGAAGGCGGGATCCGTTTGCTGAAGCGGGATCCGTTTGCTGATTGCGAGATCCGTTTGCTGATGGCGGGATCCATTTGCTAATTGCGGGATCACCGTGTACCAAATTGATGTCTAGAGCTGCAGTTGCTGTTGACTTTATCATGGGGATGCGGGCATGGTTGACTGTGGACCATTTTCTGCTGGGGATGAAGTGCCTCGAGTAGCGAATGCTGTTGACTTCGTGGTGGTACCTGTTATGTGTGTGCTTGGCAGGTATATGTGTTTGTACAAGCGAATGCATGAAGTGTGAAATGAAGAGAGATATTGTGCTCGTGGTGCAATGTGATTTTTGAAAGCGCTTTATATGAGAGAGAAGTAGAGTGATTGTGTGTGAAGTGATTTTTGAAAGCAGAGATTGCTTGAGATGAATGATGTTCATACCTTCACTTACCATTGCCGCTCGATTGGGGATGGATTTCTGAAGGATGCTGATGCTTTTAATGAAGAATGTCCATGCTTTGGATGGAGAATGATGATGTTGATGATGATGAATTGTTCTTGCCTTTGAAGGAGTGTCGGCGAGATGGTATTCCGGATGATGGGTTGGTCGTGCCAAAAGGCTGCCTACGTATCCCTTGAAAGGAATCAGACCAGCGTAGTTCAAGGATGATGGAGAATGCTGGAGGAGAAGCTAGGAGCAAAGCAAAGTAGAGAACATACTTTTGCACATAGAAGGAGGAAAAGAAAAAGAAAATCTTTTTTTTTTTTTTTTTAGATTAGAAGGGAAAGACTATGCACACACGTGAGAAAAAGATTTTTTTTTTTTTTAGTTCGTGGGTGAACCATTTTAACCATTGTGTGTTTGTAAAGCCAACCCAAGATCAAGTCGTGTTCAATCGAAGTCCGAATTGCCTTGTTGAATTCTGTCGTTGTTGCCGTGGTGTCCAACGAAATTGATGTCTAGCCCCAAGATATGGTCGGTTATGGGGCTTCAAAAGGGACTATTGATGCCGAGATGCCAAGGGGTTGCTGACTGTAAATCCCCTCGGATGCTGAACTTTGTGTGGCTTATGAAGCCCCAAGATGAATCAACTCTTAGCCCATTCAAATAAACTGTCTTTTGTTGTCGACGTGGGCAAGCCCCAAGAGAAGATCATTGATACCAAGCTTTGAGAGATTGCTAAGCCCCAAATGTCATGTGGGTTTCGAGATGGCGGGATGTGAAGACCTTTCGATGTGAAGCCCCAAATCGGCTTAGCTTTGTATTAAGAGCGGATGCCACATCGGGTAGGACTCTTGAAGGTGATCTCCTTCTTTCTCTTGCTTGGAGATGGATGACCCTTTTTTTGGTTGATACCCAAATGGCGGAAGGCCCATGTTGGAAGTGTAGTATGGTCTTCGGGAGATGTCTCGTGGGAGATGGTGATGTTGTTGCAGATGATAAGGTCTTGGCGTGATAAAGTCTCAAATGGTATGTTTGCTTGAGTCTTCTTGAGTTGAGCCGACGGCGGATCTTCGAATGCATTCTGTGCTTTTGATCTTGGAGAAGGCGGTGCTGTATTGCAGAAACATTGGGATTGGCCATAACTCTGTCTCTAGAGCTAACATGTTGGCATTGCCCGCTATAACTCAGCCAGGTGAGTCTAGCATATTGAATCTTTTTCCTTTTCTCTAAGACTTCCTTCAGAATATCGCTGTGAGTTCTAACAAGAATCATCAAATTCATTCATATCATCGGAGCCTTCATTTAAAACCAAGAGGCCTTTTGACTGGAAGTGTTGAGGGACCATTGAAGTTTGATCCCTTTCATGGAGCCATAAGACTACTCCCAAATTGCATTGCTTGGGTACTACTGCCCAAAAGCTTGTTAATTGCGAAGCCCCAATATTTCCCTTTGCTTGAAATACTGTAAAGCCGTGGCCCAAAAGATTTGTAGATTGTGAAGCCCCTTGAGACCTTTCGGTATGAAGCTTCAAATGTTGCTGGGGACATTGAAGTGAATTGCTTCTTGCCGAGGGAGCCTTTAAGACTTGACCGTAGCCCCTAAAATGCCATCATTGATTGCGAGAAAGGTCTATCCTTGATTGGGGGAACCAGCACGGGCACACATGACAAGAGGGCTTTTTGACATCCCTTTTGAGAGACTTTGAGGATAGTCTCACACATCTTTCACGAGCATAACCCCTAGGGCTTATTGATTGTCAAATGAAGCAAAAGAAGCCCTTGTTCTTGAGTCATATAGCCCCTAGGGCGTCACCATTTGTTGAGTAAAGCAAGAGTGACTTATCCTCGTGCGAGGGAACAAATATGAGAGGACATGGCAAGAGCTACTTTATTTCTCGGGAGCCTTTCGGCGTACTTTAGAAGCACATACTTGCAGAAGCTTTGAAAACTGAGACACATGTTGTTGCTATTTGCTGCCCAAGCCAATTGACTAGCTAGGGATTATTTGTGCAACCTCGTGCCCTTTTATGATGGGCTCGTTCTCAGATGGGTCTTGGTTACCACGGGCCTTCTTTTCATGAACCCAAAAATGCACACTACTAGAGAATGATGCCGATAACCCAAGACAACCTTTGATGGTGCCATATCTTGTCGAGCCTTTTGCAATCCCAAAGTTTACTCGATGGGGAATTGATTTGTTGAGGAGATCCAATGTAGAGCTTGTGCAGTTGTCTTCCTTAGAGGCCGGGGATCTCCATTTCTCTTTCCCTTCTCTCTCTCACTCTCTCATCATTTTTTTATGACGCACCCTGTTTTTTGCCTAGACCGCCCTTTCGGGTTTTCAATCTAGCGGGCATCTCTTTTGCGTCTTCCTCTTTTTTTTTTTTTTTTGACTCGATTAATGAGGAAGTGTGCATTGACTCTGGCTGAGGAGATAAGACATGTGATTTTGCGGTGAAGACCTCTTGTCACTAAGGATGAGTGACATTGAATCGACTAGGGAAGTGTCCCTAGTATTGACTTTATGTATGTATAGATTTTTTTGAATGACTCACGAAGGCAAGTAAGTCATTAAGAGAGAAGAGAAGGAAAGCCCCAATTTGATTGCAAGAAATTAGGAGTATGCAGAAAGAATAGAAGCTCCTAGACTCGACAAGGAACGGAATGCGATTCCAAATCTAAGAAAGTTGTTCAATCTTTTTGGTGATTAATTCATTGGCAAATGAATCGTACAAATATGTCTTGACCAGTTCGAGATGAAGGTCGATCACCATAACGCGCTAGGGCTAAACATATCTTCTTTCTTGCATGAGACCGGACCCGAAGGTTGCCTACGTTCCTCTAGTGAAGAGGCTCAGGTCACCGTAGTTCTTGTGGATTCTCCATTCACCGTGATGAATTGTTTCTTCGTCATGATTGTTGTCGATGTTGCTTCGTTTGGTGGAATGATGTTGTTGTTGTGAACTTCTTTGAATGAAGGGGGATTTTTTTTTTTTTTTTTGTGCTCTAACTTTTGCCTAGGTTGATTTGAGGATTTCAACCTAGCGAGCTTTTTTTTTTTTTTTATCCCCTTTTGAAAACTTTGCTTCATGATCGTTGCTCCACCTTTCTTTGTCTTGATTTCGTCGTTGTTGATGCCGTCGTCGATGTTTAGCCCCTAGGCGTTCAAGCGATGGCCTTCGTTCTAAAACTTGTTTAGACATCTTTTCATCATTTTGCCAAGAATTAATTGAACAACTTGGAATAGTGTATGAGGACAAGAACGACTTTTATTTAATGATTGACTCAAAATTTATCATTGGACGAGAGAAAACATTAATGCACACATTAAGAGGACTTTTGACTCTCTTTTTTTATTATTTATTCCTACTACTAGGTAGAGAAAGAGAAACGGAGATTGTTGTTGTAGTCCCCATTGTCGTTGTAGTCTCTTTTGTGGCATGATCTTTTGTTAAGGCCCCATTTCAAATCTGAGCCCCTTCCTTGATGAGTTCTTGCATGTTCTCACTCTTTAACTGTTGTTCTTCACCCACGGTAAATTCACCATTGACGAACAAGTCTTGGATGATGTCGCGGAGGGAGAAGCAATCCTCGGTGAGATGACCGCTGCATTGGTGATAGTCACACCACTTGTGGTGGGAATGGTTGCGACGTAACGGTTGTGGTTTCTTGTACCCTTGGAGAGGAGAAACTTGTCCCTTGGTTTTGAGAGCTTCGTAGGCCTCGGTGATGGTCATGCCATTGAGAGGGGTATAGACACGGTCGTTGGTGGCACCTTTGTGACTTTTGAGGGGTGAGCCACTTGAGAATGTTTTACCGTGGACCTTTGCCTTGTTGTCAGTGAGCTCTTGCAAACGAGACTTAAGTTCGGACACTTCTTCCTCGTGAATTTTCCTCTCGAGATCAAGACGGTCTTGCCACAAATCGTCCTTGCGGTGGGCATCCTCGACAAGTCTATCCATTTGTTCCCCCATGGCTCTTATTATGTTGAAGAGCCTTTCGTTGGACACAGAGATGTTCTCACCCTTGTTGTTGTTGCAGTTGGAAGCCATTGGACCTATTGAGAGAACACGGTTGATCTTAGGTTGGCCCCACAAATACCTTTTGAGTAAAATAAATTCACCCACAAACAAAGGAAAAAGACTCAACCACATAAGAAAAATGACTCTTTTTTTTTATTATTTATTTACAAAGTCGGAAGGACATAGTCCTTTTTGGGGTTTCTAGAAAAATAGTGGAATCGTCACACTAGTATATAGACCTTCTCGTGGTACCATATACTCATCAGATTCCACCACGCTTGTGAATCCTACATGTGTAGGGATTAAACTAAATTAATGTAGTAAATCATACATGCGGGGACGGATTTTTATTTTTGTCCATAATAACCACTTGGGGACGGAGTTTTATTTCGTCCAAAACAACGAGTGGCATGTATGATTTGAAGACATTGGTTTAGGGAAATCTCGGCACATGGAAACCGACTTGAGTCACGGAGTGTTAGACCCTAACTAGAATTGTGTGGCTTGTGCTCGGCTAAAGAGAGGCTTAAAGGTCACCCCCAGAATGTAGTCATGAACTACGCCACGGGCTGAGGTTTACCGCTTCGAAAGAGTCAAGGTCGAGTGGAGCTTGAAACTTCCTAGGACGGGCCTCGACGTGTTTGGGGTTAGACTTGTGCGACTCGATAGTGAGCAGTTGATAAGAATTGTGCGCGTAGTGTGAGGTCTAACAAGTGACAAATTTTTTATTTTTTTTTTCAAAGGAAATAAAAAAAACAAATAAGCACGTAATTTACAACTTTCAAATCACCCGTGTGACCGATAAAAATGAACAGGAAATAAAAGATGTTCTGTGCAGGCCCGGTGCCCACACACTGTCAAAACTGTCCATTTTGTTCACTGTTTCTGTTTCTGGGAAATGCCCAGAAGCGCGTGCATTCAGATGCCTACTACGGAGTGGGAAGTACTTAAACACCCACTCCGCCCCGCTTACGCGGGTCTTGCTACTTTTGGTGTTCTAATGTTAAATGTCCTTCAATTTAATAATAAGAGAAATGTGCTAACAATTATAATGAAAAGAAAGGGGAAACAAAAAGAATGATTTTATTAATTAATTTATGCTAAAAGATTACATGTTGAATATGCTAAACAATTACATAAGAAATGAGATGGAATTTAATTAGTGTTTGGAATATTGGAATGTGACCTTGACCAAACTTCAATAGTGAAGTGGCCTTTTGGTTGTATTCCTTTTATGGAGATTGCATACTAGTAAGACATAAATAAAAGAGAAAGAGAAAAGTTGTACCTTTAGAAAAGAGAACTTGAAACCTTGACTTGAAAGTGGAGTTGTTGTAGAGAAATGGTTGTGTAGAACTTTGTGTAGAGTTTTGTTGTTAAAACTTGTTGGGAGAATTTGTGTAGAGTTTGTGTAAAGAGAAAGTGTTCGAGGTCTAAAAATGAGGTCCCTTTTCCAAGGTAGGAGATGATGGTTTTTATAGGTAAAATTAGGAGGGAAAGGTTGGAGGGAAATTGGTCAATCCATGTGAAATGGAATTGACCAATCAAGAAAAAGATAAATAAAAGAATTAGTGAAAGAAATAAAAGAAAATCGAATAATAATAAAATGAAATATTTTGTTTTTATGAAGAATGGCTAGAATAAAGGATTTGGGATTTATGAAATAAGGGGGAATGAATGTGGATGTAAAAAGGAGGTGTTTGTGATCAAGAAGAGATTTTCTAAATAAGAAAAGGGAGGGAAAATTGTGCTATCCGTTACTGCCAAAGTGGGAAACGCGCGGGTCCGGCCTATTGGACCAAACGCGCGCGCGCCCCATGACTATTACGGGAGGCGCCCGCGGGTGAGAATAACAGAATGACAGAATGACTCTAAAAGTTAACTATGTTATGCAGTTTAGTCCAAAACTAACGGAATCAGTTAGGAACTTAACGGAAGTAACAGAAATTAACAAAAACAAGTTAAATAAAAATACTATGTATGCAATCGGGGTGAGAGGTCCAAAGCGGGGTGTCTACAAAACTCTGCCAGTTTGAGAGCAGAAAGTGAGTGATATATACATTTGAGTGATTAGAGAGAAAGATAGGCCATAACCACAATAGGTGAAGCCTCTTTCTCCCCATCTTATTCTTCATCTCAAACTCTCTTTTATCTTTGTTCATATTACTTGTTTATCTTGTGATTATTTCTTCTTGTTCTTGAAAAGTCTTGTCCATTTCAAGCACTTTATATTTCTTGCAAGTCTTGTCCATTTTCAAGCACTATATCTATATAATATACAAGTCTTGGCCTTTCAAGCAATATATATTATGATTATATATGTATATGATCCAAATCATGAGGTGATTCAAGGTTCCCTTCACACCTAGAGTGTTATTATGGGGTAAAACCTAAAGATGATCATGGTTTGTTACATTTTCATGTTGATTTTGTTTTATTTTGCCATAAGAGTCATGATTGGGGGATAAAGTTCCAATCTTTATCACCCCAACCATGATCTAGCCATAAATCACCAAGTATGAGACATAAAGATTTGATCTTTATGTTATATTTGTGTCCCTAAAGGTTTAATCTTGTATAATAAGTCCATTTTGGTGGTAAAGTTTCAATCTTTATCCACCAAAATGGTCATTTTGGTTTAAATGCCATGTTCATCAACTTTTCATAAATTTCTTCAATGATTGCCTTTAATCACACCCAAATCTTTGTTTTTTGGGTTCCTTTGATGATCAAAGTGCATAGGAATGAACTTTTCAAAGTTTTGTTGTTAATCATAAACTGGAAATCAACATTCTAGTCCAGTTTCAGCAAAGATACTCTGTTTTGACTGAAACTGGACTGTTTTCTGATAAACTGTAAAAATGCCCTGGAGATCCCTCCCCATCCGTACGGCTACTTTGGCCGGGGAGGGAATTTTCCAGTTTCTTCCTTTCCTGACCAGAAAGTTTGCAAAATAAACCTTTTCTGTTAAATAATTAACTGGTTTTGTCAAAACAGTCAGTTTCTCCCATTTTGAAAACACACACACACACATGCACTTTCGTTAACTAACATTAGGGAGACTCGGTCCTATCCGAGGCGACTTGGGTGACATGAAACTCTTCCCAAGGCGTAACCTGACCTCCGAACTAATGGAATCTCTAATCTTTCCTTTTGTTGGGTTAAATAATTAACAAAAGTGGCGACTCCGTTATTTTTTGGCATGTTAACCGCGTTTGGCCTTTCGCCCCCATAACTCGTCGCGTTTTACGCGCGGGGGCGGGATCCATACAGATTGGCATAATCGGATTCATGTAGGGAAGAATTATAAGTCAAGATAGGATTTGTCCCTCTCTCAAGAAAGATATCTGCTTGGCCTCTCGATGAGTGAGATTGATGATAGTGTATGGCCATACCCAAATGAATTGAAGTGTTCAATGACATTTTCTCATATCAATCTGCATTGGACAACATAAGTTGACGTGGACCATGACTTATGTCCAATATGATATCGCGTGACAAAAGGATTGTGATATGTTCTATGAAGATAACGAATGTCGTTTAAGTTATATTAATTGGGTAGTCATGATGGCTTGCTAGAGTCCGCTCATGTCTTATGGGTTTGACCTTTGTTGGACTCATTACTAACTTAATATAATCCTATGGGGTCACACACAAAAGGACGAATTGATTAAAAGGCTAAAATTGGATCATGGTGAAAGTCTGGCAGGCTCGGCCCAAACGGCACAACCGTGCAGGTTTATGTGCACGACCGTGCCAAATGGCGCGACCGTGCCAGATCCTAAGCTCGACCGTGCAATTATTTTGCCAAAGGGATGTCTGGGTCGACACAAGTGGCACAGCCGTGCCACTTTATGAGCACAACCGTGCCACTTTGTGAGCACGACCGTGCCAGGACTCCTGAAGCCAGATTTTGGACAGTTTAATTGGTGACGGGATTTAAGTCTTCTAGGTCATTAAGTGTTAATGACTAGGGACTATAAATATATCTTTTCATCAGCCATTAAACTAATGCAACCTAGTATGTTTGAGAAACATAATTCTTGATCCAAGATTGAGAATCAAAGATCAAGAACACCAAAATTCTTATAGCCTTTGAATTTTCTAATGGGTCTAGCAATTCAGATCTAGAATCGTTCTAGATATTCGTCCACGTGTGGGTACACATACAGAATGTTTTCTTTAACATCTCAAGTTCATGTTCCTCCGATCCTGGTCCGAAGAACTTGAAGATTTGGAGATCCGAAAAAATTTAAATGCACAACAACGGTTAGTATTCTAAATTCATCTTGCTATTAATTTAATCATCATGAATGGATCTTGGGGCTTAGGGTTTTGTTGATTTTAAATTGCTTTATTCCTCTGCGCATGTTGCCTCAAAACCCAATAGTGGTATCAGAGCCCCGTTCATGTGTGGTTATTTTAATATTATCATGTTTGATATATGATTTGATTATATGATCTAGCATGATAGAATTTAGAATAAGGGATTTATGTGAATTGTTTGGTGAAACAATTATATATTTGATATAGTATGATTATGAACAAGGTTTACAAGATGCATGATTAATATGATTAATCTATTTATCGGATCATCAATTTATTTAATTGGATTATTGAATTGATGATTCTTGATCTTGAAGAACAAATTGTTTGTTCTTGGGGTTTGATGTTTTTGATAATTTGATTATCATAAATAGTTGAATTCTTAAAGGATCAAGATTTGTTAAATTGCGATCGTGTGGTTCGCGTGCAATACACGTTTTGTGCAGAATTTTCGTGCAGATTACGTGCAGCGCACGGGCAGTCCAGAATTTTGTGCAGAATTTTCGTGCAGTTCGCGTGCAATGCACGAATTCGTGCAGATTTTTCGTGCAGTTCGCGTGGAGTGCAGATTTCTGAATTCATGATTTTCAGACTTGGAGATGCATTGTAGAATACGTATTGTTCATGGAATTGGATTCTATGAAGTAATGAATTCTTAATAGAGTTGGACTCTATGAAAGAAGTCACTATTCAATATGTATTATACCTAGAGTGGGACTCTAAGAAAATCTAAAATTCTTAATTATATTCACATAGTATCCGTTTCTTAATTAATTGGATTAATTATACCTATGTTATGTGCGTTACTATATGAAAGAACCTTCTTGAAAAAATTGAAGTCATGTGCCAATCCACTATTAAAACACTTGTGAGTACACCGGGTATTTTCATGCAGGCTACACCCTAGCGAGGTGCATTGATTCTATCAGTGTATGAGCAAGATGAGTGAATCAGAGTTTCCTACACGTTTAACGTGGTTTGACTTGATTAGGCTATCAAAACAATTTTGGGCATAAGGCACAAGATGAGACTAAAACATGTTTGACATTGGATGTCTAAAACGATCTCATAAAAGATCTAAGAGTCATATGTGATATGATTGACAAGAGTTGTCTACTTAAATAACTTGGTTTTGAGCAGTCGTGCCCTAGCCGACTCAAAATTGGGTGAAATATGGATCTTAGCCCACTTAAAATTATATTATACAATTATTGTATATGAAGGTTATATAATTTAGTGGGAGTATTCATGAAATACAAATAATGTATCTCTTAAATGATTGGTATGAAATATAGGCGTATATTTATTTGCATATTTATATAGAATGTTATATTATGCTTTAATTATGTTTATTACTGCGATCTGTTCTAAAAAGGACAAAGTTAAAAGAGAATAAAATTAATTTCTTTGATTGGATCATGATCTTAAGAATTGTTCTATAGCAAGAACGGAAATTATATTTTCTTAATAATCCTAAGTAACCTAAATTACTATATTAATTTGATTAAAATGTTCCGTAGGATCATCAAAATTTAATTTGATTAACTTGTTGATGATCTTAGATTCATGAATAAATTGTTTATTCTTGGTTTTGATGATTATGATGATTGGATCATCATGAAACACCAAATCCTAATTGAATCAAGGAAAGCAATTTTAAGGTAAATTTTGGAAATTTAAAATCTACCGCTTTTATGATAAATATTTTGAGTTGAATTTAATTGTCAGATGACTGGTTTTAGAAACCGTGTTTCCTGAAATTAAATGCTAGTTTCAAAATTAATCTGGGATTGAATCTAGTTTCAGATGGCTGGTTTTCGAAACCGTGTTTCCTGAAAAGTGATGTCAATTCAGAAGTCAGAATCATGAATTGTTCTTGATTGCTGAAATCAGTTAAATTGGTGAGACATGGAATTTAGAAACAAGACTACAGATTCATACAGAAATGTGGATGCCTTTTGGCTTAGTTTCGGCCGTATGAACTGTTCTCTAAATTTCTGAATGATGTACGGAATTATGGATGCCTTTTGGCCTAGTTTCGGTCGTACAGTTTATGCTCTCAATATCTGAAATAAAGTGCGGAAATATGATGATCTAAGTCGAAAATTTGATTTTTGATTTAATGAATTTCTAAAAGGAAAGAGGATTAAAAGATAAAGGTAAGATAAAGGTTGTCAAACCTAAAGAAAATAATTGTGGCTAAAGTTATAACTTTAAATAGTACAATTTGGTAACGTGGCAATTGGATTGACCATTTAAAATTGTAATCAAAATTCTGGATGATCAAAGATAATGAATGGTAGTGAACTACCACTTCGGAAAATTATGCTATAAGATTAATCTTTCTAATTTTAATTATTGGGTATTGGATACCAGATTTGATCTCACATTTGTACAATGTGCAATAATTAGTAAATTGAAAGACTACTTAAAAGTAAAGTTAATCTACGAATGGTAATGATGCAAGAGTTGCAACATTGTTCGTAGAACACTTATGAAGTGGCTTTATTTATTAAGTAGAAAAGTATTATTTTGTTATAAGATAATGAAGGATATTAATTTCTTATTAAGAATAAGAAAGTGCTTTATTTATTATGATTTACTTTATCGTATTGTTAAATCATATAAATAAATCTAATATCCTAAATCTTGAAGAACAAAATAGTGAATAATATTATAACATAAATTATTATTAAAATTCTTAAGGCATTATTGTTTTGATCAAATAAATAAGAAACACGTATCTAAAATTCCGTGGGACGGAGTTTTAAAGTCATACGATTTTGAATCATATGAATTATGCAAATCTTATTTACTTGGACCAAGACATCTTTTACTAGGAGTAGTAAAAGGGCTAGTGATTTATTAAACCTAATACATGTCGATGTATATGGTTCATTAAGTGGCAATGCTAAAAGAGGATTTTGGTAAAACTTGGCAAAACTATTCAAAGATTCCGATACGATCGTGATGATGAATAATTGAACCAAGAATTTGACAATCATCTTTAAGATTGTGAAATCGTTTCACAATTAACTCCATCAAGAACACCATTTTGAATGATGTGTCCAAATGGAGGAAACCTTATTGGATATGGTTCATTAGATGATAAAAGTCAAATTGATCTTCCATTATTTATTTTGGGGTTATGCATTGGAAACCGCTATAATTACACTAATTTGAGTTCCATCAAAATAGTTTCAAAGGAACCATATATTATATGGAATGAAAGAAAACTCGATTTGTCTTTCATGAAGATTTAAGACAGTGAGACTTTTGTGAAAAGACTAGTTTGGAACAAGCTCACACTTAAATCTAATAAATGTATTTTCATGGGATATCTTAAGGAAACTTGAGGATATTATTTTACTTATAAGAAACAAATTGTTTGTTGCTTATCATGGTGCTTTTCTAGATAAATTGTTTATCTCTAAAAGAATCAGTGGGAGTAAAATATATCTCGAATGGTTCGAGACCTAGAAAATTACATTGAACCTTTGATGGAAATTGAACAAAGATTTACAAGGAGTTGTGAAAATTCGTTCAAGTTACACAAGTTACTTGCATATATGATAGAATACAATCTATAACAAGAAATACTAGATTTCTCAAAATAGAATGTATTGAGGTAAAGTTCATTGAGAATGACATATTTACCACCTATCAAAATGCAATGTCCGCTCCATATTAGATTAATGGCTTGGAGTCATAGAATCTAAAAGGCAATCCATGTTATATAATCAAGTTTGGAACTTGATCGTTCCAACCTAAAGTGTAAAAACCAAAGGATGGAGTTGAGTTTTCTTGGAGAAAACTAACATGGGTAGCAAGGAACATACTCTTCAAGCAAGACTAAGTGTGAAAGGTTGACTCATATTTCGACTGTGATAAAACTTTCTTACTCGTAGTCATGTTTTAAGATATTAGAATTCTCATTGTCATATCCTCATATTTGGAATATGAAATTTGACAAATGAATATCAAAACAGAGTTCCTTAACGGGAATTAACTTAAGGATGTATTGGATACAACCTAAAGGTTTTGATAGTCTAGAAAATTCTAATAAAGTATGTTAGTTGTGAAAATCCATGGGATGGATGGAAGCAAGCTTCTTGGAGTTGAAACAATCATTTTGATGAAGTGTTCAAATCGTTTGAAATTCATCAAAGATGAAGCTTGTGTTTGCTAAGAAATTAGTGGGAGCATAGTCTAATTCCTAGTCTTGTATATGTGGTTGACATATAATTCATTTTGAAAGAGTTTCTTAATGAAAGACTTAGGAAGAAGCCACTTACATCCTTAGAATTAATATCTATTGATATAAATCTAGGAAGTTGATTGATTTGTGTCAAAGTACTTATAAAGACAAAGTACTGAATTGTTCAATATGCAAGTCTCTTGGAGAAAAACTTGCAAGGTCGTCTAATGACAATATTCTTGGCAAGACTTAGTCTTAGTGGAAGACTAATGAGCAAGAATAAATGATTAGGATTCCACATGCTTCGGCAATTTGATCTATCATGTATGTAATGTACTTGGACGGGATAACTCGTATACTTGGAGTATGATGAGAATAAACTAATCATATCTCAGTGAAAGTCACTAGATAGTAGTCAAGAATGTCCTTGTGTACTTGAGAAGAACTAATGATGAATTCTTGATGGTTGTTGACATGGGAGATGATCTAGTAAATGATTACATAGATGTATGCTTCCACATCGATAAGGGTAATTTAAATCGCAGTATAAACATATGATTAAAATGAGTGCTATTAGTTGGAATAGTTCGAAGCAAATACACTATAAATTATTCTATGAATAATATTGAGTATTTAGTTACAAGAGTTGTAACTAAGGGAGTTATTTGTATATAGATGTAATTAGTAAATCTAGAAATAGTTTCTAGTACTACTAATCCTATGGACCTACATTGTGAAATAATTGTTATTGCACAAGCTAAGGTGCCAAAGGCTCATCTATGATCCAAACACACATAGACATTTCCATCTGTACGAGAAATCGTTGACATGGGAGATGCCAAAATATGCAAAATACTTTATGATGATAACAAGGATAATCTTCCTACATAAGATTCTCCACATGATATTATAATGGTCATAAGCTAAGCTCAATGGTATTGGATACACATTTATTGGGCCTAGTTCAAGTGGGAGATTGTTGGAAATTATGCCCTAGGCCCTTGAGAAAGGCCTTGCGTTACATCATGTTCTCATTTGTTATGGAGATAACAACTCTGGGTTATTATATGTTTTACATGTTTATTATAATAATCCCCATCTCTAGTACTTATGAAGGACTAGTATAAGTTTAGTTGATGATCATATGATGATCATGTGTATATGATACAAATTAAGCTTATAGGTACTTGTTAGTAAACACGTACTGGATATGACCCGCTATGAGATTTATGTCATGGTCAGATGTCATAATTAAATCTCATATAGTTATATCATTTATCCTAAGACCTGAGATTATCATAGTCTTCCACATGATGAACATTATGTTTGACGTACTCAAACGCTACCCCTAACCAGGTGGTTATAAAGGCTACGATTGGCATAATCGGATTCATGTAGGGAAGAATGATAAGTCAAAATGGGATTTGTCCCTCTCTCAAGAGAGATATCTGCTTGGCCTCTCGATGAGTGAGATTGATGATAGTGTATGGCCATACCCAAATGAATTGAAGTGTTCAATGACATTTGCTCATATCAATCTACTCGGGATCGAGAAAGCATTGGACAACATAAGTTGACGTGGACCATGACTTATGCCCAATATGATATCGCGTGACAAAATGATTGTGATATGTTCTACGAGGATAACGAATGTCGTTTAAGTTATATTAATTGGGTAGTCATGATGGCTTGCTAGAGTCCGCTCATGACTTATGGGTTTGGCCTTGGTTGGACTCATTACCAACTTAATATAATCCTATGGGGTCACACACAAAAGGATGAATTGATTAAAAGGCTAAAATTGGATCAAGCTGAAAGTCTGGCAGGCTCGGCCCAAACGGCACGACCGTGAAGGTTTATGTGAACGACCGTGCCAAATGGCACGACCGTGCCAGATCCTAAGCTCGACCGTGCCATTATTTTGCCAAAGGGATGTCTGGGTCGACACAAGTGGCACGGCTGTGCCACTTTGGGAGCACGACCGTGCCAGGACCCCTGAAGCCAGATTTTGGCCAGTTTAATTGGTGACGGGATTTAGGTCTTCTAGGTCATTAAGGGTTAATGACTAGGGACTATAAATATATATTTTCATCAGCCATTAAACTAATGCAACCTAGTATGTTTGAGAAAAATAATTCTTGATCCAAGATTGAGAATCAAAGATCAAGAACACTAAAATTCATATAGCCTTTGAATATTAGAAAAATGTGTTTTCTAATGGGTCTAGCAATCCAGATCTAGAATCGTTCTAGATATTCGTCTGTGTATGGATACACATAGAGGATGTTTTCTTTAACATCTCAAGTTCGTGTTCCTGCGATCCTGATCCGAAGAACTTGAAGATTTGGAGATCCGAAAAAATTTAAATGCACAATAATGGTTAGTATTCTAAATTCATCTTGCTATTAATTTAATCATCATGAATGGATCTTGGGGCTTAGGGTTTTGTTGATTTTATATTGCTTTATTCCTCTGCGCATGTTGCCTCAAAACCCAACAGAACCAACCCCCATGTCACCCCGAGAATGGTGGGAGAATAAAGTGACCATAGATTCCGAGACAGAGATTACCGTAAGAGAAGAATTGACAGATTTAAACTCCATGTTCGAGGAATTTGCCATCATGGACGAGTGCCAGATCAATGCCATCTACGACACCGACACGATAAGGGAAACTATCAGCGAGATCCAGCCAAGCTCCGAGCCAATTAACAACTGGTATTCTACAAAGGGGCCCGTGGTATTCGAGGAATTCTTGGTCAAGAACATGGGTTGCATACCGCGCAAAGTTACAAAGGAAGACTTGTTCACTTTCACTTTCGATTCCGAGAGTGTTTCCGATACCCTCACCCAAGAGGATATGGAAGCCATAGCCGAGCGTGTGTTCCCTTTCTTTGTTAATGAAAAATTTGATCTTTCTGAGTACCCCGAGATTGCAAACATCATGAATGATGAATTAACTAATAATAAATTTAATGAACTAGTTAATAACGATTCAAATAATGATGAAATAGACCACGAAAACACAACATACTTAAATAAGCTTGCTCAACAGGTCCGTAGTAGTGGTGAAAATGGCTAAGGGGATGACGAAGAATTGCATGTTGTTAATCTGGGTACTGACAAAGAGCCGAAAGAAACCAAGATCGGAAGCTTCTTCAGGGGGAAGAGAAAGACAGATTGACTGCGCTGCTCAAAGAGTTCGTGTATGTATTCGCATGGTCATACAAAGACATGCCATATTTGGACAGAAAGGTCGCAGAACACAGGATTCAGATCAGAGACGACGCTAAGCCAGTCAAAGAGAAGCTCAGAAAGATCAAGCCAGAATGGTCTCTACAAATTAAAGAAGAAATAGAAGCTTCTCAGTGTGGGTTTCATCAAAGTTATTGAATATCCGACATGGCTTGCAAATGTCGTGACAGTTAGAAAGGCTAACGGTAAGGTCCGTGTTTGTATGGACTTCCGGGATTTGAACAAAGCTTCTCCAAAGGATGACTTTCCACTACCCAACATCAACATGCTAGTCGACTCCACTGCTGCCTACGAGGTCCGCTCATTTGTGGATGGGTTTGCTGGGTAATTAGATTCTCATGGCCGAGGAGGATCAACACAAGACTGCCTTCACAACACCGTGGGGCACCTTTTGCTACACGGTTATGTCATTTGGGCTAAGGAACGCTGGGGCTACTTATCAAAGGGCTGTGACAGACTTGTTCCACGACATGATTCACAAAGAAATTGAATTCTATGTGGACGACATGATCATCCATTCAAAGGGGACCAACGGTCAACATTTAATCGACCTCCACAAGTTCTTTGAAAGGCTTCGACAACACAAAATGAGACTCAATCCCGCAAAGTGCACTTTCGGGGTTATTCGAGGCAAAGTTCTTGGCTACATGGTCACAGAAAGGGGAATTGAAGCGGATCCCTAGAAAATCAAGGTAATCATTGACATGCCTCCTCCCAAGACACAAAAAGAAATTAAAGGTTTCATGGGCAGACTTCAGTACATCAGTCGGTTTATACATCAGCTTAATTCCATGTGTGAGCCAATCTTCAAGCTACTCAAGAAGAATGTGGCTCTAGAATGGACCAACGCTTGCCAAGAAGCCTTCGACCAAGTGAAGCATTACTTGACATGCCCTCCAGTTTTGGTTCCACCTCACAAAGAGAAGCCTCTCTTGCTTTACCTCACAGTGAATGATGAAGCCCTAGGGGCTATTCTAGCGCAAGAGCAATGAGACTCCACAAAGGAGAATGCCATTTATTTTGTCAGTCACCAATTTCAAGGAGGCGAAAAGAACTATTCCGTCTTGGAGAAGTCATGTGCAGCACTGGTTTGGGTTACTCAAAAGCTCAAACATTACATGGAAGCCTTTCCGATCAAGCTAGTAGAAAAGGTGGACCAGCTTCGCTACATCTTTGAGAAGCCTTTCATGTCAACAAGGATAGCCAAGTGGTACTTCATGCTCCCCGGCTATGATATCACTTACGTCACACTCAAATCCATCAGGGGGAAAGTGTTCAGTGATCAGCTTGCTGAATTTCCGTGTGACGAAGTGAAGGGGGAGGCCTTACAGTTTCCCGACGAGCACTTGGTTTGTACTACAACTGAGGAAAATAAGTGGTAACTTTTTTTCGATGGCGTAGCCAATAAGCACAGTTATGGGATAGGAATGCTGCTTGTCGATCCAAAGACATCTACACTCCAATTGCAATCCGTCTTGAATTCAAAGCTACCAACAACATTTCCAAATATGAGGCATGTATAGCGGGGCTAGAAGCAGCACTAGAAAGAAATGTCACAGAGCTAGAAGTATTTGGTGACTCCCTCCTCCTTATCAATCAGACATCGGGTAAATGGCGAACCCAAGACCCGACCCTTCAACAGTATGGTCAACACCTCGAGGAATTAGTTGAACAATTCCAAGACATCACGTTCAATTACTTGCCGAGGGACAATAACCGCTTTGCCGATGCTTTAGCTACCATAGCCTCATTGGTTGAAATGCCCAAAGGAAAAATGGTGAAACCCTTCAAAATTTCAAGAAGGACTAGTCCGGCATACTGCATGAGTATTGAGATTAATGAAGTCCAAGATAACCCCCCATGGTACACGGACATCCTGAATTTTATCAACAGCGGCACCTTTCCTGAGAACAGCAATGGGAAAACTCAAATAGCACTACAAAAGCTAGCCGCCAGATATGCATTGATTGGGAACCGAGTCAACAAGAGACATCATCAAGGGATCAATCTTTTGTGTGCAAATGAGTCTGAAACTCAACAAATCATGCACGAAGTCCACGAATGCGAGTGTGGACCCCACATGAATGGGATTATGTTAGCCAAGAAGATACTTTGTATTGGTTACTATTGGACTACAATGGAAAGAGACTGCATCGAGAAAGTCAGGAAATGCGCCAAGTGCCAGTTCCATGCTAATCTGCAACATGCTCCACCTTCACAGTTGTACAATATGACCACACCTTGGCCATTCTCTTGTTGGGGCATAGATATCATCGGCAAAGTCCATCCTACGGGAAGCAACGGAAAGTCATTCATTCTAGTGGCCATGGATTACTTCACAAAGTTGGTCGAAGCACAAGCTTACCGAGTTCTCAACGCCAAGAAGGTGGCTGAGTTCGTGAAGAACAACATCATGTGCCGATATGGTATTCCTCATGAGATCATCTCCGACAATGGGTCTCACTTTGAGAAAGAAATGGATGCACTTTTGGTTAACTACAAAATTACCAAGCACAAGTCATCCCCGTACCGTCCTTAAGCCAATGGAGCGGTCGAAGCGGCAAACAAGGGCTTATCAACAAAGGATGGCAAGGGCTTTCAATAAAAAGGTAAAGCCTCGAAATATCAAGGTGGGATATTTGGTCCTAAGACAACATCCTCCCAATGCCCTGAATCCCCTTAGGAAGTAGGGACCTCGATGGATCGGTCCTTACGTGGTCAAGAAGATACTAAGCGGCGGTGCAGTCTGACTCGTAGACTTGGATGGTGATGAATTGCCAAAGGAGATCAACCTCGACAAGCTCAAAAATTTCTACGCTTAACAAATGAAGACCATTAAAAAAAAAAAAAAAAACGCTCGATAGGTTGAAAACCCGCAAGGGCGGCCTAGGCAAAAATTAGAGCACGTGCAAAAAAGAAGCCCGCTAGATTGAAAAGCTGAAAGGGCGGTCTAGACAAAAAACAGGGTGCACAAAAAAAATGGTCTTCATTTGTTTGAACTACGGAGACCTGAGCCTCTCTACGAGAGGAACGTAGGCAACCATCGGGTGCGGTCTAAAACATAAATTTTTACCCAATCATGTCATAACAAAGTGCAATTATTTATTCATCTCTCAAATCATTTTAATCATTACAATGGATATGTTGAGCAATAAGAAACATTAAAACATTAAAATCCTAACAAGTGGTCTATCTTAATTGCAATCTTGGGGTACTGGGAAAAATCTAATTTTCTCTTGGCTTTCGAAGGGCCACCCGAACGGCTCTCAATCCTACTCTTCTTGGGAGGTCTAGGAACAGTAAGGTGGACTGAAACTTTCTGAGCAACGACGCGCCTCCGAGCATAAAAGTTATCCAAATAACTGCCGAAAGGGTCAGCCAAAATATTGTGCGAATCAACCGCAGCCTCCCTATATCTCAAAGCACTGCTAGGCTCAAAGTCCTTTCCTAGCAACTCAGCACAAAGCAAGTCAACCCAAGTGATGCCATGGTAAAGGGAGCCAAACAGATAATCTAGATAACTCTCGGGAAGGAAGATACTACCCCGGTAAATAGGGGCGGAAGCCCACCGATGGTGGTCATCTCCCCAAGCTAACTGAAGCTCCCTTGAAAAGTCCGGACCCATATATGAAACTGGATGAAGCACCCCACTCCTCGGAAAGGGAATAATCTGTTGGCGACCGAATTGCCTCAAAACCCGCTCCGGATGGTAAAATGAAGAGTCTCTCAAGCCGGGTAAGACCACATGCTCTAAACCCAGAGTCCATTCAACAAAAGGACGAAGACCCCAAGGGGGGGGGCACCACTCAATGTCAACTGACAGTCGAGATGCAAATAACTTCTTCCAACCATCTTCAGTCAAGTCCCGGATCAACAGTTTTCTCCTGTGAACAGCAAAAGGAGACATATCACCCTCCGGAGAATAAATCCTGAAGTGTTCCTGGAGCCATATGGTCAAAGCAAGGGGATTCCCCAATACATCTCACCCATTCGATGCAACTCGTCTAGGCCGTGCAGTGTCTCTCCCACTATAAGAGGGATTATACTGAATTGTTGCTCCTTGGCCTACAAAATAATCTCAGCCAACTGCGCATCCGCTGTCCCGAATGGTGTAACGAAAAGAACTTCACTGAAAAGACAAGCTGCCATGGCATTCCTCTTGAAGGATTGAACTGCAGCGTCCTCCGAATGCAAACTGAAGAGCATCGGCAACTCAGTTATGTCAATCGCGGTGCCGTGCAACATCTTCCTCACATCTCCAATAGGAAGGTTCAACACATCGGACCAAGACTTGATCACACCTCTATAGTATTTGGGGATGGCAATTTGACCTGTCAATGGCATACCAAGCATCGTGCCAAAGTCATCAACAGTCGGCACCATCTCATTTGCCGAAAAATTAAAGGTGTGACTGTCATAGTCCCAGAAAGCTGCAGCGGCCTTCAACAAATCCCAATCTGGCTTCAACGTCCGTAACATGAAGAGAATGACGAATCCAAAATATTTGACAAAATCCTTCTTGGGATGGGTCTTGAAAGAGTATACAAAGGTCGATAAATCCTTCTCATACTCACCAACAACCTTGGCATCAAGAACGAAAGAATTGGAGGCCATAGAAAAGGTTGATTACAAGAAAAATCAAGCAAAGAAAAGATGTTCAAGAATGGCAGAAAAGAGCTGTTGGAAGAATATGTTTGAACAGATGCTGATATTATAGCTGTTGGAGATCTTTTGGGCAGCAAATGTCAAGCCCCGAAATTTGCTCCCCAGAAGCGCGCGCCTCCCGCCACCCATTTGGGAAGCGCGCGCGTCCCGAAGCCGTCAGCCGAGGCACCCGCCTCCCGTTTCATAAATGCCTCAACCGGCCCTTGTCAAAAGAAGAAATCATGCAGGAATAAAGTCCGGGCACTCTTGAAATCAACAAGATCTACATTCTTCATCAAAGTCACGACAGCTCCGCCCTTGGAAGCACAGTTGGGCACACATTAATTTGGTCCGCCCCTAAGGCATGTCAAAATTAAAATTAGATAGAAACTCCCACTAAACTTAAATTAGGGTGTGGCTTCCGTACAAAAGTCAAGGTCACTCTCAACATTTTTCCTCTCTAAAGGGAAAACATTCTTTTGGTCCGCAGCCAACTGTACCCACACCCCACAAAAGTCAACTACAAGTGCAACTCCAGACAATACACAACTTCAAAACAACAAATCTGGTCCGCGGTGAACCATTGAAATCACCACCTTATCAGCAAAGTCTACTTAACAAATTCATATTAACCAGCAGACAGACTTTCGAGTCCCTCTGAATCAGCAGGCAGACTTTCGAGTCCCTCTACACCGGCAGGCAGACTCTCGAATCCCTCCAAATCAGCAGGAAGACTTTCGAGTCCCTCTACATCAGCAGGCAGACTTTCGAGTCCCTCTACAGTGGCAGGCAGACTTTCGAGTCTCCCAAATCAGCAGGCAGACTTTCGAGTCCCTCTACATCAGCAGGTAGACTTTCGAGTCCCTCTACATCAGCAGGCAGACTTTCGAGTCCCTCTATATCGGCAGGCAGACTCTCGAGTCCCTCTAAATCAGCAGGCAGACTTTCGAGTCCCTCCAAATCAATAGGCAGACTCTTGAGTCCTTCCAAATCGGCAGGCAGACTCTCGAGTCCCTCCAAGTCCTCTATACGGACACTAAATTTTGTCCACGGTGGGCCAATTTCTATCACCGCAGCCCTACTATCAGCAAAATTCGCTCACACAGGGAGCGCACTCCTATCTCTTGTAATTTCAAGATTTTTGTTTTCATCGAGTCTTTGCTTTTTTCCTGGTGATGTCCTCGGCGGATGTTTTGTTCTTTCGTCGACGCGTTTTGCTTTGCAATCCATGTTGACGAGGGGCTCTGTAGACACCCCGCCTTGCACCGCTAACCCCGATTGCACATTTGATTTTGTGTTTCTCCCTATTTTAAGTGTTTCTTGTTAGTTTCTGTTACTTCCGTTAAGTTCCTGACTGACTTTGTTAAGTCCAGGAACCAAACTGAATAACAGGGCTGACTTTCTAGTCCATTCTATCAAATTTGCCATTTCCAAGGCGCGCACATTCACCCTTTAGGGCCAGAGGCGCGCACATCCCGCCACCAAGGCAGGAGGCGCGCGCACCTGGGCGTCAGTTACAGATTTCTGTCCAAGAATCCATCCCTTGCTCCTTTTAACAAGATTTGCCCGGGAAACTGACCTTTGTGACTTGGTTTTGGCACCAAAAACACATCTTCTTTACCTATATAAACCCCTCTTTTCCACCATTTCAGAGGACTCTCTTTTTAGTACTATTAGAGGAGGATTTTTGATCCTTAACAAAACTCTACACAAATATACTTGCAAGGCATTTCCCAAGAGTCTCTCTCTTTGAAGTTCTTTAAAGTGTAGGTAAAAAGACTATTCTTTTCTCTCCTTTTCTACTTCATCTCTCCTTTCTTTCTTTTACTTTAATCAAAAGTGCAATCACCCAACATTTTGTGACATGACACTAAAGATTACTTCACTTCATTGAAGCTAGTCACGGAGTTATCTCCCTACATTCCAAAATACCTTTTAAAACCCCCTTTAATCATCAAGAATAATAAGAAAATTTTATTATTTATGTAGACTTTGATCAAGCAAGACCGACATTAGTCGGGCGAGATGTGTGTTTAAGTACTTCCCATCTCGTAACCTAACCCCTGAACCTCATAACAAGAATCTCTATTTTCATAATAAAACTTAGGCTATAAACATTAGGTTTTTCTTATGTTCCTCTAAAACATAGGTGGCGACTCTATAAAACTAAAACAAGTTAGACATCCTAGGAATCCTCCCACCGCTCTATCCAAGCGCGTGGGGCCCTCCCGGGGTATCTACACCAGCATTCTTTAAACCAAATGGCATGACTGTGTAGCAAAAGGTGCCCCACGATGTTGTGAAAGCAGTCTTGTGTTGATCCTCCTTGGCCCTGAGAATCTGATTATACCCAGCAAAACCATCCACAAATGAGCCGACCTCATAGGCAGTAATGGAATCGACTAGCATGTCGATTTTGGGTAGTGGAAAGTCATCCTTCGGAGAAGCTTTGTTCAAATCCCGAAAATCCACACAAATACGGACTTTGCTGTTAACCTTTCTGACCGTCACCACATTGGCTAGCCATGTCGGATACTCAATAACTTTGATGAATCCCACATTGAGGAGATTTTATATCTCTTCCTTGACTTGTAAAGACCATTCTGGCTTGATCTTTCTGAGTTTCTGCTTTGTCGGCTTAGCGTCGTCTCTGATCAGAATCCTGTGCTCAGCGACCTTTCTGTCTAAACCCGGCATGTCTTTTTATGACCATCCAAACACATCCACGAACTCTCTGAGCAGTGCAGTCAATCTGTCTTTCTCTTCCCCCTTGAAGAAGCTTCCGATCTTGGTTTCTTTTGGCTCTTTATCGGTTCCAAGATTAACAACATGCAATTATTCGTCAGCCCCTGGACCATTTTCACCACGACTACGGACCTGTTGAGCAAGTTCATTTAAGTATGTTGTGTTTTCGTGGTCTATTTCATCATTGTTTGAATCGTTATTAACTAGTTCATTAAATTCATTATTAGTTAATTCATCATTCATGATGTTTGCAATCTCGGGGTACTCAGAAAGATCAAATTTTTCATTAGCAAAGAAAGGGAACACACGCTTGTCTATTGCCTCCATATCCTCTTGGGTGAGGATGTTAGAAACACTCTCGGACTCGAAAGTGAAAGTTAACAAGTCTTCCTTTGTAACCTTACGCAGAATGCAACCCATTTTCTCGATCAGGAATTCCTCGGATACCACGGGTCCCTTTGTCGAATACCAGTTGTTGATCGGCTCGGAGCTTGGCTTGATCTCGCTGATAGGCTCGCCTCCTTTGTCGGTGTCGTCGGAGATGGAATTTATTTGTCACTCGTCCATGATGTTAAGTTCCTCGAACATGGAGGCTATATCAGTCAATTCCTCCCCCACAGTAATCTCTGTCTTGGACTCTACAGTCACTTTCTTTCCCCACCATTCTCGGGGTGACATAGGAGTTGGTTCCTCTTCGGATTTCTGAACCTCACAATCGGTAAAGACTTTGAGATCGAGCTTTTTGATACCCTTGTTTTTGATCTATGGCTCGGGAGAGATCATGTATGGGACAGCTTCCCCTTGGCAGACAAAGTATCCATTTAGTATCTTGCGGTATGGCCTCAGATTCAGAATCTCATAGTAACGGCTTTCTCTGCGAGCTCGGGCCTTTTCATTCTTGACGGATTGCTCATACTTTAATTCATCTTTGGAAGGCTTATATCCCAAACTGAACTTATTCTTGATGAAAGGGACCTCAACGGGTTGCATTCTCCCTTGTTGGTATTTCCCTAGGCCTAAACCAGGGAAGTAATTCATATTCCTCATTATGCGGAGGACTTTGTGGTTGCCGAGGGTCCATGATCCGTTTCCCCCTTGTTCGTCGATGGCGTTGATTGAGACGCCGGAGAGGGTGGAGTCTTCTAAACCATGCTGTACTTGATGAACGGGTTCCCCCTTTCTATGGATAATGACATTTTCTGCCATGACGGTCATTATTTCATCCCCATTTCTGAACTTGACACATTGATGGAGACTTGAAGGGACGGCGTTGGAACTGTGTATCTATGGTCGACCCAAGAGCAAGTTGAATGATGAAGGTACATTGAGCACTTGGAATGGGACGGACATAACCATGCTCCCAAACTCAATGTCTATTTCCACCATACCCATGACTGTGCGGGCAGTGCTGTCGTAACCTCAGATCACTTGAGTAGAAGGCTTTAAATCTGAATTCTTAAGCCCAGTATGCCCATGATTCGGCCGGGCATTAAGTTGAGTGCGGAACCACCGTCAACCAAGACTCTTGAAATAGGTCTCCCCCTTGCTCTCACTTTGAGATAGATGGCCTCATTGTGATTGGACCCAAATGGAGGGAGGTCCATATCGGCAAAAGTGATGACATTGCCAAAATGAATGTGTCCTAGCATAGCAGTAAGGTCCTCGGGAGTCGTGTCTGGAGAGATTGATGTGTCGTTGAGATTGCTGATGACAAGATCTCGGTGCTTCTTTGAAGACACAATGAGGTCCTAAATGGATATGTTTGCTTGAGTCTTCTTGAGTTGAACTAGTAGAGGGTCTTTGGGAGTGTCGCGAGCTTGCGATCTTTGAGAAGAGGTGCTTGGCGCATTAGTAGTGGGATTGCTTGCTATGACTCGTCCGGATCGAGTTAGCATGTTGACGTTCCCGTTTTGCATCTTCCTATTCTCTAATACTTCCCTCATTACCTCATCGTAAGTCACAATGTAACAAGAATTATCAATCTTATTCATAACATTGGAGCCCTTATTCACAATTGGAATTGAATGAGTGGTCTCCACAAGTTCTCATATCTCTATTACATGCACATCACCCTCATTGGGAACTATGAATTCCTTTTGTCGATGAGGTCTTGGATAACATTACGGAGGAAGAAGCATTCCTCGGTAAGATGGCCACTATGTTGGTGGTAGCCACAATATTTGTGATGAGCA
Organism: Campanula takesimana; assembly: GCA_026119855.1. NCBI lineage: Eukaryota > Viridiplantae > Streptophyta > Magnoliopsida > Asterales > Campanulaceae > Campanula > Campanula takesimana. The sequence goes on along the minus strand of JAOWBW010000814.1, from coordinate 336,513 downwards.
TGGTTGGCATTGATCGCCTTAGGTTGGTACCCTTGTATAGGTGTGATTTGCCCCTTTGCTTTGAGAACTTTGAAGGCCTCGGTTTGAGTCATGCCTTGGAGAGGAGTGTAGACACGATCATTTTGAGGTCTCTTGCCTTGAGGTGGAGGAACCCTTTTGTAATTCCCCTTGTCAGTAGTGACGGCATTGACTGAAGCCTCTTTTGTTGAGTTAGAGGCAGCCTTATATTGGAAGCTAGGAGCACTTTTCTTGATCTCTTTGAGCAAGTCATCCATTCGGACCCCCGCCTCATACATTTGAGAGAAATCCACATAGCAAGCCCCACTTAGGTGGGTGTGGAGATTAATCTTTAGACACTTGAGGAAGATGTCCATTTGTTCCTTGGTGTTAGGCCTCTCGACAATTTCAGCAAGCTTGTCATTCCACCTTCTTGTAAAATCAATAAAGCATTGTCCCTTTGGGTGGTGTTCTCGAGCTCTTTCTTGGTTGGGCGATGAGTGGTGTTGCCTTGGCATTGACTCTTGAAGGCAAGCATGGAGGCTTCCCAATCAAGACGGATTGTGAGCGGGAGAGTTGCATACCAATCTTTTGCCGCCCCCTCGAGAGTAAGAGGGAAGCATTGTGCCATAACTTTCGGAGAGACCTTCTTCGGAACCATAGCCCATATGTAAGTCTTGATGTGTGCCATGGGACAAGATTTTCCCTTAAACATGCTGATGTCGGGTATCTTGAACTTGTCGGGGAGAGTGGCCATGGTGCTCATGAGAATGGATGACTGATAAAGGCTTGTGTCGGAGCCTTTCCCCATGTTGAGACCATTGAAACGTTGGTCAATGTAGGCCATGATTGAATCAACCATCTTGTGATCTTTATTGTCGGTGCTTGATTCCTCCATTTTCTTGGTACGGGCACTAACATAAGGGCACTGAAACAAACCCTTAGTCCACTCGGACTCTTCATTGTTTTCTTTGTCTTTACCACTCGAAAGCTTGGTGAGCTTAGCTTTCATTTGGTCCATCTCGGCCTCGTGATCCTCCCTTTGATTGTCAAGATGGGATTGCCAAAGGTCATCTTTGTTTTGGGCCTCCTTATTAAGAGTGGAGACTTGCTCTTGGAGAATTAGACCATAGCTGAGAGTTGCTCAAGAGACATGGTGTTGTCGGTGTTGGAGCCGCCGGCCATTGATGCTATCGGAGCTGCTGGAGTGATCAATTCATGAACTAGCCAGTTTGCTGAATCCCAGTAGATGTGGTAAGTACCAATTGGACCTAAATTGCAGAAGAGGCCCTTGTCAGTCTTGAGTAACACTTTCGGTCCATGAAGAGGCATAGAACACACAGTGGGCACACGACTCAAACCACATAAGAAAAAGACTTTTTTTTTTAAGTTTGAGGGACGGAGTCCCTTTGGGGGTTTCTAAGAAAATAGTGGAATCGTCACACTAGTATATAGACCTTCTCGCGGTCCCATATACTCATCGGATTCCACCACGTTTGTGATTCCTACATGTGTCGGGATTAAACTAAATTAATGTAGTAAAGCATACATGCGGGGATGGGTTTTTATTTTCGTCCATAATAACCACTTGGGGATGGCTTTTTATATCGTCCATGATAACCACTTGTTTCTCTTGGAAACGGCATGTACGTTTTGAAGACATTAGTTTAAAGAAATCTCGACACATGAAAACCGACTTAGTCACGGAGTGTTAGACCCTAACTAGAATTGTGTTGGCTTGTGCTCGACTAATGAGAGGCTTAAGGTCACCATCGGCATGTAGTCATGAACTACGCCACGGGCTGAGGTTTACCGCTTCGAGAGAGTCAAGGTCGGGTGGAGCTTGAAACTCTCTAGGACGGGCCTCGACGAGTTTGGGGTTATGAACTTGTGCGACTCGATAGTGAGCAATTTATAAGAATATGTGCACGTAGTATGAGGTCCTACAAGTGACAAAACATTTTTTACTCTTTTTTAAAAAAAACAAAAGAAAAGCAAATAAGCACATAATTTACAACTTTTGAATCACCCGTGTGACCGATAAAAAACACAAAACAAAACAGTTAAATTGTCCAAATCAGTCCTGATGCAGGTAACTGTGCCCACACCTCATCATTTTGCTATGTTCTGGAAATGTTCATGTTCTGGAAAACCACCTAGAAGCACGCGCCTTTGGCCTATATTGTTGGATGCGCGCGCATGGCGCAAAGTATATGGGAGGCGCCCGCTTCTGGGCAAACCTGTTAGATTGTCAGACTTTAGACTCAGGGGATTGCCCTAGTCCTGAATGTCTATTGGAACCCCTGCAAAGATGATTAGTGTAGAAAAAGGAAGAAGAATAGGAAGAACATATGGGAGGCGGGCGATTCTGGTTCTTGATGTGGGACGCGCGCGCCTTAGGCCAAGAAGGCCAGAGGCGCACGCTTCCCCCATCAGAAACCAGAATGCCCAGAAAAATGTAGACTTTGAACAGAAATGCAAGTTTAACCCTCAAACTTCCCCAGCGGAGTCGCCACTGTAGATACCCCTGGCGGAGCCCCACGCGCTTGGCTAGAGCGGCGGGTTGATCCTAGGATGTCTATTTGTGTTTTAGAGTCGCCACCTATGTTTTTAGAGGAACATAATAAAAACCTAATATTTATATCCTAAGTTTGATACGAAAACAGAGATTCTTGTTTATGAAGGTTCGGGGGTTAGGTTACGAGATGAGAAGTACTTAAACACCCATCTCGCCCAACTAATGTTGGTCTTGCTTGTTCAAAGTCTACATAATTAAAATGTTCTTCCTATTCTTAATAATGATAAAGGGGGGTTTAAAAAGGGGTTTTTGGAATGTAGGGAGATAACTCCTTGGCCAACTTTCAATAGAATGAAGTGGCCTTTGGTGTCATGTCCCAAAATGGTTTTGGGGGGGTGATTGCACGTTTGATTAAAATGAAAGAAGAAAAGAAGAGATGAAGTAGAGAAGAGAGAAAAGAGTATTCTTTTACCTAAGCTTCAAAGAACTCCAAATACTTCTTAGAGAATTCCTTGGAAATGTCATGAAAGTATTTTGTGTATAGTATTCTTATGTTGCCAAAAGAGGGTCTTTTCCAATGGTGGAGAAGAGGGGTTTATATAGTTGTAAAAGAGATGTTTTTGGTGCCAAAACGAGGTCACAAAGAAATCCTTTCTGGGCAAAATCATGTAAAATGAGCAAGGGAGGGATTCTTGGACATAATCTATAACTGACGCCCAGAGGCGCGCTCCCCTTGCCTTAGTGGCGGGACGCTCGCGCTTCTGACCCCTACGGGCGGAGGCGCGCGAATTCAAGATGGTTTTTTTGACAGAATGGACTAGAAAGTCAGCCCTGTTATTCAGTTTAGTCCCTGAACTTAACGAAGTCTGTCAAGAACTTAACGAAAGTAACAGAAACTAACGAGAAACAATTAAAATAGGGAGAAATACAAGATCAACCGTGCAATCGGGGTGAGCGGTCCAAGGCGGGGTGTCTACAGGATCGAGAAAGCATTGAACAATATAAGTTGACGTGGACCATGACTTATGTTCAACATGATATCGCGTGACAAAAGGATTGCGATATGTTCTATGAGGAATAACGAACTTTGTTAAGTTATATTAATTGGGTAGTCATGATTGCTTGCTAGAATCCACTCATAATTTATGGGTTTGACCTTGGTCGGACTCATTACCAACTTAATATAATCCTATGGGGTCACACACAAAAGAACGAATCAAGAAAAGGCAAAAACTGAATTTCTGTCGGGCACGGCTGTGCCAGTTTATGAGCACGACCGTGCCATTTAACAAGCACGACCGTGCCAATATTCGACTTGGGCAGGTCTTGTTCGCACCAAGTGGCAAAGCCGTGCCACTTTGTGAGCACGACCGTGCCAGGGTTCCTGGGGCCAGATTTGTAGGTTTAATTGGGTGACGGGATTTAGGTCTCCTAGGTCATTAAGGGTTAATGACTATGGACTATAAATACATCTTTTCACCATCCATTAAACCAATGCAACCTAATATGTTTGATAAACATAATTCTTGATCCAAGATTGAGAATCAAAGATCAAGAACGCATAATATTCATATAGCCTTTTGATAGAAAGAGTTTTTATGGGATCTAGCAGTCCAGATCTAGAATTGTTTTAGATATTCGTTCGCGTGTGGATACACATAGAGGATGATTGATTTAGCATCTCAAGTTCATGTTCCTGTGATCGTGATCCGAAAAACACGAAGAACGAGGAGATCAAATCTAAAGCTTGAAGACTTGAAGATTTGAAGATCTGAAAATTTTAAACGCACAACAACGGTTAGTATTCTAAATTCATCTTCTTATTTATCTAATCATCATGAATGGATCTTGGGGCTTAGGGTTTTGTTGATTTCTGTTGCCATCTTCCGCTGCGCAAGAACCCTCAAAACCCAACACACATGGGCAAAGAGTCCTTTTGCTTCGATTGGTCCAGTAAGAGAGCCACAACACGATCGGCCATTTCCTTTTGGCGTTCTTGGAAGAATCTAAGCATAATATTTGTATGTGCTTCCAAACGCTCTCTCAACCATTCTTCCATTTGCGGGTTGGGCTCAAAGTTGGGTGACCCCCTAGTCCAATTTTCTGATGCTTGTCCTTTATTTGTCATTGCTGATTGGAAAGACTCGGAGTAGACCTTGATCAAAGTAGTGCTTGGAACAAACCCTGAATACCACGCTAGAAGGACAAGCTGGATTCTCCCTCTACAAAATTAATTGAAAGAAAAAATGTTTTAGATTTGAAAGAGGACGAGTTTTATGTGCAAAAGAATGATTGGTTGAGAATCAAATAAGCAAAAATGATTTTATTTTGAAAGATTTGAAAAGCAAGCAATGCACAGAACCCTAGGAAGCCGGACAAGCACATCGCTTAGTTTTGACACCTTTTCTTGATTTAAGTCCTGGAACAGTGGATTCCTTCTCCCGAGTATGAGACCAATGTTTTTCACCTGTACCTATGGCCGTCATAAGCCACTAGCAAAGGGACCATACCATTTCGAGGATCCACCATTCTCGTTGCGGTCTAAGCAAGAGTCTTTGGAAATTTTGAATCAATCCCATTCATTTCCTTCTCCCGAGTATGAGACCAATGTTTTTCACCTGTACCTATGGCCGTCATAAGCCACTAGCAAAGGGACCATACCATTTCGGGGATCCACCATTCTCGTTGCGGTCTAAGCAAGAGTCTTTGGAAATTTTGAATCAATCCCATTCATTTCATTTGATATCCACATTTTGAGTTCATTTTATGATCATTTGGGAGTGAATAGGATTAATTGAAAATTCACTCGGAAAAAAACCGGCATGAAGTCAAGGACGTGTGAAATTTTGAAAACAGGGTCACAAGACGTGGCTTTGGATGGCTAGCTGGTGTGAAGGCTTAACTCTTAGCCACGGCAGGAGACGCGGCCACGAGTCAGGAAAGGAAACCGAGGGTATTAATTCGATGGAGAAAGAGATCCCCGTCACCGAGCGGGCTCCAAGTCCCTAAGGTTTGTATGGTAATAGTGACGAATAAGTTTGAAAAATGTGAAAGTGTGTGAGATATCTATTTTTTGAAAACTGTTTTTTTTTTTTTTTTTTGAAAGAAAAAGAAAAAGCACACTTTTTTTTACATGTATAAATAAAAGAAAAAGGGAGAAACTTGCAATTGTCAAGGCATATATACATGTAAGGCAAAAAAGGCACATATTGGCGGAAGCACATATTTTGAGTCTAGCACTTTTGAAAATGTCCCCAGCGGAGTCGCTACTGTGAGAGCCCGCGCTCGTGTTCTCATAATGGTTTCCCTACTTTGGTTTTGAAAATAGAGTCGCTACCTCATTTTATTAAATGAAAATAGAGATAAAACCTTTTTGATTTGAAAAGAGAATATGGTTCGGGGGCTATGTTACGAGAGGAGAAGGTGTTAGGCACTCCGCTCGCCCTTTCGGTCTCTAGCATGCTTCCGCCTACTATCGATTTTAAGTGCCTTGTTGAAAAATGGTTTTTATGCCTTAACTTAAGAAAATGTGTGTGTTTATTTACGAGGAGTCTCCTAATCTAAGCATGTTCGTTTTAAATCACAACCGGGAATCGGTTTGGGTGAATTTCCAATTGGTTTTGAAAATGGTTTGAATCACATAGACAAGTAAGAACATTCAATAGGGATGGGGAATTATGTAAAATTTGGGGATTATTAAAAAACATAGACAAATGGGAGACAAATCCCATATTCAAATAAATGTCCAAAGCAAGGTTGATGTCGAAGTTCATGGACTGCTGCTGATTGCCATGATAGTGTACCTGTCCAAACCTAATCCAAATTCAGAAAAAAAAAAAAAAAAAAAAAAAAAAAAAAACTTGGGATTTACTCCGAACATGTTATAGAACACATATGATTTTTTTCTTAATTTTTTTACTATTATTTTATTCTCAAATCATGCAAGGAACACAGAAGTAAAATCTTCCCAGAATCAGAAAACAGAGCACATCTCATTTTGATTAGAAATTTACATCATCAATACCTGCAAATATTTGAAAACTCAAAAAATTAAAGTTGAATATAACATATCAATTATCAATACTGAGAAGTTTCAAGTCCATAAAACATGTTTAAAATTTTCAAAAAACTTCCGACATCTAATGTCAGAAACAGGACAGCTTCAATTTTGAGAGCATGCACTTGGATCAAAAAATGAAAAAGGGTCTTTCCTTAGGTCACAAAATTATTTAAAGGGAATGAGTAGTTTCCTTAGTATGTTAGGAACAATCTTAATTTTATGAGTCAAACCCAGAAATCAAGTTTAATGCATGTTTATGGCATGAAAAGGCAGAGTGGTCAGAAACAGAATACACTGGACAACAGACATGGAGCATGGAAACACATTTCAAAACATGATCTAAACATGGAATAAGACCTTATAATTGAGCATGTTTTTACCCCCAACATGTTATGAACATTATCAAGTGTTTATTTATGAACAAATATGGGCCAAAACACAGATAATCATGAGAGAACAAGAAATGGACAGATTGTGAGCATTTTGAAAGAAATTTCATTTGCATGCTTGAAATCTTCATTTAAAACTTGGAGATGAACATGGAATGAACATGAGAACATATATATACAACATGAACCAGAAGTTTAACAATTCATAACTTATTTACATGAAGATTTACAACCTAGAACATGGACTACATGGAGAAAATAGGAGTCTAACCATTCTAATGGCTAGACTCCAAATCTAAACATACAAAAGTCTACATTTTGCAAAGCTTACCACTTACATAGATAGAATCTTACCTAGTTTAGGTTGGGGGATGTGCTTCCTTTGCTTCCAAGGGAAGGCTTTAGTTTTGAGTTTGATTTGGAGTTGTTTGAAAGATTGGATTGAAGAGTGTTGTGTTTGCTTGTGTTTTGAAGTAGTTTGGAGTGGTGTTTGGGGGTTGTTTTGTGGTGGAGTAGTGGTGGTGTAGTGGTGGAGATGTGGTGGTTTGATGGTGGTACTATGAATGTGGATGAAGATTTGGACAGAGTTCTTGGAATGGGATGTAGATAATGTGTGTAATGTCCCCTTCTTTGATCAATATGAGGGAGTATAAGGAGGAGAGAGGTGGTTTTAGGACCAAAATGCCCTTAAGTGAGTGGTAGGGGGTGGCGCCATGAAGGTATTAGTGGAGTCAAAATGATCACCATCATGAGAAAACCCAAGGAGGAAGAAAGCTGGTGGAGGAACTGGAACATCAACCGTACGGAACCTCCACAGCCGTACGGTGAGGAGGCTGCCGTACGGTGGTCTTGGAAAATTGCTGAGTCATTTTTGCTGTCACGTGTCGTCTTGCCATTGGTCATTCCAAATGACTCACCCTTTTTAAGCACACATCAAGTAGCCACGTTTTGGTCCATGCAAAATGAGTTTGAGCTTTCTTTTAGGCTCTGTTTTCTCGTTCCGTAATGGCCCGAACTGCTCCGGTGTGCGCGTAATGGTGTCCCGGTTGTCCGTGCCTCCAAAATGAAAGTTGCTCATTGTAATTTTCTGGTCATTGTAGTATATCTGGAGCATGTTAACAAGTAAGAAAAAGCATAAATATAATTTTAAATGCAAATAATATCCGGTAAAAGGCTTTCTAAGGGTGCGGGGCCCGCCATGGGTCCCGACGCTTGATTTTCAGAGAATACGCCTATTTGCTCGGTTTTGAGTCCTGATCATGAATTCAGACTCAGTTTTTCCATCTGATGCACTGATAAGATGGTCGGTAGTCCTAAACCCCGCTATCTAAGGGTTTAGGTAAATTATTGGGTTTAGACCGGTTCGAGGGTTGGTTTTAGGGGTGCGAGATCGGAGTGTCTTCAGGAGTTAACACACGTTAATAAACTAATACCCGTTTAAAATTGCATCAAGTCCATGTTATAGACTGCTCTTTCAAATCCGATGTAAGAACCCGAACTCCTCTTTGCTCTAGCGAAGTCCTATGTACTCCAGCCCACGACTCAACTTTTAGGCAACTATATCAACATTCAAGCATTAGAATTCCTTCCAATTCCATGCATAGCTCATTACTTGTGAAGATACCCAAATTCCTAAGCCATTGTTCCAACTCCTAACTGCAATTTAGACAATAATGCTTAATCGAAATCAAATCTCGAAGCTGTGAATGTGAGAGGGAGTTACTAAAGCTTTAATGACGTGGGTTACGGTTGAAGAAGAAGAGGTGCAAGGAGAAAGGGAATGAGGGTCGTATTTTGTCCAGCAATAATGGAGAAGACGGTGGGTCAGAGATTGAATGAGAGAGGGAATTAACGACGCTTTACTGAGAGAGAGGAGATGGTGGTTGCGTTTGATGAAGATGAAGGGGAAAAGGCCGTCATGTGATTTGAGATAAATTTTGATTGTATTAAAGAGGGTTTATAGTGGTTGGTGGCAGTGGGAGTGAAGGGGCGGTGTGCGGTGGTGGGTTGGGAGTAGGGGAGGTGAGATTGTTGTCGGTTTAAGAGGATGGGTTTGTGAGGAGTAACATAAAGTTAGTTTTTACATTAACATATTGTTAGAATTTTAACATTCATTCAGCCCATCAGAAGTCTCGTTAGAATTTTTAACTCCGTTGGTAAAAAAAAAAGTTGGTTGCACTATTTGGAAACTAATTAAAAAATACGTTAAATTTTTTAACACTAAAAAGTACGTTGTATTATTTGATGCAAATCGCTAAGGAAGCAGTCAATTGGCCATTAAATTATACCATACTGGCTGAGAAAAAAATCAATTTGAGGTACAAAGTGAAATTGCCGCAATACTTGCTTCAAGTGGATAAACTAGAGTTTTTAGCCATTTTGACATGCGTACTATTTGGGCGTAGTCAATGTGACATGCGTACTTCATAAACAGCAAATGTGTCCTGCGTACTTTAGTTTCGTTTTCAATTTGACCTATTTTTCTAACGCTTGTTAAAATTTAACGAAACAGTCAATGAAAGTTAACATACTAGTTAGTTTGAAATTGATTTTCCTTTAAGGGCTTCATTGAAAATTCTATAAGTAAAAGGGCTGTGAACAAAAAATTTGAAACATTAATATTTAAAGCTTAAAATAAATATATATTTTTATAATTTTAATTATTTTTGAACGTGTCTTAAAAAAAATGGATTAAAAAATATTTAATAAATGACCAACGTATCTAAAATAATCAAAACTGTTAATAAATGAACAATTTAACCTTATATATCGTTTATTTTTTCAAAAATTCAAAAACTAGGTTTCAAAAAAAAAATGAATTAGGTAAGCTATGGCGGCGACAGTAGCACCCATGACATACCAAGCCAACACATCCGAGTTTTTGAGTTTTTGGAAAAATAAATGATATACAAGGTTAAATTGTTCATTTATTAACAGTTTTGATTATTTTAGATACAATGGTCATTTATTAAATATTTTTTAATCCAAATATTTGTTTTTTTAAGACACGTTCAAAAATAATTAAAATATATATTTATTTTAAGCTTTAAATATTAATATTTTAAATTTTTTGTTCACAACCCTTTTACTCATAGAATTATCAATGAAGCCCTTAAAAGGAAAATCAACTTCAAACTAACTAGTATGTTAACTTTCATTGACTGTTTCATTAAATTTTAACAGGCATTAGAAAAATATGTCAAATTGAAAATGAAACTAAAGTACGCAAGACACATTTGCTATTTATGAAGTACACATGTCACATTGACTACGCCCAAATGGTATGCATGCCAAAATGGCTAAAAACTCGATAAACTTATCCCCTAATCCCCACTCAAAAAATAAAAATAAAAATAAAAATAAAAATACAAATAAAAAAGTAAGTACCAATCCAATCGGTCCTCGACGCTACCGGAGAAGAGGGCCTACGTTATAATTGTAACGGTCGGCCCATCTATTTCAATCCGCATTCGAAATTCAAAATTTTAAATAACCAATCAACCAAATTGATGAGCATCACTCAACAAGTGTGTCTGAGAGAGAGAAAGAAGCTTCGAAATTTATTTCCTTTAACGACTAAATAGTGGCGGCGGAGGAGAATCGATCTAATAACAAAGCTGTTGCTTGTGTCAAAATGTTCAAAAACAATGAGCCGACATCGCCAGAACCAGAGATGTCTCAAGATCATTATAATGACGACGAAGAATTCAGTGATTCGATTTTGTGCATTACGGGTTCAAAACTTGTTCGTGGGGGCTTTAAACACACCAATTTCTCAGGTTTTTAATGTTCTTGATTTCATATCTACTTCTAGGTCAATTCGATTGATGAGAAAAATGTTAACAAAAGGGGAAAAAGACCAGTAGTTCTGATTCTTGAATTTGTTTGGATTCAAGATTGATGTAGCTAGTCTCTTTCTTGGTGAAGCCAATTCAGCTCTAGGGTTCGGAAGGGGTTCCCCAATTATATTTTCGTGCTTAGTTTGTAATGTCTTTCATTAAAATCACAAGATTTATTTCTACTTTGAATATCAATTTCTATTCACTTTCAATTCCGAAAATGCACTCATTGGATATGAAATTACAATTTCAATTCCAGTTACAATATCACGTTAGGGCAGAAATCATTTCCACGTTAAATTTCAATTTCATATTTATTTTCAGGTTGAATGGCATTACCGTGCTAATTTTGCAATGTCTTTGGTTTTCAAGTTTTTTTAGGTTTAGACTCAACCCTGGGGGAGGGGGTTATATTTGTATATAAAACAGGGTTATGTATGTTCTTCCTTAAAACCCTCTTGTCACTCTCCAACTTTATAAGATTTAATAGATTTATAGGTATTTGTTATTCAAATGAATTGAGGGTGAAGTAATCTTCTTTCCCATTTTCTCTGTGAATCAGAGAACATTTTGAAGTTTGTAAATGCTGGCGGTGAATCCGTAAGAGAAGCAGATAATTCCTATACAATCATCATTCCCGATAGTGCGTTTGAAGGAGGAGATGTTCTCAGGACCGATGAAACCATAATTCATGGTGGTAGTTGTGCATCTTTGTACCAGTCAGCACGGGTTGGTAATTCTTGCTACCAGTTTGACAACCTTTCCCCTGGAGACTACTACGTTGATCTTCATTTTGCTGAAATCATAAATACAAATGGGCCTGTCGGGATGAGGGTGTTTGATGTCTTCATACAGGATGACAAGGTAAACCAATGTTTTATGAACTCATTTATGGTGCTGATAATGAATACACTTCCATTTCATATACGATGTGGCAGGTTGTTTCAGAGCTTGATATATATTCCATAGTCGGTGCCAATAGGCCGCTACAATTGGTAGACATCAGAATCACTGTTGGGACTAACGGGGTGATTCTGATCAAGTTCAAAGGAATTCATGGAAGTCCAATCATAAATGGGATTTGTATTAAAGAAGCGCCACAATTACCAGGTATCATGGACACTTCATATATATCTGCTTCTGTACATTATACGCCATTATCAAAGACTTATCATGCTCACTTTTGAATTGCTTAAAGTTTCTCAGTTGCAACAAGGATGCATGATATGTGGTAGCTGCTTTGTTCCATTGTCCAGTTCTTCACAGGTAACATTTGCCATTAGTGTAAAGTAAATGTGACAGAGTTTGTACCATTGTTAAGTTTAGTTTTCGTAATTTCAGCCTAATAATCTTAGAGTAAAGTATACTTCAAAGTTTGAGAAGAAGATAGAGGAGCTGAAAACCCAGTATCATCTTAAGACAAATGAATGTTACGAGGCATGGATGTCGCTAGCAACTTTGAATAAGCAGCTAGAGAGAGTTCATGTTGAACTTGACAACAAATCGTTTCAAAATCACAGTTTAAGTAAGTTTTGAGCTATCTAATCTACTCTTTTGTTTTTATACATTTTTCATTGTCTTACAATCTGAGGCCACTACTTTAATATCTATGTAGGTCAAGCTATAGTTCTACAAGAAGCAAAGCTAAAAGATGTTTCTAGTATGTATGAACGTGGTAAAAATTATTGGGTTGCAGCTATTGATGAATTAGGATGTAAAATTAAGGTTTGTTTCGAGATGTAAACTTGTCTTGTCTACATTTTAATCTCAATATGCACTAGTTCACTGTGATTCCTAAAATGTTTACAGACATTGAAACAAGAGCAAGCTCAACTCTCTGGTGATGCGCATGAATGTGCCAATGCGATTCCTGATTTACAAAAGATGATTTCTGCAGTTCAAGGACTGGGTAAGTCTGCGTTACAAATTATCAAACTTGGTGCTTAAATGAAAGTTTCATTTATATTGGCCACATTTGACTTTTTCAGTCAATACAAGTGAACTTTGACCAAATATTAAACTCAATCTCACCATCTTAGTGAAATTTTAGAATTTCATTAGGATGATTAGATTGACATTAATGCTTGGTCAAAGTTTCTATTGACCAAAAAATTCAAACGTGGCCAATATAAATGGGACTGAGGGAGTATATCATTTGTATTGCAGTTGGAGAGTGCGAAAGTCTTAAACTGAAGTACAGTGAGGAGCAGATAAAGAGGAAAAAGCTTTACAATCAAATACAGGAAGCCAAAGGCAAATGTTTTTTCCCTCTCTGTAAGGATTATACACTACTTCATCACGCTGTACATTTGAACTTACTGTAGCTTCTCTTGGGAACTGTTTTATATCAGGGAATATAAGAGTTTTTTGTCGGTGCCGACCACCAAGTAAAGATGAGATTTCAGCTAGGGTTGCAACAGTTACAGATTTTGATGCTGTTAAGGATGGCGATCTTGGAATACTCACCGGTGGTTCAACAAAAAAGTTATACAAATTTGATCGTGTATACTCCCCAAAGGATGACCAAGGTATGCTTAACCGTGACTGATTATATCGCTTCAGGAATTATCTTTTGAATGTTAAATGCAAAGTTAATTCAGCATTAACACAACTACACTTTTGATTCTTCTGCTGGCCCTTATTCAAGCATCTATGAAAAGTTTGAGAATCAAAAGAATGGACTGTGATATTTAAACTTTGAGACACATATGAATGGTAAAGGGTGAAAATAACAAGCTTTTCACCAGACTCAGCCAAGCTACTGTGTTATAGTCTGAAAGTTTGACGATCTCTGAGCCAGAAATGAAACCAGCTAGCAACACGAACCATCTTGTCTTGTCGGCAGACTTCCACAACATATTATTATTACTTTTCATTTCGAGTTGGCAACATGTCAAATCTTGCCAACTCGGCTAATGCATCCGTTATTACTCCCTCCGTCTTAGTAAGAATCCCACTTTCCTTTTTGGTGCGTCTAGAGTAAGAGTCAAATTCCTAAAATGGCAAAGGATGAATAGTGTTTTGGACAACTTTGTCCTTCTAGTGCTTGTATAATTTCAAAAAAAACAATAATTTGTCAACCTATTTCTAAGTTCTACCCACTTGAATTGTGAATAAGTGTTTCGGTCAATTATAACCTCAACCCACTTGAAATACATACCCATTTCTCATTGCTTCCTTAATAAGCGTGCAAAACAAAAGTAGGAATCTCCGGGACAGAGTGAGTAACTTGGAATAATTATAGATTTAGCGAGCTGGCTAAATAACTTTATTTGGTGTTAAGAGGGTAATTATTTTTTTCCATATTTGTAAAGCTAGCCTGATCATCTTGCTACATCTTTTCTTTACGTTGGTTACTTGCTTCATTGAAGTATTCTGCCCTAAGACTTTTAATTAATGGAAAATTTTATTATAATCTTCATGCTTACCTGGAGTTTGTTTGTGCAGTTGATGTCTTTGCAGATGCCTCACCTCTTGTGACCTCAGTGTTGGATGGCTACAATGTTTGTATATTTGCCTATGGTCAAACAGGGACCGGAAAGACTTTTACAATGGAGGGGACTGAGCATAACCGAGGAGTTAATTATAGAACTTTGGAGACACTGTTAAAATTGGCTGAGGAAAGGAAAGATACATTCAGATTCAACATATCAGTCAGTGTGCTTGAAGTCTACAATGAGCAAATCCGGGATTTGCTTGCGACTTCACCAACATCAAAAAAGTAATAGTCTTCTCACATAAAACAGTTTTTACTCGAGCATATAAATTTTAAGTCCAGGACAATTAACATTGTTGTTAGTCAAAGAATTTGACTTCTTGTCCATGTTGGGTGTTGCTTCCATCTTTCAGATTGGAAATAAGACAAGCTTCGGAAGGCTCTCATCATGTACCAGGTATTGTTGAAGCCAAGGTGAACAACATTGAGGAGGTGTGGAATGTTCTACAAGCTGGAAGCAATGCTAGGGCTGTTGGATCCAACAATGTGAATGAGCATAGTAGTAGATCTCATTGGTTAGTCTAGTCTGCGCGTAATTTGATACTCCCTCCGTCCCGGAAAAAAAGTTAGTGCCATTTGGCTTTTTATAGTCAACACAAGTAAACTTTGACCAAACATTAATGTCAATTTAATCATCTCAATAAAATTCTATAAATTGTTATTGATAAATCAATAAGTGACTTACCAATAACAATTTATAGAATTTTATAGGGATGATTGAATTGACATTAATGTTTGGTCAAAGTTACTTGTGTTGACCAAAAAAAGTCAAATGTGACTATGTTTCCGTGACCGAGGGTGTATCTCTCTTCTACTGTCCAATATTGGTGTAGGAACAATCGTTGTGTGCCAAATTGTACTCTACCAACTCACCTTTGTCCAAAATTACTTCAATGGCTATGCACTATTAACTATGCTAATCTCTTTAACGCCATTCATTCTCTATCCTGTGATCAACAGCATGATTTGCATAATCGTAAAAGCAAAGAATCTTATGAATGGGGAGTGCACGAAGAGCAAGCTTTGGCTGGTGGATCTGGCAGGAAGCGAAAGGCTGGCAAAAACTGATGTGCAAGGAGAACGTCTTAAGGAAGCTCAAAACATCAACAGATCACTTTCAGCCCTTGGTGACGTGATATCTGCATTGGCTGCCAAAACTAGTCATATACCATACAGGTTAATTTCAAATACCTTTTAAATTTGGGGATAACCAGCTAGTTTCTTTTATGCTGATTTCTAATTGAAATTCTGCAGAAATTCAAAGCTGACACACTTGCTTCAAGATTCTTTAGGTAAGCTGCAAGTTAAATAATTACTGTTTGATTAGACTTACATATGGCTTATCAGGAATGATGTTGAACTGTTAATCGTTCATTATTACAGGTGGTGATTCGAAAGCTCTAATGTTTGTGCAAATCAGCCCGTCAGAGAAAGATCTGAGTGAGACCCTAAGTTCTTTGAATTTCGCAACTCGAGTTCGAGGGGTTGAGTTGGGTCCAGCCAAAAAGCAAAATGACTCTAGCGAACTTCAAAAGTTAAAATTACAGGTAAGCATGACGATAATTGTGTAATAGTCAATGCTATTATCTTTTGTTGATGGCTTATTTTACTGCAAGGGATCATCAAAAGTTTACTTCTTCACCCCCAACCCCCTACTCTTATTTGCACAGGAAACTAGGCACATCTTCCCATAAACACATATCATATATTTTTTCATATTGCTGACCGCTTTACTAATATGGATTATCTGAAGCATGATAAAGCAAAGCAAGAATTGAGATCCAAAGATGAGGTTTTACGGAAGTTAGAAGAACATATTCAGAACTTAGAAGGCAAGGCCAAAAACAAGGATCAGTTTTTCAAAGGTCATCTGGAAAAGGTTAATGACCTTCATGGTCAGCTTGAATTAAGGACAGAGTTATGCAAGCAACTAGAGAAGCAGTTGATGCAACTTTCAGATGAAGTGAAGGAGAAACAAGCAATCTGCTCGGTGCTTCAGAAAAAGGTTTCTTTCTTTAAATTTTATTCCAAATTTATTTCTTCCATATGCATATCAATTATACAGTTTATAATACCTTATCACCTTATTGATAATATAGGTCAACTATCTGGAGAACAAGGGGACGGAACATGACAATGTGGAAAAGATAGCTCTCAAAAACAAGGTAACTGCAACTATAGCTAACTTATTTATTTCTTTATTAGCCAGGATTGCTAAAACAGACAAGTGATGACTTACTAATTTATAATAGGTTCATTTTTTTTTTCTAAGCGGACACACTTAGAAAGAATGAAACTATTATGCATTTAAGCAAATTGCAATATTTTTGAAGCCTGATGTGCATCTTATCAGAATTTAAACACGACTCACTTGCATAATGCACTTGCTGCTAGAAAAGTCAAAGACTAGGCTTCTTATTAAACGACATTTGTAGTCATGGTTCTTAGTTTTTCTAGTAAAATTATTCATGGTGAAAAAGTCAAAATGGCATTTCCTTATTAGGATTATGAATTGGATTTCCTCCATAGGATGGATATGTATAAACAACCTCTAGCTTTTAGTGGATAATTTTTTGCTCGTTGTAGGGTAAGTTATTAGTTATTGCGATTTAATGATAGATGTGGGGCTCTTATCGTTGTGACTATCGATGGGCTGAGGGCAAGTACCACAGTAGTCGTGCGGAGGTGATCCGCTCAATACCCTCTACGATATAGCCTTGGAAGGGCACGACTAAGGATTGAAGCTGCATACCACTGCGTCACATGCGTCCAGCATGTTAGGATCACTAAGATTTATTAATAAGAGGTTTGAAAGTAAAGCTTACCCGGTCCATTTAACATAGGAACAATCGATGCTTTTTGTGCCATGTTCATACACACATAGGAGTAATTAAAATTATAAGACCATTGATGGGTTTCATAGACACTTTCTGGGAATGCAAAAGTTCAAGACATTTCAAGGGCTTTGTGATGTAACCAATTATTTGATGCTTAAGCTCAAGCAGCGGGCAGTCAACAACACATTTAGGGGGAGGCATTACATAGTACAAGACCGAAGAGGAGTGTAACAAATTTATTGAAAAATGAGGTAACATAATATATGACAACATATTAATCTTGTGGCTATCTCAGATATTAGTACTTCCTACCTAGACACATGGTGATATTAATTCATAACCGTGATATATGGTTGCACAAGGCTAAATTCTTTCCAGACATGTTGAAGCTCCCAAATTATTGTCATTTCCATGAAAAAGAAAATCTACTTATCCCATGCGTTATTACCTCCAGTTAAAGAAAATATTTAACAAGCATCAGCTAATGTTAGTATATTAAAAGGTATTTTAGTAGAGTTTGTATTAAGTTGACTATTAATGCTCAAGAAGTCTACCTAATAATACGTACTTTTTGAGTTTTCTGTTCTGTGTCACCACGTTCTTCTCACCTTCGTGCCTTTGTCTTTCACCTCGCTGCTACTAAAATTAGAGCTAATAACAAAAATATTAAGAAAACACACGAAACACACAAAGATGGTGAAGGTACTGGAAAATTTGAAGACGTTGCTAATTCGTTTTCTCTTGTCATAACAGGTCAAGGAGCTCGAAAGCAAGTTGAAAGAGTTTGAACTTCAGCAAATGACTTCTCAAGAAAAGGTAGCTTTATGCATGCAATATCTCTTAAATATTTATAAGCTTGGTCAAATCGCAGTAGAAACTGGCTCTAATATCATGTTTACTCCTCTGATTGAGTCCATTTTTCAGCATATAGATTTGCATATATCTCTAATTAGCTAGTAAATGCATAAGTTTTACTTTATTCAACGCAGCTTATTTGTATTAAATGTTCCCATGGCATGGTATATAAGAGAGGTTGTGTTATCATGATTAACAAAGCAATGGTGGAACCTCATAGTATAAGTGAATAAATAAAAAGTGGAGGCTTGATATCTGTCCACTGGCCACAACAAAAGAATGAATATTAATTTCCATGAAAAACTTATCAATGATCAATCAAGATAGCTTGTTATGCTATACTCCCTCCGTCCCAGCACAAGTAGGACTAGAAGAGTGGACACAATAATTAAGAGAAAGGTAGTGTACGTGTGGTAGAAAATAAAGAGAGAGAATGAGTGGGGTAAATAGTAGTGTTGATTGAATAAATTGAGTGGTGGAAAAAGAAGAGAGAGAATGAGTGGGGTTAAATGGTGGGGTTGGTTAAAAATAAATATATTAAAACATTTCTATTTTGGGCAGTCTCAATTGTTTTGGGACGGCCTAAAAGGGAAAGAAGTCCTACTTGTGCTGGGACGGAGGGAGTATATGGTATTTTGCATGTAGAAAATCTTGCTACCTACCTCCACAAAATGAATGCCCAAAAAGATTTCAAATTTGTTCTTGATCAAGAGTAAGTTTGAGATTCTTTTGGACTTTTATTTTGGCACATAGGGAGTACCAGGTAATGCTATCAAGCAACTGCTGAAAAGTAGATTTCTTATTGCAGATTAAAGAGCTAGAAGAAAAAGTAAGACGTCAGAAACATGAAGATTCACCCTGTTTGCCACCATTCTGTCCATCCGAGAAGTCAATAATAGTCACTCCCAGAGAGCGAAGGACTTGGTCAACAGAAGGGATTCCTCAGACGGATATAAACGTCTCAAACCGGACCCTAAAGTCTATAAATAACACAGTTAGCCAAGGATCAAACTTACTAAAAGGCACGGACTCCCTTCGTGAGCTAAGGAGAAAGCAGGATAATACTCGAAGCAGAGGAATTGAGAACAATTGTCACTACTCTTCTTCTTTTGTCGAGAAGAAGAAGGCATTGCCATTTGAATCAAGTAAGGCTAGGCAAATTGATCCTTCAAAGGCGTTTGCGAGGGTGACAAAAAGTAGTACTAAAACATTTTCGACTTCCCAGAGGCCGCTTTCTAGTAATAGATTTAGCAGAGAACAAGTTCAAGGCATCAAAGAGAGAGATCATGTAAGTAGCAGAATGTGGTCAAGATAGTTGTTATCAAGGGAAGTAGAAGCAAAAGTTGATTGTTTTTCTTCATTCTTTTCCATTTTTATTTTTTATTTTATTTTTTACTCTCAAAACAACTTCCATGATGTTTTTGATGAAGGCCTTAATCTTAAAGGCTATATCTTGCTTGATCATTGCTTAGCTTTTGTGTTGTTCCTTGTTATGATGCTACTATAATATTTTGATTAACGTACTCCATTTTCCTTCCATTGCAATTTGCAAGTATCTAACTCTGGGTTTAATACTCCTTTCATCCTATAGGCTATCGACATTTTTAACCCTCGTACTTTAGTTAAGCTTCGATTTTAACATCTCTTGTATTTTTTTAACAGTTTAACCTTTGTACTTTATATATGCATTCATTTCCACAACAGTGATGAATTTTAAGCCATTTTCTTAGCATTTTGAACCCTCGTACTTTAGGGTTTTTGGGAAAAATGAGTGCGTATCTAAAATACAAAGGTTAAAACTGCTAAAAAAATACAAGAAAGGTTAAAACCGAAGATTAAGCAAAGTACAAGGGTTAAAAATGTCGATTAGCCCATCCTAGAATATGTGTCTTATACTCCCTCTGTCCCTAAATGACTGTCCATTTTCAAGAAATTTTTGTCCCAAAATAAGTGTCCATTTTGATCATAATGTTTTTTTTTCGATTTTTTTTCACTGGTCTCTTTATACATGCAAATTTAGACAGTCATTTAGGGACAGAGGTAGTAATAAAAGTTCAACATATCTATTTTTGGTATGTTGCAAAATAATTGTTGTGTTTCTATATATAAAAAAATAGTCTTATTATTATAAGACATAATTATGAAATACAGGGAGTATGGAAATGAAGCTTAAACAACACTTCATGAAATGCCAAAGATGATAAAAAGTTGGACTGGTTAAATACTTGTACATGCTCCGCTCCCTCTCAATCTCAAAATAACTTTATTATTATTATCATTATTATTATTATTATTATTATTATTATTATTATTATTATTATTATTATTATTATTGTTGCGAAGTATTTTTGAGCAATAATTATAAGGGATTTTTACCAAATACTAGTCGCTAAGTGATACACATATTTTTATTTGAGAAAAAATAATATTAGGTGTCACTGCAAATCACCCAATTTGCAGAGACCAATTATTGTGTGACACATCAGCTAAAGCACCGTAGACCCACACTAATATGCTAGGTTTGTATCCACGGTAGCAAGACAAGAGAACTCCAAATTTTGTTGGATCTCGTCAAATAATCACCCAACCCAGTCATTACTTCTTACGAATTTAAATCAAATAGGTGAGCTCAGTTTTCACTGCTTTCCTAAAACTCAGAAAGTCCACCCCTAATCTCCTTCCCCTGCATTGAATGTCAAGCTCAAAATCACGATGATCCAACTCTGCCGGAAAACCTCCACCAGATTCGGTTAGTTCAGCGAACCCCGGCCCCTACCCCTCTACCATCTGCCTCACCTGAAGAAGAAACAATGATTAGAATTTCCTTTAATGTCACCGTTGCCCGAGATGACAAAGAGAATGATGGGTTAACCATTTGTTTATCGTTTCTCATTGATTGAGCGGTGTTGCAATCGGATGGATTTTTTTGATTTTTTGAGGAGGGTGAACAGTGTTGCAACCAATTGGCAGTCGGAAAAGTCATCGGGATCGGACGGAGGATGTAGACATCCGTGGCCGCACAATTGGTTGGATACTTGAAAAGCCTATAGCGAGATATAGGAATATTTAGGGGGGAATTTATGTATTGATACAGTGCATTCAAGTCTATCGGAATACTGTGGTTTGTGGTGTTTAGGATTACGTGGCAAATGGCTATTAGTTGCTGCAAATACTGTATATTGCAGTGACACCGCATTGTATTTTTTCTCTATTTATTTATAAGAACACACATTTTCAAATCTATATACTCCTTCCGTCCCACCCGAATGAAGATTTTTGGGTTGGGCACGGAGATTAAGGAAAAAGTGTCAGTGGAGTAAGTGTTGTGAGTATTAAAAGTGAAGTAAGGGAGAGAAAGTGGGGTAAAGAATAATGAGTGGAAAGTTGTTGTGAGTGTGAATGTGAATGTGGGTCTCAATAAATAAAACACTTCCATTTTTGGGTTGTCCTAATTCGAATGGGACACCCAAAGTGGAAATTTGTCCTAATTCGAGTGGGACGGAAGGAGTATATCTATATATATACTCCCTCCGTCCCAGCTCACTTGACACTTATTTCAATTTTGGTCCGTCCCAGCTTACTTGACACTTCCCAAAATAGCCTACTTTTTATAATATTATATTCACTATATACCTCCACTCATTATCTCTCTTCATTTTCCACCACTCATTTTATTCAACCAATACTACTATTTACCCCATTCATTCTCTCTCTTCATTTCAACCACACATTTTCCTTATTTTATTATTTTTCCTTAGTTAGTGCCCACCTCTTGGGTGTCAAGTGAGGTCGGACGGATGGAGTATATATTAAAGTTGGTGAGGAGAGTCATGGTGTTGCCACATAGACAAGTCTTAGAGAAAGGTTGCATTTGGTGTTGCCACATCATTACCACTCTTATATAAATAAGAGACTTTTCAAATTCTTTGTCTTAGCTAATAGTATCAGTTACTATATACGGTAACTATTATAGTTAAATACTATAATAACTAATACTTATAATAGTAATAGTTACTATAATAGTTAATAGTTAACTACTATAGTAAATAATACTTATAATAGTAATAGTTACTATAATTGTAACACCCCAACTTTTCACAACTATTAAATGATACTTAATTTGAATAAATCCTTAATTCAGAATGCCTCAACGGCTACAAACCACAATTAAACTTCAACTAACAATCAAACTCATAACGGCTAGTACAAGTCACTAGCTCAGAATGATAACCAACGGAAAAGTAACGTTCAAACTTAACTTAACAGAAACATATAACTACTAACTAACTTTAATCAAAAGTAGCTTCTACGCCGACGGTTCCTTGTAACCTTTAATATGCTTACTTATAACCTGGAAAAAAATGAGAATGGAAGGAATGAGCGAACAATGCCCAGCAAGTTCATACGGAATCCCCTCGGGTACTAAGAGGAGATAACCGAAACAGAAGGTAACAAGAATTAACAATGAAAGGGTAACTCAATGATCAAACAAGCATTCAGTTTGAAAGCATTTAACTTGATGAAAAACACTTCATTTCTTGAAAATACGTGGCTTCAGAGACAGTTTCCAAAACACCACATTTTACACACACTTTACTTCATTTTACTTTACTTTACTTGATTTAGGGATTAAGCACACGCTGTACCCAGGGCTCGGGTTTCTACTGACCGCACCCAATATCGGTGTATCATGATAACCTACGCTACTTCATCAAGCAACGCAAAGGGGTCCACATGTTCATCTTAGAACTATGGATAACTAAAAGGGGTCCACTTATCCGTTTCGGGATTATAGATAACTAAAAGGGGTCCACTTATCCGTTTCGGGATTATGGATAACTGTGAGTCACTTTACTTTTTACAAAACTCCACTTTAAAGATCTTTATAACACAAAGATTAACTTTACAAAACTTTACTTGATCACTTTGTAAAAGGAGGTGTACATTTCACTTAGACACCGAAATCACAATACGAATCATACACATGATAACCCAATTGAACAACAACAATATCAATGGGGTGGATAACAAAGAACGGTAATATTCGCAGAACGGAATAGTTTTTAAAATACTATCTAGCCACATAGATAGTTTAATTTAACAAAACAGAGATTGGGAATCCTAAGCAAAGGATTGAAATCAAACACTACTAAGATCGTAATCCCTTACCTTAGCCTTGCGTTAACTCTTCTTTCACAACCACGCGCACGTATCTACAAACATTCAGTAATCCAAACTTAGACACGAGAAAAAGTTATTTTACTCTCCGTCCCAAAACACTATTTTACTTTCCGTCCCAAGGTACTATTTTACTTCACCTAACTACCCACACGCACACGCACACATACACACTTACTTTCTAACAACCATATTTTACAAACCCTAATTTCATAGTTTTGTATACTGTTGGGTATGCTTACTTCTTAACCCTCCTATTCTTGTTAGAATTGATTGATACCATCACCTATTAATATTTTATGGACTTTAGGACCCTATGTAAGAAGTTTTATAACTTCAATTTTTAGCTTAGTCCATTTTATAGTATAGGCTTAGAACACAGGACTTGAAGCGAATAGGAATGAAGATCCAAGTGTCAGTGGTTACTGCGCAGGACTTCGCTGCGCAGGACACCACTGCGCAGGAATATCCTGCGCAGCATTCTTCCTCAGTTCAATCCATTCAAATCACCTAACTTGGAAAACGCTTTGAAGATGTACGCTTTTAAGAGTGTTAAGGTGTGCAGAAACGACAAAACAAGCACACTTAGCAGATCCAACGGTGGAGACGCGCTCAAGAGATATATTTCAAATGAAGACAGCTGTCAACCTTCTAGAAGAAGCTTTTTGAAATTGGTCTTCATGCTCAGTCTCCAACGGCTCTATATACCTGCGCACCAATCATATTGTGCCAGGTCATCAACTTTGATTAGAGCTCCAACGGCTATAAAGGACACATACGGACCAATCATATCGTGCCAGCTCATAGTCCTTGCTCAGAGCTTCAACGGCTATATTCAAGCTCTCAGCTATAAATAGCCAGCTCATCTTCATTTCCAAGTTGCTAGAGTTTGTGCTTTATAATATCCTTGAAGTTCTGAAGATTGCTGCTTACTATTCACAGATTCAAGATCAAACTTCAAACCTTCATACCTTCAAACTCCTGCCCAGATCCTATGCCTTAAATCACCAGAATTCTTCGTGCTCTTCATCTCATAGATTCATAGAGCCCAGAATTTCTGACACACACACACCTCTTGAAGCTTTGATCATTTAGATCTTTCTTCTTGAGATACACCGGTTTAGTCTAGGATTTGTTCTTCATAGATTATAGATCTTTGAGATAGTTGTGTTTCATTGTTGTATCTTGTAACTCTCTCATTTAATAAGATCTCCTTTAGAAAATCCAAGACTAACCATCTTGGTAGAGGACGTAGATCTTTCATTGATCGAACCTCTCCAAATAGCTTGTTCTTTAATCACGCTATTTACTTTCTGCTAATCATTTCTGAATTACTGCTTTGTTTGATCTCATCAGATTGCTACTATTGCTGTTGTGTTTGTTATTGCTTATTGCCTTAGAACATTTTATCCAACTCTTTAAGCCAAAACTTAGCGCGTACGTTTTTATCCTTGCGCAGCTTTTTACTGCGCAGGTGCTGCTTAAACTTCCGCTGTGCATTTCACACTCTCACTGCGCGCTATACTTAGCTTATTTGAGAACTGTGCGCATAAGCCATCGATTTGCAAAAGGGTTTGAAAAGAATTTTAAAACGCTATTCACCCCCCCCCCCTCTAGCATTTTTCATACCCTTGTTGCCCCTTTGGGACCAACAAGTGGTATCAGAGCAAACACCTTCATAAAACTTGTTTTGTTTTTCAAGCTTAACAGCTTGGGTGCCGATTCAATATGGCTTCAAAATCTTGGGCAATGGCTAACTATTCACATGTCCCAGTGCTGAATGAAGATCACTTCGAAATATGGAAGCACTGCATGTTCACTCATTTTTCTTCTATCGACGAGATCCTCCACGACATCGTTCTTGAAGGACCTTACATTCCAATGAAGGCCAATCCAGATGCTGCTACCAACAAGGATAATCCTACAATCAAGAAGGCCAAAGGGGAATGGACTGATGAAGAAAAGAAATGGGTTGGCTATGATGGAAGAGCAAGGAACATCATTCTTAGCACTCTAGACCTCTCCACGCACAATCAAATTGTGAGCGGTGGAACTGCAAAGGAACTATGGGATGCTATTGAAGGATATGTGAATGGAGACAAAGTAAGCAAGGAAAACAAAAGATTTGTGGTGCAAAGAAAATTCAACTGCTTCATGAGAAAAGATGGTGAAACCTTGAGACAAACATATGATCGCTTCTGTGCTGTTGTAAACTCTTGTAAATCTCTTGGAACTACTTTCACTAATAAAGAAGTCAATTCTCAATTATTAGATGCGCTAGGTTCCAGATATGTGCACAAAGCAAGTCATCTGGAAGATTCTGGATTTCTAGATACTTGGCCTCTGCGCAGCTTATACGCTAACTTAAAAGTGTATGAGCTAAAGATTGATCGAATCGACGAAACTGAAGGCAAAGGAAAGCTTGTTTCCTATGTTGCGCAAAAGGAACCTGCGCCTGCTCAAACCTCAGACAAAGTCTCTACTTCCTCTTTACTCGAAATGGATGATGATGATTTCGCTATGTTCGTTAAGCGATTCCAAAAATTCAGGAAATTCTCTAAACCTGGAACCTCTAGCAAACCATCTGCTAAATTCTCTCGTGGCAGAGACTCAAAGAAAGATGAAGAATTGGTCTGCTACAACTGCAGAAAGCCCGGTCATTTTGCTTCAAAATGTCCCACTCCAAAATATGAGTGCATGAAGAGGAATAATGCGCAGAGATCATCAAGGCAGCGCGGAATGATTGCTGAAGAAGACTGCGCAGAAAAGGAACTGAAGACTTGGATAGAGACGGACACTGAAGACAGTGATGATGATGACTCTGAGGATGGACTGCTCTGCTTGATGGCCAATGCTGATGCTGATAGCGATTCAGACAATGATCCCGATGCGGACACAAAGGCTGCGCCAAGGACAAAGAAGAAAGGTCCCACTATCACAGAACTGGTGGAAATGGGACATCTGACTCCAAGCAGACAAAATGGCAAGTACTTGTTTGCCAGAGCAAACCTATCAAAGAAATTTGTAGCTGCGCCTCCACGCAAAGAATCTCCTGAAATTCCTGCTGAAATTGTAATAGAAAAGAATGACTCTACTGCTGAGCGCGAGTCTATTTTTCAGCAAGCTGAAAAGGTAATCAAGAAATTTAACTCTATGAAAGAAGCAGTGGACTTATCAATTGGAGAAATTTCACAGCTTAAGACAGAGAAAACTCTTTTAAAATCTGAGATCACCCTCCTTAAGGAGCAGATTAAAAGCATGACTCCTCTTACTGAAAAGAACCGTTTTCTCACAGATCAAAATGAGCTATTTAAAGTAAGAAACGAAGAATTGGCTGCTCAAGTAGCTGATCTCACAAAGATCACTGATGAGTGGACCAAATCTCGTGTCACTATGGATCAAATTCTAGAATCCCAAAAAGCTAGTGGAGACAAGGAAGGCTTGGGATTCTCAACTAGTGATAACTTTAAATGCGCAGTTTGCTCTGAAAAAGAAAAGGAATTTACACCACAGAAAACTATTGAAATTCCTAAAGCAAATCATTCTGCTTCAGTGGGCAAAGGACAGGAGAAAGTCCAGAGACAAAAACACTAAACCTCAGAAAATGATATTTGTCAAAGCAAGTTCTTCTGCTCCAGTAAAGAATGGCAAATCTGCGCAAAAGGGTCATGCGCATGAAAGCCATGCGCCCCAACGCCAGATGCGCATTCTTAAGAAAAGCGCACCCAAACCTCAGAAAATGATATTTGTCAAAGCAAGTTCTTCTGCTCCAGTAAAGAATGCTGCGCCAAAGAAAAGTAAAGAGTTTGTAAAAACCCAATCTATAAGTGGCTTTCATCATTGTGTTGTGTGTGATGGTTTAGGTCACAAGGCTGCAGAATGCCTTTTGCGATTTGCTCCTAATGCCAAGGGACGTAAAAATCCTAAGGTCAGACAGGAGTGGGTTGTCAAAAGTTGCTAACTCTAGGACCCAAGAATAAAGGGGACCTGCGTTCTTAATGTCTATCTTTCAGGTCTCCTGCTTCACTGCGCACTCTTCACAAGTTAAAGCGCATATATGGTACCTCGACAGTGGATGTTCTAGACACATGACTGGAGATGCTACCGCTCTTGAAGAAGTGCATGAAGGAAGAGGTCCCTCTGTAACTTTTGGAGATAACAACAAAGGGCATATATTTGGATATGGAAAAATCAGAAAAGATAAAGTGTGCATTGAGAAAGTTGCGCTCGTTGAAGGTCTCAAGCACAACCTGCTCTCCATATCACAATTCTGCGATAAAGGTTTGGAATGTCACTTCACTGCAACGCACTGCTACATCAAAGATGGCATATCCGGACTAACTTTACTCACAGGGACTCGTAAGACTAATATTTACATTATTGATCTTACTTCTATAGATTCTATCACTAATCTCTGTTTTGTAGCAAAGAATGTAAGTGAAAGCAGCTGGCTATGGCATAAGCGCTTAAGTCATTTGAACTTCAAGTATTTGGCTAAGCTAGGAAGGGAAAATCTTGTCAAAGGACTTCCCAAAGTAGCTGACCATCATGACAGAAAATGCGCAGCATGCCAGCTCGGTAAACAACCTAAGCAGTCTTTCTCCAGCAAGATTGTCTCCTCAACTTCCAAATGTTTACAACTGCTTCACATGGACTTGTTTGGACCGGTCACCACTGCGAGCATTGGAGGAAACAGATATACTTTAGTCGTGGTGGATGACTACTCAAGATACACATGGGTCGAAATGATGATATCCAAAGATGACTGCTATGATATCTTGACTGCACTATTTCGAAAGCTCCAAACTCAAAAAGAAGATGACATCGTGAGTGTTAGATCAGACAATGGAACTGAATTCAAGAATAACGGTGTTCCTCAATACTGCGATGACCATGGAATTGATCACAATTTCTCTGCTGCTGGAGTTCCTCAACAAAATGGCGTTGTGGAAAGAAAGAATCGCACGTTGATTGAGTCTGGAAAAACAATGATAGCAGAAGCTAAGCTTCCAAAGTATTTCTGGGGAGAAGCTGTCAACATTGCTTGCTTTACTCAGAATAGATCCCTCATCAACAAAGCCTACAACAAGACTCCATATGACCTATGGAGAGGAAGAGCGCCCAACATTGCTTTCTTCAAGATTTTTGGCTGCAAATGCTATATCCTCTACAATGGCAAAGATCATAGAGGTAAATTCGACGCCAAAGCAGATGAATGTATTTTCGTTGGGTATGCCAAACATTCTAAAGCTTTTCGTGTTTTTAATAGAACTACTCTAGTAATTGTAGAATCTGTACATGTTACTTTTGATGAGCATTCTCTCCTTGAGCCACATCTGGCTCCAAATAATTCTGATGATTCTGCTGATAATGTTGAGACAGGTACGCAGCCTCAAACTGTACATGCGCAGAATGTTAATCAAGAAGATCAAAACTAGAATCAAGCAAGTCCATCGCATGCGCATACACCCGATGCTGCGCCAGAAGTGACGACTCCTGATGCGCAAACTCCTCCTCCTGCGCATGATGTTTCTCCACTTCAGCAAATCACTTTTGATGACCTTGATGCTGGAACAAATGAAGTACCCATTGAAGATCTTCGTATTCCTACCACTCAACCTAACTTACCTCCCGAGGTTCGTGAAGTTAGAGATCATCCAACTTCAAACATCATTGGTGATCTCAATGTAGGGGTTCGTACTAGGAGAGCATCAAACTTTGATGATGAATATCACTCATTTATCTCTCAAATCGAACCAAAGAAGATTGATGAAGCGCTCCAAGATTCAAGCTGGGTTACTGCTATGCAAGAAGAGCTCAACCAATTTGAGCGCTGCAAGGTTTGGACCTTAGTACCTAGACCTCATGATCAAGGCGTTATTGGTACAAAATGGGTATTCAGAAACAAGATGGATGAGAATGGAAGCATCACAAGAAACAAAGCAAGGTTGGTTGCGCAAGGCTATAGGCAAGAGGAAGGAATCGACTACGATGAAACATTTGCGCCTGTAGCAAGACTTGAAGCTATAAGAATTTTCTTAGATTATGCCTCTCACAAGAAATTCAAGCTTTATCAAATGGATGTGAAGAGCGCATTTCTCAACGGTGAACTCCAAGAGACGGTCTACGTAGCACAACCACCCGGATTTGAAGATAGCAGATTTCCAAATCATGTCTTCAAGCTTCAAAAAGCTTTGTATGGACTTAAACAAGCTCCAAGAGCATGGTACGATACGCTATCAAAATTCCTACTAGAGAAAGGCTTCAAGCGTGGTAAAATCGATACAACTCTTTTTATTGCTAAGTATAATGATCATTCTTTACTTGTTCAAATTTATGTCGATGATATTTTATTTGGTTCTACTAATGAGTTACTTTGTAAGCGCTTTGAGAAGCTCATGAAAAGCAAGTTTGAAATGAGCATGATGGGAGAACTCACATTCTTCCTCGGGCTTCAAATCAAGCAATTGAATAATGGTATCTTCATAAATTAAGCCAAGTACACAAGAGACCTAATCAAGAAATTTGGACTAGAAAATGCTAAAGCATACGACACTCCAATGGCCACGGGCAACAAACTTGACAAAGACTTGAAAGGTAAGAAAGTTGATCAAACTTTATATCGAGGTATGATTGGCTCTCTCCTTTATCTTACTGCAAGTAGGCCAGATATTATGTTTAGTGTTTGTGTCTGTGCGCGCTATCAAGCGGACCCTAGAGAAGCGCACTTAACTGATGTTAAACGCATTATTCGTTATCTTTCTGGAACTATTAACCTTGGACTTTGGTACACCAAAGATTCGAATTTCGATTTGCTAGGTTATTCAGATGCAGATTACGCAGCATGCACGATTGACAGGAAGAGCACAAGTGGAACTTGTCATTTCCTTGGGAATCGACTTGTTGCGTGGGCAAGCAAGAAGCAAGCTGCTGTGTCCATCTCCACTACAGAAGCTGAATACATTGCTGCTGGAAGCTGCTGCTGCCAAATCCTATGGATGAAGCAACAATTAGTGGACTATGGAATTCATGAAGAAAATTGTCCAATTTTCTGCGATAATATGTACACCATAGCTGTCTCCAACAATCCTGTCATGCATTCAAAGACAAAGCACATCGACATCAAATATCACTTTCTCAAGGACCACGTGGAAAAAGGAAACATTCATTTAGAGCACGTGGGCACAGATAATCAAATTGCTGATATCCTTACAAAGGCTCTTGACGCAAAAAGATTTGTATTCCTGAGAGGAGAAATGGGTATGCTTGAACTTAGCTAACATGTCCATATGATTTGTTAATACTAATAATCTTGTGTTTGCTTGATAAGATATTCATCATAGGTCAAGATCCATGCTTCTGCGCAACCCCTGCGCAGTACTTCCTTTGCGCATACCACTAATGATAATCTATTTTAAGAATTGATTGCGCTATTTACAAGCTCTGCGCATGATTTTAACATGCGCACACTTCGTGGATCGCAGGTAAGTCTTCTATTTATTAGAAATTGCACTTAGGTCCCTGACTGAAAAGTCAACGCTTAGTTCACAAGGGTACTTGTGTAATTAAAATTTTCCCTCGCCTTATTTTTGAAATTTCTTGGGAAATTACGCTTTTGCCCCCGCGCATGTCCCATTATCATTAAATGCAAACGGCCATTAATGATAGCGCCTGTTAGAATTCCTGATCAACATTTATGAGGGAGTTGATCTGACTGTGACCTGCCTAGACCTACTCACTCACTCGCGCGTCAGGTCTGCGCACGCGCGTTCCCTATTCGGCCACGTCGCTTTGCTATCGTGCGCCTCTGCATTTTTCACCAAATTTGCCGTCTTTCACCAAACCGCCTCGCTGACGTCATGCGCCATTTCCCCTTTTAGTATAAATCCTTTTTGACTCTTCCTTTTTTCTCTCTTTCCTACTCTCTCTCTCTTTCACAAATTCATCCTCTTTCTCTCTTCTGCAACCTACCCTCCATTTCCCAATCATTTCCTTTTCTTCTCTCCTTGACTTTTCTCTCAATCTCTGCAAAACTCTTCTCTCTCTTCCCTTTTCAAAAACCCTAGTTTCTTTTAAAATGGCTCCCCGAAAATCGAAAGCTAAAGTAGTTGGTGAGGTCCATGAACCTGTTGAAGAGGTTCCTCCTCAAGAAGCTAAAGCTATTGACGACATGGTAACAATTTCTGGACCTTGAACTCATTTTCTGTTTATCCGCCATTGTTATGTCTCGAGTTCTTAAAAACTCCCCTTTTCGATTTTGCTCTTATCTGTTAATCATTTTTGAAATCGTCTGTTGTTTTGCGTTCGTCTCTCTCTGATCTACCTTCGTATGTACTTTCTTTCACGATCAGTACTGTTTTCATATGTTCTCTGCAAAAAAAATTTCGTTCGAAAACCTCCTAGGCAGACGAACGGTTATTCTTGATTTCTGGGCTAAATGTTCTGTTTTTGGAAATCTTGTTTTCTTGGCTATTTTTCGTCTCTGAAATGCGGTTATTTCGATATACTTTTTGTCCTTTTTGGTCAAACTTTGATTTTTAGTGTTCTTGATGTTCTTCGTGTTCATATTTTTATTATTCCGTGTTCATCAAGTTCTTATTTTTGATTTGGGTCGCCTTATATCTCTGTGCTTGCGTTTTTGCGCATATCTTTTTCACTTGTTTCTTATGGAGATGCTGCGCACGTGTATCTGCGCATGCGCTTCGCTCCATGCGCAATTCTTGTCTAAACTACTTATTTTGCGCAGAACTCTTTCTACTTCCTACAAGGCTGGGAACTGGATCTTGCTGCGCTACACAAAGATGCTGTCGGACGCAGGATTGTTCATCTTATGGATTCTTCCGACATCTTACCTCTCTTTACACTAGCTCAGGACTTCTATGTCCCCTCTCTTGTAGACGAGTTCTTTGAGAACGCAGAGAGAGTCACCATGACTCACAAGCAGACTCGTGAAAGGATTGATGTTATCCGCTCAGTCGTTCGGAATTACTCAGTGCGCATTGTTCCTGCGTCACTTAAAAAGCTTTGCGGATTTAAAGTTGATGATGCGCCAGAAGCCTATTCTGAAGCTAAACAAAACAAGCTTGCGCAGAAACTGGTTGGGGAACCTTCTCTGGTTAAGAAGTGGAGCGTTCATGATCGCAAGGAGTTTGGTGAGGTGATGTATCACCTTTGCACCATTATTGGCGACTCCGTAAACTGCAAAAATGGAAATAAGGGCAAGTTTATTTCCAAGCAGTGGGCTTATTGTGCTGCGGTCTATAATGGCGATGCTCTAGACTGGTCCTCTGTTCTTTTTGACGAGCTATGGGACGCATCAGAGAGCTATGACAAGCGCATGGACAAGAAAGTAGCCAAGTACAGAACTCACTGTAGGCTCTTATCCAAATTTCTGATGAATGTCTCTGAGCTGCTCACCTTCGTGCAAAAGCGTCCTGATCTCAAAGTCCCCTGCACCAAGACCTATTCCATCTCTCACCTCTACTCTCTGCGAAATGAAATTGGTCGCAGTGATTATCGTAAGATTTGGAACAAGGACACCAGCCCAGACAAAGAAGATTGGGTTGATAGTGATGATGATGAAGCCCCTCAACCTAAAGCAAAGACCTCTGCCGCGTAGCCTTCGAAGGCCACTGCGCCTACTGAACCTGAAACTGCTGCTGCGCAGGCAAAGCGCAAAGGTATTGCAGAACCTATGCCAGAAAAGGTGAAGGAAATCCCAAATGTCAGATCAACTGCTGGCATTAAAATTGGATCTGATTTACCGCCTCATGCTCCCAAACCTTCAAAGAAGCGCAAAGATCCTCCTGCGCCTGCTCCCTCTCCTGCCAAAACCAAGAAAAAGCCTGCATTTACCAGACTTCCTCCTGCGGCTGCTATGGTTGAAGAAGACAGCGAGTCTCGAATGGATGAGACTGCTGCTGATGCTGCGGATGATACAGCGCAGGGGGAACAAGATCCAAAGGCTGCTGACGCCCCTCCTGCTCAGGGTACAGGAGATAGTGATGATTGGATGGATGAAGCTTTTCCCACCTCCGGTACGCCTGTAAAGACCTCTGCTGCTGCACCTGCCAAAGATCCTCCTCGAACTCCGCGCAAGAAACAGGTTGTGCGCAGCATTGCGAAAGGACAGCCAAAAGCTGCGGCTCCTCCTTGTCCTGAACCATCATCAAGTGCCTTCCAACGCCTCAATATTCCGGTTGGAAATACTCAACCTGGCACCTCTGTCCTTCATGACGATTTGGACTTGGAAGATGAGGATGTGGATGAGGTTACCAAATCTGCGCAGGGCGATGATGCTGCGCAGAAAGCTCCTGTTAATCCTCCTGAAGGTGAAAAGGAGGGAGATGTGCGCTCAACTGATACAGATAGCAGCAGCACGCACTCATCTATACATAGGTCTCCTACTGCTGCTCCTATTCATCTCTCTCCCAAACAACCTTCTCCAACGCACTCTCCTCCCAAAGTCTCTCCTCCTCCAGCTCAAGCTATTCCTTCCGTTCCTACTGTATCTACTTCCTCTCTATCTTCCTCCGCTGATCTTTGCCAAATTCTCCAGGCTATCAATACTATTCAAGTCAACCAGGTTGCTGCGCAGTCCCAAATGACTCAGCTCATTACTACGCAAACAGCTATCCAAGAGCAACTTGATGCGCAGCGTTTAGAGATTGATGCCATTAAGGGGGAGAATATATCAAAGGCAAGTACCTCCGCCGGCCCCTCTGCGCAACGCGTTCCTGATGCATTAGACCAAATGGTCCTGGACTCTTTGAAGTCAATAGCTGGGATGCTTGAAAACGTCTGCACCTATACCGCTATCAATGATGTGTTTATAGGACTGCTTAAGCGTCTGCGCAAGAGCTTAGCCGATGGGTTGCATGAAGGATTTACTGGGATGAAAGCGATGATGTTGGAGAGATTGGAACAAGGTCCCGGTCCTGCGCATGCCAATTCGCTTAATATGGAAAGTGTCAGGGAGTGCATAACTCAAGCGATGACTGATTTCGCTAATGGGTTCAATGCTAGGATGGATCAAGCCATGTTCGATATTCAAGCCAGCGTGAACACTCAGCGCCTCCACACTGACCAAAGACTCGAAGCAACGCAGGCCACCGTCATCAACACTATTGAAGCTGCTGAGCAGTCTTATTTTAATCAGATGACGGGACATCAAGTGCAGTATAGAGCCAACTTCCGAGAGCTGCGAGAAGATAACGCCGATATGCGCAGAGGAATGGCTACCTATGTAGGTGAGGCCGTAGCGTTCAGAGAAAGATTTCAAGAACTGAAGATTGAACTTATGAATAAGTTCAACAGTCTGCAGAATGAGCTACGTGAAGCCTTGCACCGGATCAACATAGACTAGGTTCTATGTAATTTTTGTAATTTTTGTTTTTGCGCAAAGTATTTCTTTTTGTGCGCATTTTTTTTCTTATTCAAACTTGTAATCTGCAACTCTTTACATTTCAAGTTTTAATGAGAAAAATCGCATCATGTGTTTCCAAAACCTTGTTCAATTCAAACTCTTTGTTTGTGGAACAATGACTGCATTATCTCAACCCATGCGCATAATCCTAACTGTTCATATTTTTATCGCATAATGTTTAAACATTCAGTTTAAACGCATACTTAAAACTAAAACTCATATTATTTGTATGCGCTGAATGATATTTCTATCTTTCCCTTTTTGTAAGCTAATCTTTTGGATAGACTAGAAATCTATGACATTGGCTAATGTGTGCATTGACTTGAGGCATGATTTACTATTCACATTTTTATGGACATGTTATTATCAAGTACAATGAATTGCCTTTGTTATAGTAGGTAATGGCATCAATCATTTAAGGGGAAATTGTTGGGTATGCTTACTTCTTAACCCTCCTATTCTTGTTAGAATTGATTGATACCATCACCTATTAATATTTTATGGACTTTAGGACCCTATGTAAGAAGTTTTATAACTTCAATTTTTAGCTTAGTCCATTTTATAGTATAGGCTTAGAACACAGAACTTGAAGCGAATAGGAATGAAGATCCAAGTGTCAGTGGTTACTGCGCAGGACTTCGCTGCGCAGGACACCACTGCGCAGGAATATCCTGCGCAACATTCTTCCTCAGTTCAATCCATTCAAATCACCTAACTTGGAAAACGCTTTGAAGATGTACGCTTTTAAGAGTGTTAAGTTGTGCTGAAACGACAAAACAAGCACACTTAGCAGATCCAACGGTGGAGACGCGCTCAAGAGATATATTTCAAATGAAGACAGCTGTCAACCTTCTAGAAGAAGCTTTTTGAAATTGGTCTTCATGCTCAGTCTCCAACGGCTCTATATACCTGCGCACCAATCATATTGTGCCAGGTCATCAACTTTGATTAGAGCTCCAACGGCTATAAAGGACACATACGCACCAATCATATCGTGCCAGCTCATAGTCCTTGCTCAGAGCTCCAACGGCTATATTCAAGCTCTCAGCTATAAATAGCCAGCTCATCTTCATTTCCAAGTTGCTAGAGTTTGTGCTTTATAATATCCTTGAAGTTCTGAAGATTGCTGCTTACTATTCACAGATTCAAGATCAAACTTCAAATCTTCATACCTTCAAACTCCTGCCCAGATCCTAAGCCTTAAATCACCAGAATTCTTCGTGCTCTTCATCTCATAGATTCATAGAGCCCAGAATTTCTGAACACACACACACCTCTTGAAGCTTTGATCATTTAGATCTTTCTTCTTGAGATACACCGGTTTAGTCTAGGATTTGTTCTTCATAGATTATAGATCTTTGAGATAGTTGTGTTTCATTGTTGTATCTTGTAACTCTCTCATTTAATAAGATCTCCTTTAGAAAATCCAAGACTAACCATCTTGGTAGAGGAGGTAGATCTTTCATTGATCGAACCTCTCCAAATAGCTTGTTCTTTAATCACGCTATTTACTTTCTGCTAATCATTTCTGAATTACTGCTTTGTTTGATCTCATCAGATTGCTACTATTGCTGCTGTGTTTGTTATTGCTTATTGCCTTAGAACATTTTATCCAACTCTTTAAGCCAAAACTTAGCGCGTGCGTTTTTATCCTTGCGTAGCTTTTTACTGCGCATGTGCTGCTTAAACTTCCGCTGTGCATTTCACACTCTCACTGCGCGCTATACTTAGCTTATTTGAGAACTGTGCGCATAAGCCATCGATTTGCAAAAGGGTTTGAAAAGAATTTTAAAACGCTATTCACCCCCCCCCCCCTCTAGCATTTTTCATACCCTTGTTGCCCCTTTGGGACCAACATATACCCTAGTTCATCATTAGGGTTAGGGTTTACCAACACCATAATCATTATAATTAGGTTAGTTTAAACGGGGAGAGCAAGGTTTAGGGAGTGAGATCGTTACCTTAAACGTTTCATTCCTCTTTCTCTCTTCTTCTTCTTCTTTCCCTTTGCACGAACTCTCTCTCTCTCTGCGGTCTCTCTCTGATCGCCGCTCTCTCCCTCTCCTCTCCCGTTTCCTGATTTTTTTTTCTTTTGCGATAAAAATAAAACTGCTAGGGATTTGAGGAGTATTTATTTTAAAGGGTTATTAGTTTCCTATTAAGAAAGGGTTAAATTAACCTATTGGGCTTCTATTTACTAAAGCCCAAAATGAGCCCAACACTTACTATTAATTAATGAGTCCAATATCATTTAAAAGAGTTTTCACCATCAAATAAAATAGTAGTCCAGAGCTGGGTATTACAATAATAGGTAACTAATATAGTTAACTACTATAGTAACTATTACCTTTGTCCCTAAATGAGTGTCCAAATTTTATTTTAAGGGACACTGAAAATCTTAACTTTTTGAACAATTTGGCAACAACGATTCATATATAATCTTGTAATCTTCTTTCCAAACCTTTAGTTTTGCACGTATAAAGAAACCGGTGAAAATCTTTTCGAAAAAAAAAAAAACGTTCAAGGAGAAATTTATGTTAAAAAAAGACACTCATTTAGGGACAAAGATTTCTTTAAAATGGACACTCATTTAGGGACAGAGGGAGTAATACTTATAATAGTAATAGTTACTATTAACTATAATAATAGTTAACTATAATAATAGTTAACTATTATAGTTAACTATTACTCCCTACGTCCCAGAGTAAGAGTCCTACTTTTTATTTTGATACGTCCCAGAGTAAAAGTCTTTTTCCTAAAATGGCAAATCTCACTCATTCTCTCTCCTACTTTACTTTTATACTCACAAAACCAATCAACTTATTATTCCTTCCCACTCATTTTCTCTCCTAATTTACTTTTACACTCACAACATTTACTTTACTTCCATCATTTTTTAATCTCCGTGCAAATGGGAGATAAGACTCTTACTCCGAGATAGAGGGAGTAATATTTAACTATTATAACTAACTAATACTATTAATAGTGTTAGGTAATTATAATAGTTAAATATAATTGTTAACTATAATATTTACTGTATAAGTTAATTATTATTATTAATAGTATTAGTTAATCATAATTGTTACAATATATATTAACTATTACTATTAATTATCTTATTTAATCATAATAGTTACTATATATGTTAACTATTACTATTAATACAATTAATTTTTTTGAAATATTCGTACAACAGACTTCAATGTACTTCTAAATTAATTAAAAATATATTTATTACAACTATGTTCAACCAAAGTTATGAAAATGTTTTGATTAATTTAAAATATACATATATTTTCAAATAAAATTATTATGTTAATTTATCAATTAAAAACATCAAAAAAGGAAAATACAAAAACATTAACGGAATAGATTCCCGTACGGAGCACGGGTTACCTACTAGTCTAACCAATGAATTCCTATCTTTAAAACTAAAATACCTAAAAATCGTTAATTATTTTTAAATGGCAAAACTACCCTCAATTTAAATAAAATAATTCATACATTACCACCACCAACCCACCACCACCGCCGGACATCTGACTACCACCTCCACACACTTTCGTCCACAGGTATTTTAAATAATTTTTCTTTTGTCATTACCAAGGTTTGAACCCATGACCACTTGGTGTCTAATATGCCTCCCCACCACTACGCCAAACCTCTTTTTTGTTTCTTTTGTAAACTATTATATATTTAACATACATTAAGCCACATTCCTCCCTTTTTTTTTTTTAATTAGGAGTAGTTTTATAATTGAAAAATTGCTCAATTTTAATAAAAGAAAAATGAGGTAAACTAATTTTTCATTTTTCTAAAGAGAGTATGTGATAGCATGTGTGAGCAACTAAGAAACACATGTCCGAGTTATTATACTAACAATTGAGATACAAACAACTTAGAAATGCATGTTCATTTTATTATACTAACAACTGAGAAATGTATGTCTCAGTTATTATAGTCAAACTCATGTGTAAACAACTGAGAAATACATGTCCCAGTTATTACACTAACAATTGAAAAATGCATGTCTCAGTTATTATACTAAAACACATGTGTAAACAACTATGAAATGAATGTCCCAGTTATTATACTAACAACTGAGAAATTCATGTGCGAACAATTCTGAAATGCATATCCCATTTATTATACTAAACAATTGTGAAATGCATGTCTCAGTTATTACACTCAACCCATGTGTGAAAAACTGTGAAATGTATGTCCAAATTATAATACTCATACTCATGTGTGAACGACTGTGAAATGCATGTCTCAATTATTATTTTCAACTCATGTGTGAACAACTGTGAAATGGATGTCTCAGTTATAATTCTCGAACTCGTGTATGAACAACTGTGAAATGCATGTCTCAACTATATACTAACAACTGAGAAATGCATGTCCCAGTTTTTAATAAGTGAATACTAAAAAAAAAGCTTATTGTGCGCTTGTTAAATTTCGTCTTAATGATACGATTAATACGGCGTGGTAGTTCAGATTTTTTTTTATTTGTAATGTTTGTTATATTATCTTTTAATGTTTTTTAGTGGAAAAAAAAAGAGAAAAGAAAAAAATGTTAGAAGGAAGTTGGAAGGAGGATAGGGGCACTCAAGTCCAAAAAATATAACAAAGACATTTTGGTTAGTTTTGATATTATACGTTCTCAATGGTTATTTTCTTTTGATAAAAAAATGTATTGATAAAAATCTCAAAATTATAATAATTATTCCAGTGCATATCAAAAAATTGTTATTGATAGTTACACGTTCAAATTCATCATACATCCTAGTGACGATGACCATTAGAAGAGTAATTAAGAGCTTGTTTGGTAGAGCGTCGCGTTC
Source organism: Campanula takesimana (assembly GCA_026119855.1). NCBI lineage: Eukaryota > Viridiplantae > Streptophyta > Magnoliopsida > Asterales > Campanulaceae > Campanula > Campanula takesimana. The sequence continues at coordinate 297,075 of JAOWBW010000814.1, read as the reverse complement.
AAAACGCAGTGAAAAAGAATCAGCTTTTTGCTAATTAAGTGTCTCAATAGAGAGTTTTTGAGTGGAGCTTTTCAAAAATTTAAGTCATTTTTAGCCGCTCCAAATAGTAGCGTCCAAAAAAACGCCCAGTTTTGAAAAATCTCAGTTTTTGAAACTGTGCACCAGACGAGCCCTGATACGAGCTTTTATGTGAATCATGTTATAACTATTTCTCCAACTTTGACCATTACTCTTTAATCTACAAAATTTACCATTTTGGTTATCCTACTTTAATCTACAAAATCTCAAAAAAGAAATATTTTAATACTTTTAAAATAATGGGGCCCACTTGTCATACTCATCACAACAACTATCCACTTATTATTGTCTACCCCACTTTCTCTCTCCCACTTAACTATCTACATTCACAACACATCAACTTTTTCTCTTTTTCCTTAAATAATGTGCCAAACTCAAAATTTATAAGTTAAAGAGGGACAAAGGGAGTATGATACAGAAAGAAAGAAAGAAAAATACTACTCCTTCCGTCTCATTAAAAACTTTTAACATTTTTAAAAACAAAGGAAAGATTTATATATTCAAAAATATTACTCTTTCCATCTCAGAATATATTTCCATCTTCCTATTTGCATGGAAATTAAAAAATGGTGGAAGTGTGATGTAAGTGTTATGAGTATAAAAGTAAAATAAGAGAGAGAATGAGTGGGAGGGCATAGTAAGTTGATTGGTGTTGTGAGTATAAAAGTAAATACAATATTAGGCTTACAAAAAAAGTTTACAAAATGAAGGATACAAGATGTGGTGGCGATATTTCATTGGCTACATTGATAGTAGACCCGACACACTCCAATTAAAAACACCAACACAATTATGACACCTCATATTGTAAGCCACATTTTGTAACTTTATTATTTCCCTAAAAGTAACGTATGAGAGAGAATAAGCGGGAGGAATAGTAAAGATTCTTTGTCATTTTAAAAAGTGGACATATACTCTGGGACGGACTAAAAAGAAAATGTGGACATATACTCTGAGACAGAGGGAGTATGAATTTATGAGTGAGATGTTGTGAGTATAATGATTTGAGAGTGAGACTCATTGTTTAAATGAGTGAGTATGACAAGTGGAGTAGAGTAAATAAAAAAGACAAGGACTTGGGTGAGAAAGTCTCACAAGGTGATGAATCCACCCATGGGTCGAACCACCCATCTAAGCCAGATCCCACCCAGCCCTTCTCTCCTCCCAACTTGCGCCATGTAGCGGTCAAAACCCCAAATCTTGAGATTTTGAAGTCGAAAAAAAATCTAAAAATACCGCTGTGTTCGTCTCGAGACTAACCAAACTAGATAGATTATGATATACTCCCCCCCCCCCCCCCCCGTCGCATTTTAAACTTAAAAAAAAAAGTGGGCAAAAGAATTAAGATGAAAATCTTTATATTATAAAATAGGGGTAATGACAATTTAGGGTCCAAAGTTTGGGGGGTGTGTGCCAATAGAGGTCTAATGTATCAATTTTGCCAATATAGGGTCCAAAGTTAACAACGTTAGTCAATTAAGGGTTTTTGGACTAAGTTGCAAAGAAAATCCTGTTAAGTAACAGAAAAACTTAACTGGAGTTAGTTTTGGATGTTCGCCTGGGCTGTCATTTCACACACCCCTTATACAATGGACCCTAAATTTTCTTTCACTTTTATTATTGTATTTTCGAATAATTTTAATTAATTCAAAAATAACAATAAATAAAATAATAAGCAAATAAAAAATTAAAGTGTTTTTTTTTTGAAACCGCAAATAATGAAGTTATAAACAAGGTAAATTAATAATAAAAATAAAAAATAATTTTATGAATAAAATAAAATAATTGTAATACTAATATTAATAATGAAACAATACTAACCATCACCACAGAATTTTTTTTGTCCAAATCCCCACTTTTTTTCTAAAAAATAAAGTGTTTTTTTTTTTTTTTGGAATATAATTTTTATACACTTTCTACTTTTTAAAAATTATACTTTTTTATTTTAAAGTGGTTCTAATGAAAAAAATATTTGTTTTTGTATTTTTTGAAAAAATATTTTCGGTAAATGATGTCTTAATTATTAGTTAATTTAATATAAGAAAGTAGTAAAATTTAATATTTCAATTTTTTTTTATTAATTTTCTTCATCTTAAATGACAATATGTTCATGCAAATAATCAAAACAAACTCCAGTTAAGTCCATGTCAAAACACGTGTGACTTAACTGGATTCCGTTAACAGAATCGTTAAAAAACCCTAAACTGCACAACTTTTGCAACTTTGGACCTTAAATTGACAAAATTGATACATCAGACCCCTATTGGCACACACCCCCCAAACTTTGGACCCTAAATTGTCATTTCCCCTATAAAATATAGATAGTGTGGTAGAGTGTTGTGAGTATAGAAAGTGGGTAGGAGAGAGAAAGTGGGGTATGGAATAGTTAGTTGATAGTTGTTGACTTTGTGTGTATGACATGTAGGTCCCACTAAATAAAAAAGTATATATAACTTTCCTTGTTTGGATTTTGAAGTTTAAAGTGGGACACCCTAAAGAGAAATTTTTGAAGTTTAAAATGAGACGGAGGGAGTAGTTTATTTTCTTTAAAACATATTTTTTAACAAACAAAAAAATCTGTTATGTTCGTCGTAAAAATGTAACATGTTTTTATTCATAAAAACGTGTAGCACTTTTATTGTTAAAAGTAACATCAGTTTTTGTTGACAATCTTATGTTAGAACACTGCTTTTAAAGACTATACTGCTACATTTTTCATAAAAGTGTTACATCTTAGGCGACGAGCAACTCAATTTTTTTGGGGTTAAAAAATACAATTAAAAAAAATTAATTGAAAACCATATCATGACTTATCTAGTTTGATTCGTCTCGTCAAGATGAACTCAACGGTGTTTTTCTGTTTTTTTTTTCGACTTCAAAATCTCAAGATATTACATTTTAATGTTGTTAGAGGTTTTTTTCAGTGACTGCCACATGTCGCGTGCTGAAAGGGTGCGCTGACAGCTGGGAGACGCGGATCCTAAGCAAAGCGGGTGGGTCGCGAAATGGGTGGGCAGGTTGATCCGTCTCACGGCGTGAGACCGCCGCACCCTAGTCCACCCCAGGATATTTTTTTGATCGAAGTCCACCCCCGGATTTAAATACTCCTTCCGTCCCATTTGAAGCTTCATCTTTTACCCAAAATGGGTGTCCCGTTAAAAGCTCTATCTTTTCCTAAAATGGTAAAAAATGTGGGCTCCACTTGTCAACCCACACTCTTCTTCCTCTCACATACTTAAATTGTGGGCCCTATTTGTCATTCCTACTAACTTTCCCCTTCACACATTTAAATTGTAGGCCCCATTTGTCATACCTACTAACTTTTTCCCTCTCATAATCCTTTTTTTATACTCATTACTTTTATTAATTTGTGTGCGCTCACCAAAATAGTGAAGCTTCAAATGGGACGAGTATTTAAGATCAGTTGATCACCTTTCTGTTCTGGGGGTGTGAAAGCAAGCGACGAGGTAGTTGATCGAGAATCAACGGCACATAAGTCAGCAACCTTTTCAGATCTGATGGTCCAGATCGCACTCGATGATTACTTAACAAAACTCACCTAGTAGTCATAATAAGTCATCTTCAGTTACATTTATTTACTACAGTACTCTTTAATACGATTCCCTCCCCTTTCTCTCTCACACATACACACACACTCTCATTCACTTTCTCTCTCGACCTTTTCAAGCAGCCATTGAAGAAGAAGCTGGATTAACTGAAGCTTGAACACAATGGAGAGGAATTTCATGAACTTATCTAAGAAGAAAGTAAAAGAAGAGGTTATCGAAATTATTGATGACCCAGGTAATTATTCCCTCAATTATCCTTAATTTTCAATTCTTCGATTCAATTCAATTCATTTTTTCGTTTTTCGTTTTGTTTTTTGGTTGCTATGACTTGCATTTAGGGAGTAAGTATTTTAGTCTGTTTGATGCTATGTAATCTGATCATAGGTGCTCTTGTAGGTTTGATTTTTTTGTTAGTTTTCACTGTTTGTGGAACAAACATCATTTTTGATTGTTCATGAATAATGTATGATTTGTAATTGAAAATATTAGAAAGTGATCTTTTAGGCTTCAAATTTTGGAGTTAGTCTTCTCATGCAATAGATAATTGTGTTTGGAACTACAATTCCAAGGAGTTGAGATCTCATGTACTTTTTTTGTGTGCCACTCCATGTTAGGGATGACCAACGCCGGTTCCGGTTCGCCATTTATGTGAACCTTAACCGGCCCTTGGTTACACCGGTTCCGGTTCCGGTCATCACAATCCGGTTCCGGTTCGGTTCCACACTACATTTTTTTTAATTTTTTTATTTTTTTTATCATACAATAATGAATAAACACGTTAAAATTTATTGAAAAACAAGGGATTTTTTTTTATTTATCATACAATAATATAAACAGGTTAAAATTTATTGAAAAACAAGGGATTTTTTTTTATTTATCATACAATAATGAATAAACATGTTAAAATTTATTGAAAAATAAGGGATTTTTATTTTTTTTTAATGGAAACGCCGGTCCGGTTCCGGTTCGCCATTTATGTGAACCTTAACCGGCCCTTGGTTACACCGGTTCCGGTTAACTCGCCGGTTCGCCCCGGTTCCGGGCTTCTCCGGTCCGGTTCCGGTCCGGTTTTCCGGTTCCGGGCCGGTTTGGTCATCCCTACTCCATGTACCACTTGTAATCTAACCGTTCACATGTTTGCACAATATTACAATCTCAGTAACTGTGAGCCATTAAATCACTTGTGGCACTGGCACATGAAGTGGTACACGAAATGGCAAAGATGATTTGGACTCAATTCCAAGCATTGGATTTTGAATTGGATTGGAAGAACAAATGAATTTTGTGGAACTAAAATATTTGTTCCAATTTAAAGTCTACTAATTGAGTTGGAAATCAATTGAAATCAGTTTGGGATGTGTCGTTCCAGTAATCATCATCTTAACTAATTAACCTTTCGTTATTGTTTTAAATGCTGGATTTTGATTAGGTCTTGTGAAAAAACAAGCCATTTTTATGTTTGAGAGTATTCGGGCCTGCTCAACTTTGTGTAATCCAAGTCTCTGTGTTCTAGTTTTAAAAGAAAACAAAAAGAAATGGTATTTAACTGTTTCAGAAAAAGTGATGAATTGATGTTTAACAAACTCCTAAGAGTAGGCCGTTGCTCAGTTAAAGGAACAATATATGAATAGATTACGTTAAGGCTTAGAATTGCCAATTCAGAAAGGTGCTCATTCATGTCTGTTTTCCAATTTAGTTATTTTTTGTTTACAGCCGCCAATGTGTTGGTGATTGTACAATACAACAACCTAAAGTAGTTTACGCTTTTGAAATTGGTATGCACAGTGTTTTCCTCTTCAAAATTGTTGCTATTTTTCTTTTGAATTAATTTTCGGCAATCGGTTTAAGCAGGTCTAAAATTAGAAATCGATATGAACTAAAGAAGAAAGTTCAGATTTATGGTTCGAATTTTATATTATGCCGAACAGCCTGTTGGTATACAAGTTCATGAATCATCTGCAATTTTTTTAATTAGTTTACCATCAGTGTCTTCCCTTTTTTGAAATATGAGTATTATTTAATTTTTGTGAAAAATGAGTATTATTTAATTTTTGTGATTGATTTAATTATATATTCTCTTAGGTTGGAGTGTTAGATGGGGGAAACATGGCTATTGTCTTTACCTTTCCGATCTGGCTTATAATTTTTAATATTGGTTTGTTGTGTCAGTTTGATGACACGTTGCTATGTACTAATATGCACATCTTGAGCTCGTTTTCAAGTCGTGGGTTGGAATCGTAATATTTTAAGTACTGGTGCTTCACCAGATGCCAAGAAATATAAGAAAAACTATACTGCACAGAGTAGAAAAAAGATGCATAAATAAAATAATCATGTTGGGGAACTCAAACTGATTAATGTGCTATTGAATATGCTTTTGACTTATGGTTGAGTATTCTATAATTTGAATACTTTATTTACGCTTAGATCAATACAAAAATAACATATAGTAATGCCCTTGAGATGCTTGATAATCAATTCTTTTACTCGGTGAGCATGTTCACCTTTCTTCAACCGCTGCACTTGTTCAGAACTTTGACTATATTAATACCACAAACTAGCTTGCTTGTGGCCAGAATGAAAATGAGCACAATAAAAAATTAACCCATTGCAGAACTCAATGTGTACGACCACTATTTTATTTATATTGGTTGGGTGGCTTGGCTTGTCTTCATATGAAGTACTATATTTATTCATCGATGCTTAGGTACAAAATTTTAAAGAGGTGTTTCTCTACTTTTAACAGCTGCACTCATCTACAACTTTTAGAGTATTTTAGAAATCCTGTTTTACATAGTGGCCCCGGCCTTCTTTGGATCCTTGCAGAGTGAGAGCCATTGTAGCACCAGGTTACCCTTTAGAGTATTATAGTAATCCTGTTTTACATTGCACATCTAGAATCATAGGATTTAAATTGGTGTATAAACGGTTTCGATAATACAGATCAGATCTATTTGTAATATTTTTCAACCTAAACTTACCAAATCAAGTTTCAGTTATTACTGTGTAAGTAAATCACAAAACTAGTGACTCTGTAATTTTTATTTTTACTTTTTAAATGTAAATGTTCGTTTCTCATTACATCTGAGAAGTGATAGGCATGCAAATGACAGATACAAGTAGTTAACATCAGATTGTTAATTGTTGCGTTGTAATTTTGCAGCACCAGCAATGCAGTGGTCCTTTTTGAATCAGGTTTCGCCGCATTCTCAAGCCCCACCTCTGAAGTCAGGACAACAAGATAGACCACGAAAGACTGGTTATGATTCCCTCACATCAACAGGATATATGACCATATCATCTACAGAATCTTTGAGCTCTAATCAAACGTCATATTCTAATATGATGCAGGTCCGAACCTGCTACTCTTTGTAGTTAATTTCCTTTCATGTCTTGTTCATATATTCATGAGCTATTATCTTACTCGAGATCTAATGCCCAGGTTTGACCTAGTCTATAAATTCCAAGGGAATTATTGATCCATTTTATCGCCTTTACTGTATATAGAATTAGTTTGCATGTATCCTGATGTAGCCCGTTTCTCATTGTTTGTTTACCCCTTATAGAGGAACCTGAGTCTTGAAAAGCATGCGGGAAGCCACTATCCAGTGGCAAACTACCCTTCTCAACACTTCGACGCACTTGCAGGCAGGTCACTTTCAAATGCCAATCGAACAAACCAAATAGCTTCTGCTTCTATGAGCATTCCTGTCCAACATCCAATTATCACTTCTTCAAGACCCAACGTGATGATTACTTCTCCTGTAAACCTAAAACCTGTTGAAGCATCCCCTGCAGCATTGGGTCCCAGCAGTACTTCAGTTGTTGGTAACACTGATTTAAGGTAAACTCCCTCCGTCCCATAACACTTGCACTTATTTCCTTTTTTATTGTCCCATAACAAATCACACTGCTCGAAATGGTAAGTTTATAATACTTCTTTATACAGAGGGACCCACTTACTATCTCACTTCCTATCTCCTACCTCACTTTTCATAGTCACAACCGCTACTCCACTACAATACTATAATAGTTTTCCTTAATTCCCGTGTCATATAATTTGGTGCAAAATGTTATGAGATGGAGGGGGCATCTTTTAATGTGTCTGCTGGACTGTTGTAAAATTTAGTTGCATGTACTCGATACTTTCAGAAGATTCGTGGAAACTTAAATTGTAGTATCTGGTTTGATGTGCAGGAATAATACCAATATCCCCAAGGCGCCAGCTCAATTGACCATCTTTTATTCTGGTTTGGTGTGTGTTTATGACAATATATCTCCAGAAAAGGTACCTTTTCACTATTTATACTTCCATTAAAATTGTTGCAACTTCATCTTCTCCTTCCATTCTAATTACATTTTACCTTCTAATGCAGGCTCAAGCTATCATGTTGTTGGCTGGAAATGCTCCCCCTTTGGCTTCTATCCCTTGTATGACTCCCAATTCCGCAGTTCCCGCACCTCCTAATGTGCAGGCACCAATTCCCAGGTCTTCTATGCCTTTGAATGCTGCAGTTCCTGCACCATCCCAAGTGCATGCACCAATTTTCATGCCTTCAGCATCTCCAAATGCTGCAGTTCCTGACGTGGGTCCGCTTGGTCATATTTCCATAACATCCAATTCCACTGCTCTTTCTACAGGACTGTGCAGTAGTACCATTGAGTTAGCATCGAGGAGACCAACTGGAATCTCCTTTTCTCACTCAACTGTCCCAGAGGCTCCTAGAATTGTCAGTTCATTACAACATATACCTCCCGTCCAACCTATAACTAACTCATGTGGTATGACCTTGTGCTTTTTAAAGTGGGATTAATAATATGAGAGAGAGTTATATACTCCCTCCGTCCCTAAATGAATGTCCGAATTTCACTTTGAGGGTCATTGGCAAAAAATGTTACCATATTGCATTGCAAGTAAAAATTAAGCACTTTTAGTGACATGAGCACATAACAACTCGTAATGATCTCACCATATTGCATTGCAAGTCCAAGTGTGAATTAGAACTTGTTGTATGTTGAGGGAGGATTTATTAACTTCTCCTAAGGACATTCACTTTGGGACAAAATTATTGGAAATTTGGACATTCATTTAGGGACCGAGGGAGTAATTATTTTTTCTGCTTTCCGATTGTGTTTTAGATAATTTTGTTGTTTTTTAAAGACAACAAACTGGGATAACACCTTAACTCAAATTGCCTCTCTTTTTTCCCCCCAGCTGTTCCTCAGGCTCGCAAAGCATCCTTGGCTCGGTTTTTGGAGAAGCGCAAAGAGAGGTGAGTTTGTTTCTCTTACATTTACTTACACCATTATAGGAGCTTAGACCCTTTTTTCCGTATAAATCTGCCATTATTGCTTATATAAATGGGAATCTGCTTTTCCTTGCCATTAACGAGTATGTCACCTGTCCACACACACATGCATGTATGCATACATACATACATACATATACGTGTATCTATACATATATGCACACACATATATATGAATCATAAATATCTTATGGGATGTCAAGCTTCATTCCTGGATTCACCTTCAAATCTATTTGCGCAATGCTTTACTTTGTTTTCTAACTGTTCTCTACAAAATATTTTTCTTGGCTCAAAATAGTTAGTTGCAATTCCTTACAGTGTTCATTAGTTCATATCATCCAATTGTGTTTGAATTTTCACCAAAATTCAAATCGCCCTCAGCTCTTCCACCTGCAATTATTATCATGTAAATCAGGTCAAGAATGCCACACACTCTAAGGTGCTCGGACTCTTTGGTTTACCTCGCCGGACTCGTCTTGACAAGACTAAAATACGAGTGTCCGACACGGGTACGGCAGGGTAAATCAAAGAGTCTGAGCATCAGAGCACACACTTGTACTTGTTTTACTGATTAAACAAATAAGATTGTTCTTAATTATAGTCAACTCATGTGCGGGCGTACTTTTATATTTATCTACTAACACCTTTTGTTCATTCAGGGCAACAATTGCAGCCCCATACAACATCACACAATCACCAGACTACAGCGCTCTTGGACAAGGAAGCAAAAGCTTCTCTATGAACTCTGCAACCTCTTCTTCTCTTCCACCCATCATCACTTTACAATGAAGGTGACTTTAGATAGACAAAGTTGCCAATAAAATGGGGGCTGAATTACCAATCATTTAATTTTAATAGTATTCCGTTTTTATTTTTCTTAATTTCAAATGCAATTCTTCGATAATTATTTCAGCTCATGTAATTTAGTTTTGGTGTCCAGTCCTTTCGACGGATGAAACAGCAAACACACTCATATTCCATCTAATTAATTTTACTTTACTCTAGTGAAACACATCCTCAAGTTACAAGTACAGTTCATTTGGTACCGTCTTTTGGTGCACCAAGGTGTATACGGTTCATATCGTTGCGTTTTGGTGGTGTACCTGGGTGCAGCTTTTATGGTGTATATGAAAACAATGTGATATCCTATCCCATCTCATCCCACATTGGACAAATGTGGACTTTGATCGTGCATTATAACAGGGTCTCACACTACTCTTGGCACTAACATAATCTATGCGCTTTTGGGTGGGCATGTAGACACCCCGCCTTGGACCACCCACCTCATGATTGCATACTTGTGTCCTCTTTTACTTATTTTGTTAGCGTTCGTTATCTTTCGTTAAATTCATGACTGATTCGATTAGTTTGAACTTAGCTGAGTAACGGGAGTAACCTTTGGGTTATTTCTTTCTTTTTACTTAAGGTTAAAACCAGGCGCCTCCCGTAGGGTCTATCGAACCCGCACACCCTTGAGGCCACAAACGGGATGTGCACGCAGTATGACCATTTCTCTCATTTCCCTTAGTCTCTTTATCTGTAGCTCTACAATCCCTTATTTTTAAGTCTTTTCTCTTAATTAATATTTCGTAAAATCCTATTGATTCAAAGGGAGTCACAAGATTGATCTCATAAGATCACTTCCTTTCTCTCTCCCATTTCCAATATAAATGATTAGGGTTCATTTCTAAGGACAACAATTCTCTCTTTCAAAACTCTTAAACTAAACTTTTAGTCTTTTCACTTCTCTCTACAATCAAATTTCACTCCACTCTTGTTTGCTCTATGATCCTAACAAATCTCTTGCCAAAATCCCTATTGAGCAAGGAGACTTCATAAGTCGAGGTGAGAGCAAACATTTATTTCTTTTATTTTCAAAGTATGCAGTCACAGTTAAACTCAAAATGATAAGATTTATGACCATTCTAAACTAATGAAATTGATCATAAATTGCAACTAGACGTTCTACCACCGCCTAGCAAAACCAATCATAAAATTAGGCGGGGCGAGTGCCTAACACCTTCCCGTTCTATAATTTAATTTACCCTCCAAACCCATTTCTTTGAGAATCTCTAGTAAAAAAATCAACAATACTCGGGGTTTTTCTCCATCTTCCTTTCTTGGCAAGAGCGTTCATATTTTCCTCCTCTTTTCCTTTTCTTAATATATTGTGCTTATTTTCCTCCTCTCTTCCTCCTCTTAATTTGTTGTGCATATTTTCCTCCTCTGTTCCTTTCTTGATATATTAGATATTAATCTACAATCTCCTTTTATTTTATTGACCGTATGTTTATGTGTTAATGTGTACTCTCTCCATCTCACAATAAGGAAATGTACAGGAATTAAGGAAGAAGTATTTGTATTCAAGAATATTGGTAGGTGAATGAGAGTTGTGAGTATGAAAAGTAAAATAAGAGAGAGAAAGTGAGGTAGAGAAAAATGAGTGGATGTTGTTGTGAGTATGACTAGTGGGTCTCACAGAGAATATTAAAAACTTTCTATTTTAAGTAATGAGACTTATCAATAAGACAACTAAAAACAAAATTTGGGTCCCTTATTACTAGGCGGAGTGAGTATATACTAACTATTTTATACTACCTCCGTCCCAGCTCAATGTGCACACTTACCTTTTAAGTGGGTGTCGTTGATATGTGCACAATCCAAAAAAGGAAAGTTTTTTATTATTTTTATAATCTTCCACTCATTCTCTCTCTTCCTCCCAACCACTCATTATTCTCCACTCATTCTCTTTCTTCCTCTCAACCACTCATTATTCTCCACTCATTCTCTTTCTTCCTCCCAACCACTCATTATTCTCCACTCACAATACTTTTGAATATAAATAATCTCTCCTTAAATATTGTGCCAAACAGTAAAGATGCGTATTGAGTTGGGACGGAGGTAGTATAATGAAAGGGAAAATAGTTTTGTAGAATGTTGTAGATATGTTTGCTAACCGTTTCTTGTTGGTACCCAAAAAAAAAAAAAAAAAAAAGAAGACTAATCATGTAAATTTCTTATAACTTGTATCTTATTTCATTATGTTTTAACCAGTCATTGGCTAACTTGGGAGTTGTAATAATTTAAGATCTTAACTTTCTTTATCCTCTCCTCTCCTCTCCTCTCATTTATTTGTGCATTTATACTATAACCTCGAACTTGTCGAGTCCTACTTAGAAAGTTTCAATCTCTCCATTAGACATTGGTTCTTTTTAAAGTGGTAAACCTCAGCAAGTGGCGTAGTTCATAACTAAATGTCAGGGGTGGCCTTTTAAGCCTCTTTAGCCTTGCACAACCTAACACTCAAGTCTAAGATTTTCACTCCATGACTATGCCGAGATTTCCTAAACTAATGTTACCAAACATACATGACGTTTCAAATGAATGGTATCTCTATAGTCGATGTTTTAGACACATCACTAGAGATGTCAAGTGCTTGATGATGTTTGTGAAGTGAAATGTCTCTCCATAAATTTAGGTGACAACAATAAATGCAAATCAATTGTGTATGGTGTTATTCAAATGACTATCAAAGGTGTCGCTCGTCGAAGCACTCAAGCATAACCTTCTATCCATATCTCAAATTTGTGACAAAAGATTGCATTACTGATTTACTTCAACAAAATTGCTTTATCAAGGATGGAATATCAGACATCACTTTGCTCAAAGAGATTCATAAGAACAATAATCTTTACTTTTTGCAAAAAGTTGGAACTTACTTGATTCATATTCTATTTGTATGCATGTCTGTTTAAGAACAACTCGAGTTTCACACATTCATTCAACTGAGTTTCAGAATATTAAAAATGTTCAGATTTTCCTAATCATGGACTGATACTTGAGATGGTGTGTGTGATGTTGTTGAGGAACATTACCATATTGCAAGGTTAGGAAATGGAACGAGATTAATCATTACAAGGCTCGCGATCATGTTGTCCAAACTAAAATTTCAATGGAAGCAATGCTGGAATTACAATCTCTATCTCAATAATGTGACTAATTCCATCAGATTTGGAGTCTTTCATTCAGAGGTGGCAGTTTCGATTGTTTGTATTATATGCGATGACTATCAACAAAAGTCAGGGTCACAATCACTGTTTCATGTCGGTCTACTTTATAAAAGATCGATGTTCAGTCATCAAGTGAACTTGCATGTTGGATTGTCTAGAGAAAGCCTACGAATGAAACTACTATTGTGTATAGAGAAAATTTCCAGAAACTGTAACAATATTGAATTAATAAAATGATATATGATATATATACATATATTTTGATCAATGTCTTTAAAAGGATATTTTCTTAAATTAATATTCGCTCTCATAATTTTTTTAGTGATTTTCTTTTTAAAAAACCTTTTTTTTTAAAAAAAAGAACCATTTTTTTTTCTGTTCATGAGTAAACACGTGTTTTTAAACTTGGTTTGAACTAGGTGTGAACCACGCAGTGACATTTTTATAAATAACTGATTTTTTTTGAAAAACGCACTGTTTTTTTTTGTTAATAATGAGAACTTTTCAAACCTCCTGTCACTCTTCAAAGCTGGAACTAACACTCAGATGACACGAACTGACATTCTGTAACACACGGACTGACACTTTTCAATACATGATCTGACACTAAAAAATGCATGGACTAACCATCTTAAACACATAGACGTGCAATCTTATACACACAGACTAGCATCTTCAACACACGGACTGACACCTTGTAACACACGGACTGACACTCTTCAAAACATGGGCTGTCCATTTTAAACACTACAAGCTGGTTGTGCCAGCGCAAGTAATTTGTTGTACCAGTTCGTGTGTTTATTATCTCCATTGAGTGTGTTTGTTAAGCGCAATTTCTGTTGTTTTTTAGTGCCAGTTCAAGTGTATTTAGTGGCAATTTTAGTGTTTTTGATAGCCATTTTTTTAATGTTTTTGATAGCTACTTGTAATGTTTTGAGTACCAGCGCACGCAAATTTTCACTTATTTACAAAAATGCCACCGCACACGAAATTTCACTGATTTACAAAATTTTACCGCACATTCGAAAACACGTTTTTCATAAGTATTAATATCATCATGTCATTGTTTAAATACTTCTTAGGGAAGAAAAACGTTTTTTTTCTCAAACAATTCGTTTTTAAATATATAATTCCCAAAATAACAACCCTCCCAAACTATTTGCCATAATGTCCAGTTTTCAAGAAATCGCTTCTAATGTTGGCAAGTTTCTTGTTTTTTCGCCTAAACACACTTTTTCCAATAGCGAGTTCGTTAAACTCATAAAATGAATAAGTAATTTACTAAAAATGCCGGAAATTAATTTAATTTTCAATTGAAGTCGCTTATAGTAGAAGCGAATTCAAGCGAGTTTTTAATAAACTCGCTTTTGTCAGTAGTGAGTTCAGTTGAATTTTCAGATAAGGTCCTAGATTCTCTGCAGATCGAAGAATACTCTAAACACTACAAAATAGGTTCGAAAAAAGGTTAGTTTTCAAATCTTTGAACTCCATTGTTGTTGAAGTATTTAAGGTAAAACCACAACATTTCATTAATTTAAATATATACTCTTGTGATTTCTTATATAAACTAGGGGAAAACCCGTGGTACGCACGAAAAGTTGTTAACAATTATTTTTTTTATGTTAAATAGTCAAGCAAAATTTATCATAATAAGTAAAATTTTACTATAATCAAGAAAATAATTGAAGGTTTAAGTATCATAAAAGTACAATCAAAAGAAAAGACATGCAAAATAATTTCAATTGAATAAATCGAGGGGACAAATTAAAGAGAAATTTATTTTCTAACTTTTGATTTAAAACTAAGATGATAGTTTTTTTGTGACTTTTCATTTGTTTACCGGATTAATTATAAGTTGGCTCAACATAATTCTTTAATGACTTAGTTAAACCAATTAATTTGTTTAAAGACTTTTTGTATGTTTCAAAAGATAAATCAAATATTTAGTTTTGTGACTTAACATTTCAAAGTAAATATTGTATTAAATTTTTATGACTTTTCATTTCTTATAACGGAGATGTTAAAGTCATTTTATCATGATTATTATTAATGTATTAAGTTATATTGAGACTTTTCATATTTGAGTAACCATTGCATTTAAATGAAAGCATATAAATGAATGTAGATAGAAATTTCATGTTGAACAAATTTGTAATATTAATTAATAAACTCATAATAATTGATGTAATAATTTCAAATTAATGTAGACTCTTCACCTATCTTACATCTTATATACATACTAAGATAGTACTCTAATAGTAGAATGTGATTATCTATTACAATAATAGAATATTATTGACTAAGAGGCACATTATTCTAATATAGTAACTAATATAGTATGCTAATACTATTAGCTATTTGAAGAAATATGAAAAGTCTCACGAAATTCGTAGAACCCATGATGACGTGGCTTCATGAAACGTAAGATTTTATAAAAATTTATCCAAGTGAAGTAACTAATACTAATAATAAAAATAATATTAATTAATTATAATAGTTTTAATATATTATAGCTATTACTATTATTAGTTTTTATATAAATTACTATTATTAGTATTAGTTACTCCACTATATAAAGTAACTATTACTTTTAACTTATTATTTACGATGAATAGAGTAACTATTATGATTAGCTAACATTATTAATAATAAATAAATAATAATTTATATAGTAACTATAATTATCTTATATATAACTATTACACTTAAATAATACTATTAATAGTAATAGTTACCATTTATTACAATTAACAAATGCTATTA
The DNA here is from genome assembly GCA_026119855.1 of Campanula takesimana. Lineage (NCBI taxonomy): Eukaryota > Viridiplantae > Streptophyta > Magnoliopsida > Asterales > Campanulaceae > Campanula > Campanula takesimana. The sequence continues at coordinate 281,346 of JAOWBW010000814.1, read as the reverse complement.
ATAGTAATAGTTATCATATATAACTATTACACTTAAATAATTCTATTAATGTAATAGTTATCATTTATACAATTAACTTATACTATTAATAGTAATTGTTAATCTATATAGTATTTATTATAATTAACTAATTTTGTTCATATAGTAACTATTATGATTATATAATATTGTCAATAGTAATAATTCACATATATAGTAATTATTATAATTACTTAATACTATTGATAGTATTAGTTAATCATAAATCATAATAATTTCATATATTTAACTATAACAGGTAATTATATTAATTAACTATAAATATTTAAATATAATTATTAACTATAATAGTTGATAATTAATAAGTAGATATAATAGTTAACTATAATATTTAACTATTAATAGCTAAATACAAATGTTAACTATAATAATTAACTAATATAGTAACTATAATAGTTAACTATTATAGTATAATAGTTAACTATAATAGTAACTATTACTATTTTAAGTATTGGTTATTATAATAGTTAACTATAATAGTTACCCTACATAGTAACTAATATTATTAGATAATATTATTAGCTAATAGGAAAAATAAAATAAAAAGTCATTTATTAATTAGTAAGGTGATGAGGTGGCTTCACCAAAAGCTAGATTTAGCCAACGTTTGTCCACGTGGCGACTCCGTTGTCCTCCGCGTGGAATTTTAATATATATAGATTTGTGTTTTTTTTATTTTATGTATTTTAGGTATAATGTTGAAGTTAGGGTTTTCAAGATTTTAACACTTTGATTTCTTAATATAGGTTTATAGATGAACGAGATTTAACTCACTTACATGTGCTATTGAGGAGGTGATAATGAACATCCATTTGACGGTCCAATATGAGTTGGAAGTTATTTGTGGAGATCCCCATTCATTTGATAGCAGGACTGGTGAGTACTTTCCATTTGGTATTAAATATAATGCAGATATGGATATAATGTTCGATGTTTCTGTTAAATTTGGTGGGTTGAGTAACTTGCAATTGTATGTGGTCACGAAATTGATTGAAAATCAACGTTATGAAGAGGTTGAAGCACGTATTACAAATAGCTTTTATGGGAATGGTCCAAGTACCTAAACCCTTGTATCAACCCAAACATCGAATTATGATACTGGGGCATGCACAAATGATCAAAGATAATGATGAGAATTTGGAAGATGATGAAGATTATAAATAAAAGAAAGAAACAGATGTGGATGCAAAACTAGATGATGTTTATGATGGATATGAAGAGTGTAGTAGTGATTCTGATATAGATTTGGGGGAGGGTGATGATGGCCCGATTGATGATGATGTGGAAACAAATTTGGTTTGTTATGAAGCGCCAGAAAATTGGTGGTATGAGAGAGGAGATTATGCTTTCTACAGTGATATTGGTGATGTCGCGACCCCGACCCCGCGGGCCGGGAGCACGCGAGCTGGACGTCGACTTACTAATCAAAATACCAAAATATCGGGGATAAAAATTTCATTTCATATCAAAAGATGGTAACACTAGGTTTTGGAAAACAATTTAACAACGACAATGTACTAGTGTAAGCCCCATAAGCTCACACTACAAAATAATAAAATATACAATCTTAGTGACGTCAAATGTGGTACAACTATCCCCAACAGAGTTACACATTTATATAATGTAAACCCACCAATATACACTTGCCCCAAAAGCTCAACCCTCGCGACGTCCTGTCTCGTGATCAGCGAGTCTAATCCTTTCCACCTGGGGGGGGGGGGTGTTAAGGAAAAACAAAGACAAAAGAAAAGGGGGTGAGATAAATCTCAATAAGTTACTAATGCAACTACATGACATGCTATGATGCAATAAGAAATAAACAATAATAAATATCACTTAGCACGTAGCAATTATCATTTAACAGGTAGCAGCAGAAATAAACAAGTAACAAAGGATATTAGCCAAGGTTTTCCAACTGAAAGAACCAAATAAAGGTCGCTGCGCAGCTTCAACAATCAACCAATCATCATCTCCATAATAGCATGAAAGCTGAAGAGAAATCCCCGGTACCGGAACCAATAACCAATAATAGCAAGGGAATATGACACAAAGTCATATCCCAAACCAAACAGCTAGGGTGCTCACAAAGGAGCTAGCTCATCTCACATCCAAGGCCAATCTGGAGGAGGGTAATAATTGGGTAAAACAATGGTCAACATCATAATGGACTTGGCTTGTGCCATCATAATATTTCGCATCGCCCGAAACACACACAAATACCAGCTGGACTTCAAGTAAAGGCTAAGTAATAAAATACTAGCACAATAAACAACTAATGATTCCAAAGTAGGGAATCATACCAAGATGTCACCAAGAAAGTGAAACGTACCAACAACGCACAATTAAAGTGTTCCAATAATCTCAATTAACACTTAATTAATTTCCAACACAAACTTAATCACAAAGGACCCAATTCTATCACTAGAGTGTACTACAATGTTCACAAAGGTCGACTAGAAGGACACCCAAGACTTAGACCAAAACGCATTCTTCAATCACACAAAATAACAAATGAAAACCTTCAGAGGTTCTGTGCGGCCGCCCACTCGAGTCTGTGCGGTCGCCCAAAAAGCCATCAAGCAAGAACAAAACCTTTCAGATAGATGTGCGGTCGCCCCACCATTTTTGGGCGGTCGCCCAACCCTCTGAACTGCCGGAAATCGGGAGGGATGAACTGGGTTCTCCCATTTTCAACCCAAACCAAAACTAAACCAAAATCCAACACTTCTTAACTAGTATATTAATGTACTAGAGCAACTTATAGGTCTAAAAGAACTCATATGACAACATTTAACAACCAAAATCAAGATCAAATCCCAACATTTGATTTAACACAAAAATCACCAAAAACAACAATAAATTTCAATAAATTCTAAACCTCCACAATCATCAAATAACCACCTCCAAGCTTCATGGATCATCATACAAAATGAGGATGAGCAATTTTAGCATAAAATGGGGGAAAAGCAACTTACTTGAATTTTCTCAAAGTTGCCGGAACTCGAATATTTTTAGCCCTCTACGATCCTAACGACGATCTAAACAAGATTCATGTTTTAAGAAATGAGAAATAATGAGAGGAAGATGAAGAAAACGAAGAGAGAAGGAAGAGAGAAAAACTTACCTTTTTCTTGACAATGGAGAGGGAGAAGGGAGTATGCTGAGAGTGAGGGAGAAGGTGAGGGAGAAGAGAAGGAGTAGGGAGGGAGTAGGGGGAAATTATTTAAAAAGTTACATCTAGGCCCCTCCCCATCTACTAACACAAATACTTACACTCCCTACTAACAAATAAGACCCAACAATACTACACTAACCCAAATGACTAAAATAAAATGCTAGGTATAATTATTATGAAACATAAAATGCACACATAGATATTTAAATAAATAATAATTTAAATAAATAAATAAGCAAATAAATAAATAATAATTAATTATTACTAATAAAATAGAGCCTAGTTTTCGGGTCGTGACAGGTGATCTTACTCGAGAAGAAGAAGGCTTGATTGATTTCCAAAATCAACCAAGTTTTCCAGTTTGAGATTCAAAGAAAGATGAAATTGCTAAAGGTATACGCTTTTCTACCAAGAGTGAGGCGCAATTTGAGATAAAGAAGTACCACATTAATTCCAACCAGTGGTTCAAGGTAAAAAAGTGCACACCTCATTCCTGGGCAATAGAATGTCGACTGAAAATTTTTCCATGCAATTTTTATGTTCGTGTGAGTCGGAAGAAGCTTGGCTATTGGCAAGTGACCCAATACAAGAGTCCTCATTGTTGCTTGTATTCTGGAGAAAGCCAAGATCACCCCAATCTAGATGCAAAGTTCATTGGTCGAAAATTAGTAAGTTTTATTAAGAAGGATCCAGGTGTGAAGATTGGGGTTATTAGTGTACATATAAACGAAATGTATGAAAATACAGTTACCAATAACAAGGCATGGTGTGGAAAATAGAAGGGTATAGATGAAGTATTTGGAAATTGGGAGGAAGCTTATAAAAGGTTGCCCCACATCCTAGCAGCCATTAAAAAATACAACCGAGGAATAATTGTTGAGTATAATCATCCTGGTCATCCTCCTCCAGTTAGTGTCGATCTCATTTTTGAACGTGTTTTTTTGGGCATTAGGGCCTTATATTGAAGCTTTCTCTCATTGCCAGCCTATCATTTCAGTTAATGGTACATTCCTACACGGTAGATATAGAGGAGTAATACTGATTGCAATGGGTGTCGACGCCCAAGACAGCATACTTCCTCTTGCATTTGTTGTCGTTGAAAAAGAGGACCATGTGAACGGGCGTTGGTTCTTATATCTTGTTTGCGGACATATCATCAAGAGTCGTGAGGTATGCTTGATATTTGACTGTCATTGGGGAATTCTTAAGACTATGTCAGAAGATACATGGTGGCCAAATGTGCATCATCGATATTGCTTAAAGCATATACGAGCAAACTTTTTTGGAGACGCACAGAGGGTCTGATTTAAAGTATTTATTTTGGAAAGCTGGTACAACAAGTCAAGATAGGAAATTGCAATATACCTTGGAGAATATCCGTTTAATTAAGCCTGAGGTAATTGTATGGTTCGTTAATTTAGATGCCAGAAAGTGGACATTGGCGCATGATGGTAGTTATAGATACAACATTACGACTACTAACATGTCTGAGGCTTTTAATGGTGCCATGAAAGGAGCCCGTGGGGTACCTATAATAGAAATTATTGATATTGCATTTGACCATTGTGTAGAATACTTTCTGGTAAGACATGAGTTTTCACTGAATGCTTTAAGAGGTAATCCTGATAACCCAAGCATCAATCCCCTGCAACAATTCAACCAAAAGATTCATTATCAATACAGGAAGAACAACGAGAAGACTATGAAACATTTTTAGAAGGTTTAACACTCATGAAATGGGGGTGTATCAAGTGACAACCGCACATCACGTTGAAAAAGGTGGAAATATCCAAATTTTCCGATTTATGAGCGCACTTGAACATGTGGTAAATGGGTTGCATATCACATGCCTTGTTCGCATCTTCTTGCACGTTGCCAAGCGCAACATATGGATGGTCGTTCGTTGATCTATTTTACACTCTTTTGGAATACTACAAGACATGGAAGGGAATATTTGAACCAATACCTCATGAGGACTATTGAAATGTGGATGATTTGGTGCCACGTTTTGTACCTAATCCCAACCTTTAATGTGTTGTGAAGTCCGGACGGCCCAAATCTAGACGATTTCGAAACTGTATAGACTTTCAAGCAGATAAACGAAAGACTCAGTGTTCAACATGTAAGCAAGAAGGCCACAATCGTCGTAGATGTCCAATTAATAGGGAATAGAGATTTCATGTAATTTCTATTTGACTTGGATGTAATATTTTGTTTCACTTGAATTTTGTTCTATTTGACTTGGATGTACTATTTTATTTGACTCGGATTTAGTTTTATTTGAGTTGGATGTTATATTTCAACTTTTATTTGTGTTGTACTCCCTCCATCCCACCTCATTTGAGACCTAAGAGGTGGGCACAATAACTAAGGAAAAAGAATAAAATAAGGAAAATGTGTGGTAGAAAATGAAGAGAGAGAATGAGTGGGGTTAATAGTAGGTTGGTTTAATGAATTGTGCGGTAAAAAATGAAGAGAGAGAATGAGTGGGTGGGATATATTGAATATAAAATTATAAAAAGATTACCATTTTGAGGAGCTTCAAGTGAAGTGGGACGAACCAAAATGGTAATAAGTCTCAAGTGAGATGGGACGGAGGGAGTATTTGTTACAGTTTGCTGTGTAATTTTTTTTTTTTTTTGATTTTTTTTCATCATAAACAGACCAGGACACGCTGCTGTGAAGGAACTTCAGTCTAAGTGAACTCGCTGCTGGTAGTAGAGAGTTCACCTAAACTAGCCATTGGTAGTGACGATTTTAAGTGAACTCGCTACTACCAGTAGCGAGTTTACTTAGACTGAATTCCCCTGCCGTTGTTTCTGCTATAATACCCACCTGCAAGAAAAACAACAACAACAACAACAATACCAACACGTTCTGCACCAAAAAAAACACTAAAGTTAGGTGTTTACAAACCCAAAAAAACACCAACATTAACTGAACCAAATATAGGTGTTTACAAACCATACAACATCAACTTATTTATAAGAAATCATAAAAAAGATAAAGTTTCGTGACCACAACTCGGTCACGTAGGGAAAATGTCTCACTTGTTCTTATCATAGGCAGATAGAGTGTACTTGTTAGTTGGATGTTTCTCCCTTGAACCTTTTCTTTGGTATGTCAGTATCATCAATTCCTCCCTCTGCTCCCTACTAAGGCCAGATGAAGTCCCAGCCGGATCGGCAAATGGTCGAAGTTGACCCCATGAAGAAGATGTAGGAACACTAATACCACTCCCTAAATATAATACTCTCGAGGCTATAGGTGGGACTGAAAATCATCATCATCTAGATCTGGAACACGGCCCTACTAACCTACTTCTATTATCGATGCTACGGACGAGGTAGACGGGGACGAGGAGTAGGTTCAACAAAGTCGTAAGCATATGGATCTGGAACACGTACCCTACTAACCTGATGTTGTGGATGCAGTGGAAGAGGTAGAAGGGGAGTAAGAAAATCATATATGTGTCTCTGTCGCTCCATCTTCTCTACTAATGCATCTGATGTCTCCTCTAAACGACTCTTTGAAAATAAAGGTGGAAACACAGACGTATCAATCCCCTCCTTAACCAGTAGCCTAGACTTTTCCTCCTGACTAGTTGTCCATCTTTCTCCCTAGTCCTCGGGCTCATCTGCCTCATCCTGTAAGTCCATATCTCCAAGTCCATGTCACTGATTCTGTCCCTGTCCCTATCTCGATCGCTGTCGCTACTGCCGTATCCATGTCCCTATCCCTGTCCCTGTCCTAGTCCATGTCCCTCTCCCTGTGCTCTTCTCCTCCTCTCTCGATGTTGTGGAGAAACTACCCATAAAACACGATCAACATGTGGTGGAGGTGGAGCTACCTGAAGTCTTTTCTGATGTTTAACAAGCTGGAGAGTATCCTTGATCTATCTGCCTCCACACCTTAACTCGAAACCGATCCATCTCTACCGTATAAGCCACAACATGTGCAATGCCCTCTTCATTGATCACATACACACCCTTTAAGGATTACACCTATTGTTACAAAATAAATAATATTTGATAAGAATTATTTTATAGAAGTATTGAACAAAAGTAAATTAAAAAAAAGTAAATACTCAAAATGCTTACCAAACCCTCTAAGAAAGGGGTAGATGACTGATATCCCACCGGCTGCATATGGCTCGGGTTCTGGATGAATAGGCACGTTATCTTCCTGAACCAAATGTAATATGGATGAGTGTAATCTATAAACTCAAAACCACAAACCCCCTACCACATAATCCCGCTGGGCATTCCATAATTTTATAGACTTATTATCACGCCCCGAAGTCCGCCATTGGACGGACCTTGAGAAGTGACGAACGAAACCGAATATCAATCAAAACCTCAAAATGAGAACTGGATTTTTTCTCTCATCTGATACACAAACTGAAATGATACAATACAAAAATCTCAAAGCGAGTACATCAGAGCAACTATCCTCTGACAAAAAACTCAACCTAAACACTCTCAAATATTTACAAACTTTAAAACTGTAACAACTTTACAAAAGTTATCTATACATAGCAAAAACAATACATGTATCTAAAGACGTAAAGTCCCACTCAAGCTTCACAACTCTACTTCAAAACCTTCATGTCTGAACGGCACTCCACCTGGAAGGGAAAGGATTAACGAAAAGGTTGAGCATAAATTGTGTCGCGACCCCGACCCCGCGGGCCCGGAGTACGCGAGCTGGACGTCGACTTAAACAATAAACACTAAAATGAAGAAGATAAAATTTTCCTTTTATACCAAAAGATGATAACCAAAGTTTTTAAATCCAACTTGAACAACAAAATATAAACTAGTGTAAGCTCCATAAGCTTACCCCCAAAATAATAAAATATACAAATTCTAATGACCGTCAAGTTTGGTACAACTATTCCCAAAAAGGTTACACATTTATGTAATGTAAACCCACCAATAACAATCTGCCCAAAAAGCTCAACCCTCGCGACGTCCTCCTCGTGATCAGCGAGTCTAATCCTTTCCTCCTGGGGGGGGGGGGGTTAAGGAAAAACAAAGATAAAAGAAAGGGGGTGAGATAAATCTGAATAAGTCACTAATGCAACTACATGACATGCTATGATGCAATAAGCAATAAACGATAATAAATATCACTTAGCACATAGCATTTATCAATTAACAGATAGCAGCGGAAATAAACAATTAACAAAGGATATGAGCCAAGGTTTCCCAACTGAAAGAACCAAATAAAGGTCGCTGCGCAGCTTCAATAATCAACAATCAACATCTTCATAGTAGCATGAAAGCTGAAGAGAAACACCCCCCCCCCCCGGTACCGGAACCAATAACAAAGTAACGTGCCACAAAGGGCGGGAGCCATGCCACAAAGTCATGCTCCAAAACGTCTAGCTAGAATACTCACAAAAGGAGCTAGCTCATCCCATTCAAGGCCAATCTGGATGGGGAAAGAAGGACCAATGGGCGATGCTATACTGGACTTGGCTTGTGCCATTATAGTATTATCCATTGCCTGACTCGATACACAATTAACCAGCTGGACTTTCAAGTAAAGGCTAAGTAATAAAATACTAGCACGATAAACAACTAATGATTCCAAAGTAGGGAACCATTCCAAATAAATCACCAAAACGGTGCATCAATCCAACAATACATCAAAAAGATGTTCCAACAAACCCAAACCATTTTTTATCGAATTCCATAACACAATCGATCACAAAGGGATCATTCTCGAACACTAAAGTGTTCCTCAACATTAACTTAAGTCAACTAGGGTGATACTTCGAGCCTAGATCGGGCTTGGACCATAAAACAATTCAAAACAAAGATACTCAGAACAGTTGGTATGGGCGGTCGCCCATTACCCAAACCCAAATCCCAACCCAACTGACTTCATGGGCGGTCGCCCAACCCAAAAGTGGGCGGTCGCCCACTCACTTTTACTCACATTCTCCGGATCAACTGATTCGATGGGCGGTCGCCCGACCCACCCATGGGCGGTCGCCCACGCCCCTGCTTGCCGGAAAATCGCAAGAACCAACTGGGTTCTTCCATTTTCTTACCCAAATCTTCACCATTGCAAGCCAAACTCAAGACTAACACTACCAATATATAAACTAAAGTACCCACACCATTTGGAAGCTAAAAGTACTCCTAGAACATCATCTAGAAAACCTCAATCAAGGATAATTCAAATACCAAATTTTCACAAAAAAATGAACAAAATGTAAATCATTCCCAAATCCACCCAAGATGCAATAAATAGCATTCATCTCATCAAATAAACATGGAGTAGCATTTCTAGCATAAAATGGGGGAAAAGCAACTTACTCGGATTTTCTCAAAGGTGACGGAACTCGAAATTTCTTAGCTTCCTACGATCCTATCGACGATCTAAACACTTTTCATAAAATGAGCAATGAGAAATAATGGGAGGAAGATAGGTAGAATGAAGAGAGAAGGGAGAGAGAAATCTTACCTTTCTTGAGCTATGGAAGAGAGGAAGTTGCAGTGTGTGAGTGTGGAAGAAGGTGAGGGAAATGAGGGAGTAGTTGATTTAAAAAGTTACACATAGACCCCCTCCCCACACAACTAACACAATACTCAAATACTCCCCACTAACAACTAAGACCCAACTCTCTACACTAGCACAATTAACCAATTAAATGCTAGGCATAAATTATTATGACACATAAAATGCACACATAAATTATTAATTAAATAATAATTTAACAATTAAATAAGAAATAAATAAATAATTAAATATTTATTATTAGAAAATAGAGACGGGTTTTCGGGTCGTGACATTCACTCCCCCTTAAAGAAAATTCGACCCGAATTTTAACGAGACTTACCCGAATTGAAAAGCCACGGATATTTCTTCTCTATCTCACCTCGAAGCTCCCACGTCGATTCCTCAACATTGTGATTCCTCCAAAGAACTCTAACCAACGGAATGCTTTTGTTCCTCAACTCTTGGACTTTGGTATCTAAAATCCAAACCGGTCGTTCCTCGTAAGTCATGTCGGGCTCTATATCCTCCGGTACCCTCGGTAAAACGTGAGAAGGATCACGAACATACTTTCGAAGCATAGAAACGTGAAAAACGTTATGTAACCGGTCCAAAGAAGATGGTAACGCAAGCCGATATGCTAGAAGCCCCACTTTCCCCAAAATCTCAAACAGTCCAACAAACCTCGGAGCTAATTTACCCTTCTTCCCAAACCTTCGAATGCCCACTTTCGGAGACACCTTTAAGAACAGGAAGTCTACGGTCTGAAAACTAAGATCTCGTCTTCGATGATCGGCATAGCTCTTCTGTCGACTCTGGGCCGTCTTCAATCGATCCCGAATAATTTTAACCTTTTCCACCGAGTCCTGAACCATGTCAACACCCCAAAGTTTTGCTTCCCCAACCTTGTCCCAACAAATAGGTGACCGACATTTCCTCCCATACAAAGCCTCATACGGTGCCATCTGTATACTCGACTGATAACTATTATTGTAGGCAAACTCTGCAAGCGGTAGATGGGTATCCCACGAATCTGGAAAGTCAACTGTGCAAGCTCGTAACATATCCTCGAGAATCTGAATGGTTCTTTCAGACTGGCCGTCAGTCTGAGGATGAAATGCTGTGCTAAACCTCAAATCGGTACCCAAAGCCTTCTGCAACGCTTGCCAAAATCGGGATGTAAACCTGGGATCTCTGTCTGACACAATACTAACTGGAACACCATGTAATCTGACAATCTCATAAATATACAAATTCGCAAGTTTCTCCATCGAATAGGAAATGTCAATGGGTAAGAAATGAGAGGATTTAGTCAACCTGTCCACAATCACCCAAACTGCATTGAACCTCCTTCGAGTCCTGGGTAGTCCGGTTACAAAATCCATCGTAATATGTTCCCACTTCCACTCGGGTATCTCAAGAGGCTGAAGTAGACCTGCGGGTCTCTGATGCTTTGCTTTAACTTGTTGACAGGTCAAACACTTCGATACATAATCTGCAATTTCCCTCTTCATGTTAATCCACCAAAATTGCTGTTTTAAATCCTGATACATCTTCGTACTCCCGGGATGAATGGTATACCGGGATTTGTGACCCTCATCAAGAACTCGCTGTTTAATCCCACCGATATTCGGCACACACAATCTTCTACGGTAAGTCAACACTCCCTTGGAGTCAAGCTGGAAGTCCACATACTGTCTATCCCGAGCAGTATCCATAATCTTCTTCAACTCTGGGTCATCCTTCTGAGTATCCTTTATTTGTTGAATTAATGTGGGAAATACATTAAGGTTCGCAAAAATAGCTCCACGTTTCGACTCTTGGGGACGCCAATCCCGAGCATCCTCTAGCAATTTCCATTCACGAATCATCATCGATGCCACATAAGACTTTCGACTTATCGCATCAGCTACTACATTTGCTTTGCCCGGATGGTACGAAATGGTGCAATCATAATCTTTTAAAAGCTCCATCCACCTACGCTGCCGGTTGTTCAATTCCTTTTGAGAGAAGAGGTATTTCAAACTCTTGTGATCGGTAAAAATATCAAACTTCGCTCCATATAGGTAATGCTTCCACTTATGCAACGCAAAGACTATCGCAGCCAACTCCATATCATGAGTAGGGTAATTCTGTTCACTAGGGGTCAACTTCTTCGAAGCATAAGCAATTACTTTCCCATTCTGCATCAAAACACAACCCAAACCCTCTTTCGAAGCATCACTGTAAATTACTAAATCGTCATTTTCATTTGGTAACGCAAGAATAGGAGCCGTAGTTAATCTCCTCTTTAATTCATCAAAGCTACTTTGACATTTTTCACCCCACACAAACGGTACATCCTTCCGGGTCAACTGAGTCATCGGAGTAGCAATCCTCGAAAACCCTTCTATAAACCTTCTGTAATACCCGGCTAAACCCAGAAAACTTCTGATCTCGGTCACTGTCCCGGGTCTCTTCCAATCCACTATGGCTTCTATCTTTGAAGGATCCACAGAAATCCCATCTTTAGAAATAACATGACCCAGAAATCAAACCTTCTCGAGCCAAAATTCGCATTTACTAAACTTCGCAAACAACTGCTCCTTTGCAAGAACTGATAAAACTGTCCTCAAGTGTTGCTCGTGCTCCTCTCGAGATTTAGAGTAGACAAGAATGTCGTCGATGAAGACCACCACGAACGAATCAAGATAAGGATGGAAAACCCGGTTCATCAAATCCATAAACACGACAGGCGCGTTAGTCAACCCAAACGGCATAACCAAGAATTCGTAATGACCATAGCGGGTGCGAAAAGCAATCTTCGGAATATCCTCCGATCGAATCTTCAACTGATGGTACCCACTCCTCAAATCAAGTTTAGAAAACACCACGGACCCTTGAAGCTGATCAAATAAATCATCAATGTGAGGTAGGGGATACTTGTTCTTCACTGTAACCTGATTCAACTTTCGGTAATCGATACACAATCTCAAAGAACCGTCTTTTTTCCGCACAAACAAAACCGTGCTCCCCACGGGGAAACACTAGGGCGGATAAACCCTCGATCAAGCAACTCTTGCAACTGAACCTTTAGTTCCTTCAACTCTGCGGGAGCCAACCTATACGGTGCCTTTGAAATCGGAGCCGTACCCGGCAAAAGGTCTATACAAAACTCTATCTCACGATCTGGAGGCATATCATATTCAGAAGAGAAAACATCGGGAAATTCTCTAACTACCCGAACACTCTCCAAACTAGGGGATTCTTTCCTAGTATCAAGCACACTAGCCAAGTACCCCTCACAACCACGATGCAACAATCTCCTAGCTTTCATATAAGAAATGATACGAATATTTCTACCCAAAGGCATAGCCTCAAAAACAAATTTAGGCATATTGGGAATAGAAAAAGTAACAACTTTCTTACGACAATCAACAGAAGCATGAAACTTGGTCAACCAATCCATACCCAAAATAACATCAAGTCTTGAATCGGAAGGACTACCAAGTCCGCACACAAGACACGACCACATATAAGCACATCACAAGCACGAAATACTCTATCGGTCACCAAAACATTCTCCTATAGGGGTCGACACCTCTAGCACATAAGGTAAAGACTCAAATGCAGCATTTAGCAAGGAAGCAAATTGCATAGATATGTAAGAATGCGATGATCCTGGATCTACTAACGCACGAGCGCTCACATTAGACACAGAAACAATACCTCCAATAACAGAAGGATCATCGGTAGCTTGTTGTTGATTCATGGCAAATACCCTTCCTTGGACCTTGGGCTTCCCCGCAGAATCTCTTTTTTGACCCTGTGGAGCACCAGCTCCTACCCCAGTCGGTTGACCTCTGAATCTCGGGCAATCCTTCACAAAATGCCCCAACTGCCCACAGTTGTACATTTCCCTTGTTTCTTCCAACACCGGTCCTCCGAGTGTCCTTCCCTTTGGAAATATGAACAGAGTCTCCTATTTTGGTTCCCTTGGTTCCCGGCAGTAGTGCCCGGGTTCCTTGGGATTGGTTGCCCTCGGGACTGAGATTGTCCCCCAAAATTACCTCGGTTATCAGAACGGGATTATGGCTTGCTCTGGCCTCCCTGCTTGCTAGTGTTAGTCACCTCGACCTTCTTCTTATGCTCCTCTATATCTTGCTCGATTAAGTATGCACAGTCTACCGCATCCTGGAATGTCACAATCCTCTGGGCTATAAGCTGAGTACGGATGGATGTCTTCAAACCGCGGATGAACCTCATGGCTTTCTGCTCCTCAGTCCTCACAAGATAGTCACAATACCGGGCTAATTCTGTGAACTTAGCCGAGTACTGAGCTATAGACAACAAACCTTGCTCCAAGTTGAGAAGCTCGATCTCTTTTCGGTTTTGATCCACTACCGGAATAAAATGCTCTTTGAACTTCCGCACAAACAATTCCCATGCATACACTGTATGGGTATCATCCCAACTTGCCTTAACTCCTTTCCACCAATGCTCGGCGGCCCCAACCAATTTATAAGCCGCAAACTGGACCCTATCCTCGTCCGTGCACCCAAACACATCATAAATTTTCTCCATAGACTCAACCGATTGTTCGGCCTACTTCACATCGGGCTCACCATCGAACTCCCTTGGTTTTAATTTCAGAAATTGTTCCAACCCGTATCGTGGAGGTGCCACATGCTCCTCTCTTGGTCCTTGGTCATGAATTGCCTTCATGGCCGCCTCAAACATGCCTTGGAACATAGCACGGTTCTCTTCCCGAAGATCATTCTGATTCTGAGTCCCACTAGAACTTTCACCCGCTCTTCTTCTAGCCATTGTGAACAATTACCTGCATAAAACATCAACCGTTACTCACTCCGAACACAACTACCCTCCTAGGTCATACTAGTCCACCTAGACGTATACTTAGAGCTAAACCATAGCTCTGATACCAACTGTCACGACCCCGACCCCGCGGGCCCGGAGTACGCGAGCTGGACGTCGACTTAAACAATAAACACTAAAATGAAGAAGATAAAATTTTCCTTTTATACCAAAAGATGATAACCAAAGTTTTTAAATCCAACTTGAACAACAAAATATAAACTAGTGTAAGCTCCATAAGCTTAGCCCCAAAATAATAAAATATACAAATTCTAATGACGTCAAGTTTGGTACAACTATTCCCAAAAAGGTTACACATTTATGTAATGTAAACCCACCAATAACAATCTGCCCAAAAAGCTCAACCCTCGCGACGTCCTCCTCGTGATCAGCGAGTCTAATCCTTTCCTCCTGGGGGGGGGGTTAAGGAAAAACAAAGATAAAAGAAAGGGGGTGAGATAAATCTGAATAAGTCACTAATGCAACTACATGACATGCTATGATGCAATAAGCAATAAACGATAATAAATATCACTTAGCACATAGCATTTATCAATTAACAGATAGCAGCGGAAATAAACAATTAACAAAGGATATGAGCCAAGGTTTCCCAACTGAAAGAACCAAATAAAGGTCGCTGCGCAGCTTCAATAATCAACAATCAACATCTTCATAGTAGCATGAAAGCTGAAGAGAAACACCCCCCCCGGTACCGGAACCAATAACAAAGTAACGTGCCACAAAGGGCGGGAGCCATGCCACAAAGTCATGCTCCAAAACGTCTAGCTAGAATACTCACAAAAGGAGCTAGATCATCCCATTCAAGGCCAATCTGGATGGGGAAAGAAAGACCAATGGGCGATGCTATACTGGACTTGGCTTGTGCCATTATAGTATTATCCATTGCCTGACTCGATACACAATTAACCAGCTGGACTTTCAAGTAAAGGCTAAGTAATAAAATACTAGCACGATAAACAACTAATGATTCCAAAGTAGGGAACCATTCCAAATAAATCACCAAAACGGTACATCAATCCAACAATACATCAAAAAGATGTTCCAACAAACCCAAACCATTTTTTATCGAATTCCATAACACAATCGATCACAAAGGGATCATTCTCGAACACTAAAGTGTTCCTCAACATTAACTTAAGTCAACTAGGGTGATACTTCGAGCCTAGATCGGGCTTGGACCATAAAACAATTCAAAACAAAGATACTCAGAACAGCTGGTATGGGCGGTCGCCCATAGCCAGTCCGGGCGGTCGCCCGTTACCCAAACCCAAAGCCCAACCCAACTGACTTCATGGGCGGTCGCCCAACCCAAAAGTGGGCGGTCGCCCACTCACTTTTACTCACATTCTCCGGATCAACTGATTCGATGGGCGGTCGCCCGACCCACCCATGGGCGGTCGCCCACGCCCCTGCTTGCCGGAAAATCGCAAGAACCAACTGGGTTCTTCCATTTTCTTACCCAAATATTCACCATTGCAAGCCAAACTCAAGACTAACACTACCAATATATAAACTAAAGTACCCACACCATTTGGAAGCTAAAAGAACTCCTAGAACATCATCTAGAAAACCTCAATCAAGGATGATTCAAATACCAAATTTTCACAAAAAAATGAACAAAATGTAAATCATTCCCAAATCCACCCAAGATGCAATAAATAGCATTCATCTCATCAAATAAACATGGAGTAGCATTTCTAGCATAAAATGGGGGAAAAGCAACTTACTCGGATTTTCTCAAAGGTGACGGAACTCGAAATTTCTTAGCTTCCTACGATCCTATCGACGATCTAAACACTTTTCATAAAATGAGCAATGAGAAATAATGGGAGGAAGATAGGTAGAATGAAGAGAGAAGGGAGAGAGAAATCTTACCTTTCTTGAGCTATGGAAGAGAGGGAGTTGCAGTGTGTGAGTGTGGAAGAGGGTGAGGGAAATGAGGGAGTAGTTGATTTAAAAAGTTACACATAGACCCCCTCCCCACACAACTAACACAATACTCAAATACTCCCCACTAACAACTAAGACCCAACTCTCTACACTAGCACAATTAACCAATTAAATGCTAGGCATAAATTATTATGACACATAAAATGCACACATAAATTATTAATTAAATAATAATTTAACAATTAAATAAGAAATAAATAAATAAATAAATAATTAAATATTTATTATTAGAAAATAGAGACGGGTTTTCGGGTCGTGACAAATTGCCCAGTAAGAGACTTGCCAACACAAAGGTGTGTGGCACTGTATAGAAACCCAACCAAGAACGAACAACACTAACAAACCCAACACCCGATATATAAGTGAAGAGCGAAAGATTACAAATGAGTCAAATTCCGAATCAAAGTTCCGAAGTCAAAGTCCATTACACTTGAGATGGCCAAATGCCCAAAGTCAAAGTTGACTCTTCGTCATAGTATCACTTACGCAAATGATACTATGACTAGGATCCACAAATATAACAACCGGTGTTAAAGGCATCTCTTGTTGAGGAATTCAAATATCAAACACTCAAATTGTAATGGCAGAATAGCAAAAAACAAATAACCGATTCCAAACGAGTTGATCCAATAAATGATCACGAATAACAAAGCAAACTGATTCAATAATTCTGAAGCCAAAGAATGAAAGGGTACTAGGTTGACAAGACCCTTACCTCAAATCCGAGCTAATCCAAAGCAAAGTAATCATCATAGCTTAAATGTCTCAATCTAACATAACAACGACATAAATGGTACAAGAGTTAGTAATCAAATAGAAACATTAAAATATTACTCCCTCCGTCCCAGTTTAAGGTTCTTACTTTCCTTTTTGGTATGTCACAGTTTAAGGTTCTTAGTTGCTTTATTCCTTAATTGGCAAAGGATGAATAGTGTTTTGGACATTCTTGTCCTCATAAAGTTCATATATTACAATAAGACCATCACTTACCCATATACTTTTCACCCAGTTGCATTATAATGGACAATTATATCCTCCACCCACTACCATTCTTGACTCAATTTACCTTGATTTCTTAATAAGCGTGCAGAGTCAAACTAAGAACCTTAAACCGGGACGGAGGGAATTTTAATTAACAACAAGTTATAAGAACATTATAACAACTATATCATTATTGTGATAACGAATACAACTATACGTTCTTAGCTATTGTATATGGAAAGCACTCTGTGAGAACAAGTCAACTTATACTCAAGAAGCATCAAATTCCGAATACATAAGTATTTACTACCTAATATTCAAGTTTAATAACTTTTAAGGTGACTCAATTTATACCAGTCCCAAAAATAACAAATTTGAGATAGTTCCATAAAATTTTTATACCAGATAACTATTTTGTTGGAGTAGAGATCCTCAAAGGAGCAAAAAGGAGAATTCCAGGTGGAGGCAGCGAGCGGGCGCTCGGTGACCAGCAGGCGGGCGCTCATTTGGACAGTAGGTTTGGTTGTTCAGAAATCAAAGGCAGGCGGGCGCTTCGGGTAGTCCAGGCGGGCGCCTGGTCCGCTGACGGGATTTCGGGATTCTTTTTTGTTTAGGTTTAGATCTTATTCTAGGGCATGTATTTAAGCAATGTTCCGCCCCCAAACTCATTGTAACTTCAGAATAACATATTATAGTGCAAGATCCTGGCTTGGTAGTGCCCCCAGACGTAGTCAAACATATTGACGAACTGGGTAAACAATTTCTGTGTCTTTTTATAGACACCCCGCCTTGGACCTCTCACCCCGATTGCATACATAGTATTTTTATTTTACTTGTTTTTGTTAATTTCTGTTACTTCCGTTAAGTTCCTAACTGATTCCGTTAGTTTTGGACTGAACTGCATAACAGAATTAACTTTCTAGTCCATTCTGTCAAAATTGCCTTTTCAAAGCCGCGCGCCTCCTCCTTTTGAGGTCAGAAGCGCGCGCCTTCCGATGGTACACCCGGAAGCGCCCGCCTCTGGGGCGTCAGTTACAGATTTTCTCCCAAGAATCCCTCTCTTGCTTATTTTGCATGGATTTCACCCGGGAAATATTTCTTTGTGACCGCGAATTGGCACAAAAAATATCCCCTTTCAACTATAAAAACCTCTCCAATCCATGATTGGAAGGGACCTCTTTTCCATCTCTTTTGGATCTCTTTTACCTCTCTTGGACCTTCTTTTTTAGACTTGAATTTTCTCTATACACACACTATACACAATTCTCTACACAAATTCTCCCAACAAGAGTTCTTCGTAACAAGACTCTACATAAAATTGTTCTACAACAATTTCTCCACAACAAAACACCATTTTCAAGTCCACGTTTGAAGTCCTCTTCTTAAGGTACAACTTCATTCTTCTTCTTATTTTATTCATGTCTAGTCAATGTATGCAATCTCCATAAAAAGGGATACAACCAAAAGGCCACTTCACTATCGAAGTTTGGTCAAGGTTACATCCCAACATTTTAATTCCACTTTAATTTACATTCTCATTTCTTAATGTAATTACCTAGCAATAATTCGACATGTAATCTTTATCATAAATCAATAAATAAAAAATTCTCTTTTATTTTTCCTTTATAAATTTCCCCTTTCTTTTCATTATAATTGTTAGCACATTTCTCTTATTATTAAATTGAAGGACATTTAGCATTAGAACACCAAAAGTAGCAAGACCCGCGTAAGCGGGGCGGAGTGGGTGTTTAAGTACTTCCCACTCCATCACCTAAACCCCGAACCCATCTTTTCCCGAATCTCTGGTTTTGTATTTAAAATTGGCTCTTTTTAGGTTTTTCTTATGTTCCTCTAAAACATAGGTGACGACTTTTAAAATCAAGTAGACATCCTAGGTTAATTCACCGCTCTAGCCAAGCCGTGGTCCCCCGGGGTATCTACAGTGGTGACTCC
This sequence comes from Campanula takesimana, assembly GCA_026119855.1. NCBI lineage: Eukaryota > Viridiplantae > Streptophyta > Magnoliopsida > Asterales > Campanulaceae > Campanula > Campanula takesimana. Next base: position 261,863 of record JAOWBW010000814.1, on the reverse strand, counting down.
GCTGGGGATATAGAGGGTTAAACTTGCGTTTTTATCTTTTGGTGTTCTTTTATTCTATTTTTTGGGCATTCTGGTAAAAAGGGTAGGAAGCGCGCGCCTCCGGCCTTCTTGGCCTAACGCGCGCGCGCCCTTTGAACCAGAATCGCCCGCCTCCCATCTCGTTCTTCAATTCCATGTTTCTGTGCTAACAATGTCTACAGGGGAAAAGTTCTATAATTTAGGGTCAAGGCAATCCCTTGAACCCACTGATTTGCAGGTACTGCCCAGAAGCGGGCGCCTCTGCCCTCTAGTGCCTAAGGCGCGCGCCTCCCATCCTCAAAGCCCAAAGCGCGCGCGTCTGGGGAATTTTCCAGAACAGAAGCAGTGAACAGAATGGACAGTCTTGACAGTGTGTGGGCACCGGGCCTGCACATAATTGCTTTTTATTTTCTGTTTCATTTTTATCGGTCACACGGGTGATTCGAAAGTTGTAAATATGTGCTTATTTGTTTTTTTTCTTTCTTTGAAAAAAAATATATTTTGTCACTTGTTAGACCTCACACTACGCGCACAATTCTTATCAACTGCTCACTATCGAGTCGCACAAGTCCAACCCCAAACCCGTCGAGGCCCGTCCTAGGAAGTTTCAAGCTCCACTCGACCTTGACTCTTTCGAAGCGGTAAACCTCAGCCCGTGGCGTAGTTCATGACTACATGCCGGGGGTGACCTTTAAGCCTCTCTTTAGCCGAGCACAAACCACACAATTCTAGTTAGGGTCTAACACTCCGTGACTTAAGTCGGTTTCCATGTGCCGAGATTTCCCTAAACTAATGTCTTCAAATCATACATGCCACTCGTTGTTATGGACGAAATAAAAATCCGTCCCCAAGTGGTCATAATGGACGCAAATAAAAAATCCGTCCCCGCATGTATGATTTACTACATTAATTTAGTTTAATCCCGACACATGTAGGATTCACAAGCGTGGTGGAATCCGATGAGTATATGGGACCACGAGAAGGTCTATATACTAGTGTGACGATTCCACTATTTTTCTAGAAACTCCAAAAAGGACTATGTCCTTCCGACTTTGTAAATAAATAAATAAAAAAAAGTCATTTTTCTTATGTGGTTGAGTCCTTTCTTGTTTGTGGGTGAATTATTTTACTCAAAAGGTATTTGGGGGGCCAACCTAAGATCAACCGTGTTCTCTCAATAGGTCCAATGGCTTCCAACGACAACAACAACAAGGGTGAGAACATCTCCGTGTCCAACGAAAGGCTCTTCAACATAATAAGAGCCATGAGGGAACAAATGGATAGACTTGTCAAGGATGCCCGCCGCAAGGATGATTTTTGGCAAGACCGTCTTGATCTCGAAAGGAAAATTCACAAGGAAGAAGTGTCCGAACTTAAGGCTCGTTTGCAAGAGTTCACCAACAAAAAGGCAAAGGTCAACGATAAGGCATGTTCAAGTGGCTCGCCTCTCAAAAGTCACAAAGGTTCTACCAACGACCGTGTCTACACTCCCCTCCAAGGTATGACCATCACCGAGGCCTATGAAGATCTCAAAGCAAAGGGACAAATTTCTCCTCTCCAAGGGTACAAGCAACCACAACCATTGCGTCGCAACCATGCCCACGACAAGTGGTGTGACTATCACCTATGCAGCGGTCACCTCACCGAGGATTGCTTCTCCGTCCGCAACATCATCCAAGACTTGATTGACAATGGTGAATTTACCGTGTGTGAAGAACAACAGTTAGAGAATGGCAACATGCAAGAACTCATCAAGGAAGAGGCTCAGATTTGAAATGGGGTTTCAACAAGAGATCATGCCACAAGGCCGACAACAACAATCTCCGTTTCTCTTTCTCTACCTAGAAATAGGATTTAAAAAAAAAAAAAAAAAAAGAGAGTCAAAAGTCCTCTAATGTGTGCATCAATGTTTTCTCTCGTCCTATGTTAAATGTTCGAGTCCATTGAGTCATCAAATAAAAGTCGTTCTTGTCCTCATACACTCTTCCAAGTTGTTCAATTTAATTCTTGGCAAAATGATGAAAAGGTGTCTAAACAAGTTTTGGAATGAAGGCCATCGCTTGAACGCCTAGGGGCTAAACATCAACGACGGCATCAACAACGAAGACATCAACAACGACGAAATCAAGACAAAGAAAGGTGGAGCAACGATCATGAAGCAAAGTTTTCAAAAGGGGATAAAAAAAAAAAGAAAGCTCGCTAGGTTGAAATCCTCAAATCAACCTAGGCAAAAGTTAGAGCACAAAAAAAAAAAAAATAAAAAAAAAAATCCCCCTCAATCAAAGAAGTACAAGATCAACAATATCATTCCACCAAACGAAGGACGAAGCAACATCGACAACAATCACGATGAAGCAACAATTCATCACGGCGAATGGAGGATCCACAAGAACTACGGTGACCTGAGCCTCTTCACTGGAGGAACGTAGGCAACCTTCGGGTCCGGTCTCATGCAAGAAAGAAGATATGTTTAACCCTAGCGCGTTATGGTGATCGGCCTTCATCTCGAACTTGTCAAGACATCTTTGTACGATTCATTTGCCAATGAATTAATCACCTCAAGATTGAACAACTTTCTTAGAATTGGAATCACTTTCCATTCCTTGTCGAGTCTAGGGCTTCGATTCTTTCTGCATACTCCCAATTTCTTGCAATCAAATTGGGGCTTTCCTTCTCTTCTCTCTTAATGACTTACTTGCCTTCGTGAGTCATTCAACAAATATATACATGAAGTCAATACTAGGGACACTTCCCTAGTCGAGTCAATGTCACTCATCTTTAGTGACAAGAGGTCTTCACCGAAAAATCACATGTCTTATCTCCTCAACCAGAGTCAATGCACACTTCCTCATTAATCGAGTCAAAAAAAAAAAAGACGCAAAGAGATACCCGCTAGATTGAAAACCCGAAAGGGCGGTCTAGGCAAAAAACAGGGTGCGTCATAAAAAAAAATGAGAGAGTGAGAGAGAAGGGAAAGAGAAATGGAGATCTCCGGCCTCTAAGGAAGACAACTGCATAAGCTCTACATTGGATCTCCTCAACAAATCAATTCCCCGCCGATTCAACTTTGGGGATTGCAAAAGTCTCGACAAGATATGGCACCATCAAAGGTTGTCTTGGGTTATCGGCATCATTCTCCAGCCGTGCGCATTTTTGGGTTCATGAAAAGAAGGCCCGTGGTAACCAAGACCCATCTGAGAACGAGCCCATCATAAAAGGGCACGAGGTTGCACAAATAATCCCTAGCTAATCAATTGGCTTGGGCAGTAAATAGCAACAACACGTGTCTCAGTTTTCAAAGCTTCTGCAAGTATGTGCTTCTAAAGTACATCGAAAGGCTCCCGAGAAATGGAGTAGCTCTTGCCATGTCCTCTCATGTTTGTTCCCTCGCATGAGGATGAGTCACTCTTGCTTTGCTTAACAAATGGTGACGCCCTAGGGGCTATGTGACTCAAGAACAAGGGCTTCTTTTGCTTCATTTGACAATCAATAAGCCCTAGGGGCTATGCTCGAGAAAGATGTGTGAGACTATCCTCAAAGTCTCTCAAAAAGGATGTCAAAAAGCCCTCTTGTCATGTGTGCCCGTACTCGCTCCCCCGATCAAGGATTGACCTTTCTCGCAATCAATGATGGCACTCTAGGGGATATGGTCAAGTCTTAAAGGCTCCCTCAGCAAGAAGCAATTCACTTCCATGTCCCCAGCAACATTTGAAGCTCTATACCGAAATGTCTCAAGGGGCTTCTCAATCTACAAATCTTTTGGGCCACGACTTTACAGTAATTCAAGCAAAGGGCAATATTGGGTCTTCGTAATTAACAAGCTTTTGGGAAGTGGTACCCGAGCAATGCAATTTGGGAGTAGTCTTATGGCTCCATGAAAGGGATCAAGCTTCAATGGTCCCTCAACACTTCCAGTCAAAAGGACTCTTGGTTTTAAATGAAGGCTCCGATGATATAAATGAATTTGATGATTCTTGTTAGAACTCACAGTGAGATTCTGAAGGAAGTCTTAGAGAAAAGGAAAAAGATTCAATATGCTAGACTCACCCGGCTGAGTTATGGCGGGCAATGCCAATATGTTAACTCTAGAGACAGAGTTACGGCCAATCCCAATGTTTCTTCAATACAGCACCCCCTTCTCCAAGATCAAAAGCACAAGCTTCATCCGAAGATCCGCCGTCGGGTCAACTCAAGAAGACTCGATCAAACATACCGTTCGAGACTTTATCACACCAAGACCTTATCATCTGCAACAACATCACCATCTCCCACGAGACGTCTCCCGAAGACCGTACTACATTTTCAACATGAACCTTCCGCCATTTGGGTATCAACCATAAAAAGGGCCATCCATTTCCAAGCAAGAGAAAGAAGGAGATCGCCTTCAAGAGTCCTACCCGATGTGGCATCCGCTCTCAATACAAAGCTAAGCCGATTTGGGGCTTCACATCGAAAGGTCTCCACATCCCGCCATCTACAAACTTGATAAGCCCATGACATTTGGGGCTTAGAAATCTCGCAAAGCTTAGTATCAATGATCTTCTCTTGGGGCTTGCCCACGTCGACAACAAAAGACAGTTTATTTGGATGGGCTAAGAGTTGATTCATCTTGGGGCTTCATAAGCCACTCAAAGTTCAGCATTCGAGGGGCTTTACAGTCAGCAACCCCTTATCTCGGCATCAAATGCCTTTTGAAGCCCCATAATCGACAAATATCTTGGGGCTAGAAATCACTTTTCGTTGGACACAACGGCAACGACGACAGAATTCAACAAGGCAATCCGGACTTCGATTGAACATGACTTGATCTTGGGTTGGCTTTACAAACACACAATGGTTAAAATGGTTCACCCACGAACTAAAAAAAAATCTTTTTGTCACATGTGTGCATATTCTTTCCCTTCTAATCTAAAAAAAAAAAAAGATTTTTCTTTTTCTTTTTCTTTTTCTCCTTCTATGTGCAAAAGTATGTGCTCTACTTTGCTTTGCTCCTAGCTTCTCATCCAGCACTCTCCATCATCCTTGAACTACGCTGGTCTGATTCTCTCAAAGGGATACGTAGGCAGCCATTTGGCACGACCAACCCATCATCCGGAATACCATCTCGCCGACACTCCTTCAAAGGCAAGAACAATTCATCATCATCTTTCTCCATCCAAGGCATGGACATTCTTCATCAAAAGCATCAGCATCCTTCAGCAATCCATCCCCAATCAAGCGGCAATGGTACCAACACGAAGTCAACAGCATCCGCTACTCAAAGCACTTCATCCCCAGCAGAAAATGGTCCACAGTCAACCATGCCCGCATCCCCACAATAAAGTCAACAACAACTGCAGCTCCAGACACCAATTTGGTCCACGGTGATCCCGCAATTAGCAAACGGATCCCGCCATCAGCAAATGGATCTCGCATTCAGCAAACGGATCCTGCCTCAGCAAACGGATCCCGCTTCAGCAAACAGATCCCGCATTCAGCAAACGGATCCCGCATTCAGCAAACGGACCCCGCACCCAGCAAACGGACCCCGCACCAGCAAACGGATCCCGCCTCAACAAACGGATCCCGCATTCAACAAACGGATCCCGCATTCAGCAAACGGATCCCGCATTCAGCAAACGGATCCCGCATCAGCAAATGGATCCCGCATTCAGCAAACGGATCCCGCATTCAGCAAACGGATCCCGCATCAGCAAACGGATCCCGCCTCATCCCGCATCAGCAAACGGATCCCGCCTCAGCAAACGTATCCTGCATTCAGCAAACGTATCCCGCATTCAGCAAACGGATCCCGCATCAAGCAAACGGATCCCGCATTCAGCAAACGGATCCCGCATCAGCAAACGGATCCCGCATTCAGCTAACGGATCCCGCATCAGCAAACGGATCCCGCATTCAGCAAACGGATTCCCGCATTCAGCAAACGGATCCCGCCTCAGCAAACGGATCCCGCTTCAGAAAACGGATCCCGCATTCAGCAAACGGATCCCGCATCAGCAAACGGATCCCGCAATCAGCAAACGGATCCCACTTCAGCAAACGAATCCCGCTATATCCTTTTTATAGCAATTAATCCGCTCACACAGGGAGCGCACTCCTATCCTTTGTAATTTCAAATTCATGTTTTATCGAGTCTTTGTTTTCTCTTGTCGATGTCCTCGGCGGTTGTCTTTCTTTCGTCGACGAGTTTTGCTTTGCAATCCACATCGCCGAGGGGCTCTGTAGACACCCCGCCTTGGACCTCTCACCCCGATTGCATACATAGTATTTTTATTTTACTTGTTTTTGTTAATTTCTGTTACTTCCGTTAAGTTCCTAACTGATTCCGTTAGTTTTGGACTGAACTGCATAACAGAATTAACTTTCTAGTCCATTCTGTCAAAATTGCCTTTTCAAAGCCGCGCGCCTCCTCCTTTTGAGGTCAGAAGCGCGCGCCTTCCGATGGTACACCCGGAAGCGCGCGCCTCTGGGGCGTCAGTTACAGATTTTCTCCCAAGAATCCCTCTCTTGCTTATTTTGCATGGATTTCACATGGGAAATATTTCTTTGTGACCACGAATTGGCACCAAAAACATCCCCTTTCAACTATAAAAACCCCTCCAATCCATGATTGGAAGGGACCTCTTTTCCATCTCTTTTGGATCTCTTTTACCTCTCTTGGACCTTCTTTTTTAGACTTGAATTTTCTCTATACACACACTATACACAATTCTCCCAACAAGAGTTCTTCGTAACAAGACTCTACATAAAATTGTTCTACAACAATTTCTCCACAACAAAACACCATTTTCAAGTCCACGTTTGAAGTCCTCTTCTTAAGGTACAACTTCATTCTTCTTCTTATTTTATTCATGTCTAGTCAATGTATGCAATCTCCATAAAAAGGGATACAACCAAAAGGCCACTTCACTATCGAAGTTTGGTCAAGGTTACATCCCAACATTTTAATTCCACTTTAATTTACATTCTCATTTCTTAATGTAATTACCTAGCAATAATTCGACATGTAATCTTTATCATAAATCAATAAATAAACAATTCTCTTTTATTTTTCCTCTATAAATTTCCCCTTTCTTTTCATTATAATTGTTAGCACATTTCTCTTATTATTAAATTGAAGGAAATTTAACATTAGAACACCAAAAGTAGCAAGACCCGCGTAAGCGGGGTGGAGTGGGTGTTTAAGTACTTCCCACTCCGTCACCTAACCCCCGAACCCATCTTTTCCCGAATCTCTGGTTTTGTATATAAAATTGGCTCTTTTTAGATTTTTCTTATGTTCCTCTAAAACATAGGTGGCGACTCTTAAAATCAAGTAGACATCCTAGGTAATTCACACGCTCTAGGCAAGCTGTGGTCCCCCGGGGTATCTACACTTTTGCTTTGTTATTTTCTTGTGCTTTGTTTATGTGCCATTATTTTCTTGGGGTTATTGCTTGGGTTGTGATGGTCTAATCCACAACAACTGGTATCAAGAGCTCTGGTTGGAGATCAGGGTTAATCGATCGATTGGTTTATCGGACGATTGGGGTTTGTCAAGCAATCAATAATGGGCAAGGATAAACAAGCGGTAGAGAAATTCGATGGGTCTGACTACGGTTTTTTGAGGATGCAAATAGAGGATCTCTTGTACAATAAAGATCTCTATAAGCCTCTAAAGGGAGTCAAGCCGGAAGGAGAAAAGCAAGAAGATTGGGATCTCATGGATCGGAAGGCTCTAGGGGTGGTTAGATCTACTTTGTCAAAGTGGATCGTGAAGACTACCAAGAAGGCAAAAACCACAAAGGAGCTATTGGATTATGTTACTGAGAGATTTGAAACTCCATCTGCTGCAAACAAGGTTGACTTGATATGCAAGATGGGTAGTCTCAAGATGCAAGAGGGAGGATCCTTAGCTAAACACATCGATGAGTTTATGGATGTTATAGACTCATTGACTGCGTTGGATATTACGTTTGATGATGAGGTTTATGCGTGTTTGTTGCTAGCGTCTTTACCAGGAAGTTGGAACGGAACGGTGACAGCGATCAATGCTTCAGCGGGTAAGAAAAAATTGAAGTATGATGATGTTAAAGACTTCTTGTTGGGCGAGGAAAATCGTTTGAAGAAGTTGGGGACATCGTCTACTTCGGGATCGGCCTTAGGTACTACTAGCAGGGGAAGGCCGGGTACTAGTAATAAAGGGAGAACTGAATCAAGGGAAAATGTAGTGGGTGGTAAGGGAAAGGCCGTGGAGATCAGAGATAAACCAAGGGTCGCGAAAGGATCGGTGCAGTGTTATCATTGCAAGGAGTTAGGACACTACAAAAAGGATTGTCCCATGCGAGGGGATAAATCGGTGAATGTGACAGTCGAAGGTGAAGATGTACTAGTTCTAAGTGTTAGTAGTGCGCTAGAATCATGGGTGCTGGATTCGGGGGCATCATTCCACTCATGCAGACATGCAAAGTAGATGGAAAATTATACTTCCAGTGATTTCGGTAAGGTCTATCTGGCGGATGGCGAGCCTTTGGAAATCAAGGGGAAGGGGGATGTCAGAATAGGAGCATCAGACGGGAAGGTCCTACATCTACACGGGGTCAGACACATTCCGGGTTTGAAAAAGAACCTGTTTTCAGTTGGGCAGTTGGATGAAGAAGGTTACAAGGTAACTTTTGGCTGCAGGAACTGGGTTATTACCAAGGAGGATTCTGAGATTGCTCGGGGTAATAAAGAAGGGACATTGTATTTGGCGAATAACACCAAGGACAGTATCGCGGTGGCGTCAGCCAAGGGTGATACTGATTTGTGGCACTGTCGATTGGGACACATGAGTGAGAAGGGGATGAAAGTACTTTGCTCAAAGGGAAGACTACCGGGTTTGAAGACAGTCGATGTGGGGATCTAAGAAGATTGTGTGTTTGGCAAACAGGCGAGGAGTAATTTCTCGAGGACAGGTAGGGCTTTGAAGGAAGCAAAGTTGGATTTGGTCCACACGGATTTGTGGGGGCCGGCCCCGGTAACTTCTCTAGGTGGTGTGTCATATTACATGACCTTTATTGATGATTCGACAAGGAAAGTCTGGGTTTATTTCTTGAAATACAAAGATGAGGCATTCGAGGTGTTTAAGAAATGGAAGGCTTTGATGGAGAATCAGACGGGACTTAAGCTTAAATTCTTGAGATCAGATAATGGTGGGGAGTATAAGCTCGGGGAGTTCAAGGAATATTGTGCAGCGAATGGCATTCGCATGGAGAAGACTCCAAAGGGCACACCACAACACAATGGGGTTGCAGAAAGGATGAACAGGACATGAACGAGTGGGCTAGAAGTATGAGGTTGAAGTGTGGACTTTTGAAGACGTTATGGGCATATGCAATTGACACGGCAGCTTTCTTGATCAATCGGGGACCATCGGTACCGTTGGGGAATGAAATTCCAGAGGAAGCATGGAGTGGCAAGCAGGTAAATCTGTCCTTTCTTTGCATATTCGGCTGCGTTTCATATGTTCATATTGATTCTGCTGATAGAACCAAGTTAGATGCAAAGTCTGTTAAGTGTACATTTATTGGCTTTGGCGGTGATGACTTCGGGTACAAATTTTGGGATGACCAGAATCATAGGGTTATTCGTAGTCGGGATGTCGTTTTCAATGAACAGGTTTTGTACAAGGACAGAAAGGGGGCATCTGATGATATTGGTTCGGAACCAGAGGTTATTAAGGTGGATATTCCAAACTCGGGTGGGAGCAGGACGGTTCATGAAGACCAAGGTCAGGAGGTCACTGAAGATGAACCACATACTCCAGAACCGGATATTCCGCTGCGTAGATCCAGCAGATTGCGTGGATCACCTGATAGGTATACTCCTTCGAATTACTATTTGTTGCTAACAGATAGTGGTGAGCCAGAATGTTATGCGGAGGCTGTTCATAGTGCACTTTGTGATAAGTGGAAAGCTGCGATGGATGATGAGATGGACTCATTAAAGGCCAACAAAAGTTGGGAGTTGATTAAACTGCCTAAGGGGAAGAAGGCATTGCATAACAAGTGGGTTTACAGGATCAAGGAGGAAGCAAACGACAGTAAACGTTACAAGGCAAGGTTGGTTGTAAAAGGGTTTCAGCAGAAATACAGTATTGACTACACCGAGGTATTCACTCCTGTTATGAAGATGACAACTATCAGAATGGTTCTGGGCATAGTAGTGGCAGATAATTTGCTGCTGGAACAGATGGATGTAAAGACGGCCTTTCTTCATGGGGATTTGGAGGAAGAAATTTACATGGTAAAACCAGAGGGTTATTTGTCTAAGGGTAGCGAGGAACTGGTTTGCAGGTTGACTAAGAGCTTATATGGCCTTAAACAAGCTCCTAGGCAGTGGTACAGAAAGTTCGATGGATTCATGCACGATATTGATTTATCAGATGTGAGGCGGATTATTGTTGCTACTTCAAGAACACGGACAACGGGTACATAATCTTGCTGTTATATGTGGATGACATGCTAATAGCGGGCTCTAGCAGTAGAGAGGTAAACAGATTGAAGGCTCAGTTGTCAGACCGGTTCGAGATGAAGGATTTGGGGGAGGCCAGAAAAATCTTGGGCATGCGGATTGACCGGGATAGGGAGTCGGGTAAGTTGGTTCTTTCACAAGCAGAATACGTTGAGAAAGTCTTGGCAAGGTTTTGCATGGAAGAGGCGAAGCCAACAGGGACACCATTGGGTATGCATTTCAAGCTATCCGAGAAGGACTCACCTAAGGGCAAGGAGGAGCGTGAAAAGATGGAGAGGACTCCATATGCTTCGGCAGTGGGGAGTCTAATGTATGCAATGGTGTGTACAAGGCCGGACATTGCACATGCGGTGGGAGTAGTCAGCCGGTACATGGGCAATCCAGGGAAGCAACATTGGGAAGCGGTTAAATGGATCCTGCGTTACTTGAAGGGTACTGCTGGTAAGGCTCTGAGTTTCTCAAGCAAGGATGTCGTGTTAGCGGGTTATGTGGATGCGGATTTGGCATCAAGTGATCTGTACAAGAGGAGAAGTACCATGGGTTATGTTTTCACATTTGGTGGTACGGCAATCTCCTGGGCTTCTAAATTGCAAAAGATCGTAGCTCAGCCGACTGCAGAAGCAGAATATGTGGCAGTGACCGAGGCAAGTAAAGAGATGGTATGGTTGCAGAACTTCTTGGGTGAACTTGGGAAGACGCGAAGTGGTAATGCTCTCTACAGTGACAGTCAGAGTGCAATTCATTTGGCTAAAAATCCGGCGTTTCATTCTAGGACGAAGCACATTGAGCTGAGGTTTCACTACATAAGGCATCTCTTAGAAAGGAAGATCTTAAGGCTGGAGAAGATATTGGGATCGGAGAACCCGGCTGACATGTTAACCAAGGTGGTAAACCTTGATAAATTGAAGCTATGTATAGCTTCAATGGGGCTTGGAGAATAGGAGAGGAGGAAGGCACTACCATGATCGAGGTGAGCACTAGGACGACACCATGGATGAGTTGAAGACGGATACGGGGTTTGTATATGCGGTTGATCTCTAGGTGAGAGATTGTTGGAGTAGAGATCCTCAAAGGAACAAAAAGGAGAATTCCAGGCGGAGGGAGCGAGCGGGCGCTCGGTGACCAGCAGGAGGGCGCTCATTTGGACAGTAGGTTTGGTTCTTCGGAAATCAAAGGCAGGCGGGCGCTTGGGGTAGTCCCGGCGGGCGCCTGGTCCGCTGACGGGATTTCGGGATTCTTTTTTGTTTAGGTTTAGATCTTATTCCAGGGCATGTATTTAAGCAATGTTCCGCCCCCAAACTCATTGTAACTTCAGAATGACATATTATAGTGCAAGATCCTGGCTTGGTAGTGCCCCCAGATGTAGTCAAACATATTGACGAACTGGGTAAACAATTTCTGTGTCTTTTGCTCTGTAATTTTCTTGTGCTTTGTTTGTGTGCCATTATTTTCTTGGGGTTATTGCTTGGGTTGTGAGGGTCTAATCCACAACATATTTCAATGGAAAGATCATGAAAAATTAATAAACTTAGACTCAAAAATCAATCGATTCCGCGTTCGTATGAATTAATTTTGAATTTTCTAAGCTTAACGAAATTTCAAATTCAATTACTACGGTCTGCCGCAAAAACAATGATTCTGGGAACAAAGTACAACCTATCTGATTCTGGAACCTATTCCATTGAAAACCTCTCGAAAAATTACTCAAGTTGGACTCAAAAATCACACTATTCCGATTAAAAACGAACAAGTTACGAACAATTCAAGATTCAGAAGTATTGTCAAAGTTGCAGGGGCTAATCTGGAATTTTTAAGACATGGGGACCAAACTGGAAATTCCCGAAATACAAGGACTAATTTGATGGTTTACAAACACAAGGGTCAAGTTAGGATGTTTATAACTACAGTGACCTAATAAGAATTTTCACATAGACAATGACCAAACAATCATTTTCTAAAGTGGTCATCTTCAACCTTGAACCCACTCTGTTTTCCATGACCAGATTATCTCATCCATATTAACACAAAATTACATACTTAATTGATAATTCAGTATAATCATAAACTAGGTCATAAAATAATATAAATTATTCTTATACCAAAAAAACACACTAATCCAAATATATAGTCCAACTATGTCAAGATTTTACATACACAAATCCATATAGACACTACACTACACTACATACGCACACACATAGCACACACACAATAATAGAGATATCAATAATCATGACTATTGCATTTATATTTTAGTTATACTAATATTGGCAAGAGTTAATTGTACCATAGTCACTTGCCTAATTTCTTCTTTGAATCTCAGTGTTCATGAAACCCTTTCTCTTTAATTTTCTTTTTTTCTCCCCCTATTTTCTTTCTCAATATTTTCCCCATTCTCTTTAACCGACTAATGACAAAATTTGGTAGACTTTGTTTGGGAAATTGCTAGAGTAATATTGTGTAACGCCCCCAAAATCCGGTCCTATTTTCAGGAACCAAACTTTGGATGCGTTATGTGATCAAAGCAAAATTAATCAAGATAATAATCTCAAATGTTCATTAAATATATAATTCTCAAAATACATATACTCATCCATACTAGTCTAGGGTTACAACTTAAATATCATAAACTTCTTTACTACAAAATATCCTTAACATAACAAAATTCAGTCCTCAAACTAGAATGTCCAGCAATCTCAATCTTAGTCTTCATCCAAATGTTTTACCTGAAGAAGAAAAGAAAGGAATGAGTGAACAATGCTCAGTAAAATCATATACGGACCTCTTCGGGTACTAAGAAGAGGTGACCGCAAACAAGAACCTGTAACGAATGAGTTCCGAGAATACAATCGAACCAAACAAAACAATATTGAATACGAAAGTATAAACAATACTAATGCGAATCAATATCAGATGAATAATCAAAAGTTCATATAGGATGATGATCACATAAGAGGTCCATTGACCTCAATAAACATAAAACCCACACAGGGTACGAAAAGCCCACATAGAGTACTAAAGCCCACGAAAAGCACAAATAGCTCACAAAGAGCCTACAAAACTAAACAGTGCATCCGGAACACCCCACTACTAATCCTCAGTAGTGTAATTGCCTTAATAGGCCAAATCAAAATTCCCCGCTATTACGGGTTGTTTAACTTAGTGTTATCATGCAAATAACAAAAGGATAACAAAGACAAATGAAGCTTAAGAACAAAAGGCGATAACGAATTAGAAATATTGATTTTCAAGTGAATACAAATAAACAATAATGTGAAATTAATCAAAGCAACTTAATTTCACGAAGGCAAAAAATATGGGATTTATTTGAAAAACGGACTTTTCGAGAGAGGCAAAGCAAATGCTAACACAAGGTTAGCTTTAACGTTTCAAAGACGTAAATTTCAAAGAAAATGTGGAATCCTAACCCAAAGAATAAAAATAACAATAAACCTAAAAGACGTATAATCACTTACCTCGAATTCGCAACCTTAGAGAATAACTTGAACTCGTACAAGTCGCCTAAGCTCGTTTGCCAAAATCTAAAATCAAATATAGAATATAACAATCCATTTTATAAACCTCTTTTACTAGGGTAAATATCTATACTGTGATGTTCATTAATAAAACTATATAATTTCTCAAATCTCTAAAGTTTTAAAATTAATTAAAGTCTTAGGGACGGAGGTAAACTATCATTTGTCAACTCTCAAATGTCTAGTAACTCATTAGGAAAATAGTTATACTTTGTTTTTCCTTTTTAAAAGTAAACAGAAATGACAATTTCCACACACACTAACACACATTCAATTGATACACACTGACACACACACCTACTGCTACCCACACATACACACACTAGAACACATATTCTGCACAGCCCACACATACACACACTAGAGCACATTCTGCACACACACACTCACACACACTATCTGCGCACACTCACACACACCCACTAACACACACACAATCTGCACACACACACATAATCTGCACACACACATTATTTATATATTATTATTATTTATTTATTTATTTATTTTAACTTCTTCAATTTATTTTCTACATAATACTAGATTTTAAAATATAGAAGGGTAAAGACTTTTACCTCAACCAATGCCCCTTTTGTAAACGCCTAAGTACTTCCGCTTTGCTTGCCTTCCCTTCTTGCTAACTTTTTCACTCACTGTCTAATTAAGGTATAATTGAGATTTGGAATGGAGAACTCATACTCCACTAATCTATTTATACTAGAAAAATCGTTACTTACAAAGTAGATACTTACACTCTCTATTAGGCATATGAAAGGATGTTCATGACACTATTAAATTAATCCCTTATCCTTACTCATGCATGGAATTATCCAAAGTAATTTAATAAATACAATTTATGACAATTAATTATTATTATACAATTATTTATTATTATCAGGTTATTACATATTATTTATCAATTTTTTTGGATATTACATACTTACCCCCTTAAAAAAAGTTTAGTCCCCAAACTTAACGTATATATCATTTATCTATAATTTCAATAATCCCAAAAAAATTCACTAGCAATTATATCTCATTAATTATTAATTAACTTTATCACCCATCCATTACAAGAAATCACAACCCCAATATCAGTATTAGCGGATCACCAAAAGGTCCATTGCCAATATACTAAAATGAATGGCTTCAATTCAAGGCTAACTACACTAATCTGAACATGATATTGGCTTAACAATGGTGTTGCTCCCTCATTACACAACGGATTTCAACGTACATTAGTTTCATATTAAAACTTATAACCACTACTTTCATGGCAAGAACCATTATAATTAATTCTTACGATCAGATAGCAAACAAAATGGAATTAAACTAGACTATGATACCCATTCAAGCCTACTTATGCTAACAAAAAACATGATAAATTGCTAACTTTAACTATCTTCATTCCCTACAAAAAGTTTGGTCCTCTAAATATAATCAAGTCTCTAGTCTAAGAGAAATAGTCACCACGTTTTCTGCGCACTCTATAATAACTCATCTTTACGAACAAACTAATAAAATTTTAAATTTGCAGTAAAGGTTTTTAACTAAAACATAACGTTCAACAATAAAATGAAATAACCCACAAATATCTTATAGAGAAGAAAGTTTTCACCTTTAAATTATTATAGTATCATTCTAATCCATTCTTCTAAGCCCCAAAATGTAATGCTCGACAATAAAATGATATAACCCTAACATTTAATAACTTTTAACCTCGAAAATATCATTCTTGTATTCATTGTTGTTCTAATACCATAATTCACTCTCGTAGTTGCCTCATCCATAGGACAGACTATCGATCTAATGGTACGATTCAAAATTTACCAATCATTCTAAATTAAGCAATATATATCGTAGTTAAAATTACTCCAGTCATCAAAATATTTGGCTCACCAAGTACACCAAGCAGTATACAAAATCCTAAAATCTTTAGAAACGCCATTACCAACGTTTTTACTCTCACTTCCTTAATGACATAGTCTAAATCCGTTAATTGCCAATTGCAACTCAGAGTAAACAATACAAGTGTTTTTTTATACTCCAAGGCTCGCTACCTCAAGTTTTAAGTTCATAGTTACTCAACGTCGTACAACTGAAAGAAAGCGTACAAAATATATGGCTTGATTAACTTTGACAACACTCAATGAAATTTCACATTATTTATCAATGTCTATTATAAAGATAAACTTTCTAGATTCAAACCTCTAAGCCCACATGAAGTATCAAAAATGCTACTACAATTAGTGTACCATCACTAATGCAAAAAGTGTAATATACTTACCCAAAGTACCAGATGTTTGCTAATTATCTCAATTCATAAACAGTCTCATTATCCACATAACATCTATTCTCTTAAATAGTTATAAATCCTAAGTAAACAAACCCTCACTTAGATTCATCTACCTAAAACTGAATTTACAACCTGATTACTTATATCCCATTAACTGTACAAAATAATTCAGCTTCCAACTCTACGAAATGGACTCATTTCAATCGCTTATAAACATCAAACCATCCATTAATTATTTTCCTCTGCCCAAACTTTTAGGAACTCACTTTCACAAAAATACTATAATCTAATTTTAAGATATCACAATTTCAACTCTTGCTTATTCACCACAGAAAATCTATGCATCAAATAAAATTTAAAACACTATCATCATAGTGCCCATAACATCTAGTTGAATGTTGGAAAAGAAGGTGTTGGTAGTGGTGCCCTAGGCACGTTTAATAAACGTTGTAATTGTTATCATTTATTTCATATCAATAAAGAGATGTTTTGATTATTATTGTTGTTCATGTTTACTTATAATAATCCCCGTCCCTAGTGCTTGTTAAGCACTAGTATAAAGGCTAAATGATCATGGGATGATCATGTTAGATTTATGGGTACTTGTTTGGAACAAAGGTACTGGACATGACCCGCTATATGAGATTTATGTCATGGTCTATGTCATACATATATCTCATATTAGTTATGTCATTTGAATCCTTAGACATGAAGTTATTATAGTCTTCCACTTGATGAACATTATGTTTGACATATTCAAACGCTGCCTTAACACGGTAGTTATAAAGGGTATGATTGGCATAATCGGATTCCCGTTGGGAAGAATAATAAGCTAAATGGATTTGTCCCTCCACGGAGAAATGTCAAGCTTGGGCCCCTCGAAGGAATGATGTTGATGAAATGTTCGGCCGGACTCAAATGGATTGATTGGATCAATAGCATTTGAATTATCAACATATTCGGAATCGAGAAAGTATTGAACAAAACAAGTTGACTGTTTGACCATGACTTGTGTTCAATGATATCGTGGACAAAGGGATTGTGACATATTCTAAAGGAATGCGAACTTGTATCTAGTTATACTATTTGGGTAGGTATGACGGTTTGCTAGAACCTAATCATATCTTATGGGATCATGTTTGAGCCCATTTCCAACTTAGTATAATCCTAGAGGGTCACACACAATAGAACGAATCTTAAATAAAAGGACTATATTGGCATTTAGGGTCGGAGGACTTCCAAGGAATTTCTGGAAATGATCTGGGCCTCCTGGTCAACCAAGCGGGCGCTTGGGTTGTACCAGGCGGGCGCCTGTTCAAGCCGGAAAGGGACTGGAGTTTCTGCCCAAACAGGCGGGCGCCTGGGTGGTACCGGGCGGGCGCCTGGTGCTCCCGATTGGGAATTTCCTAATTCGATTTAGGAAGGTTTTTGGCACAAGATTCCTATTTGGAATAGGTGTTAATTGTGTATAAAAACCCCAATTCGGCCAGACCAATTTGACAAGTGATTTTGTGAGTCTCAAAGAGTTTGAGAGAGATATTATTTTGTTCTAAGATATCTTTGATTGAGGAACAAAATAATTCACAAATAAATTCCATATAGTTCTTTATTATATTGTGAAAGTGTGTTTCATAATATTGGTCTAGCAACCAAGATCAAAGAAGCTCCTTTGATATTCGTTCGAGGTGTGGATACCGCTAGAGGGTGAAAATTATCATCTTCAAAGTTCGTGTTCAAGCTTTGTGATCGTGATCAAGTTTTCAAGTCTCTCCACCAAAGACCAAGTGAAAATTCATAGCCATCAAGGGTTAGTTATTCCTCTATTCATCTTGTTGTATTTGATTTAATCATATGAACGGATCCATGGTTTTGGGTTTCTTAAAATTTTAATTGCTATATTCCGCTGATCATGTTACTTGGAAACCCAACAGTGGTATCAGAGCCCCGTTCATGTTGATTAATTCAATACTTGGATCATGTTGTGTGTATATAAATTGTTTATGTGCCAAGCATGATATGAATATTGGATTATATGATGTTTATGTGTTTTGTGATTTTATGTGGTTTATTGTTTTTCAACTTTAATCGCACGATTCAATCGCAATAAAAAATTATGGTGGATTTAAAATTGTTTGGATTATCAATTTTTGATTGGATCAAAGTTTTGATATTCTAGGGAATCAAGAATAAATTGTTTATTCAAGGTTTTGTTGATCATGGTGATTGGATCACCAAGAACACCAAATCCTCATTGAATCGGGAAAAACAATTTTGAGACAAATTTTGGAACTTTAAAAGTTTGATTTTCCTATTTGTTTTAGTCTTGTGATTCTAAGATTGGTTCAAGGTTTGGATGGCTAATCTGCGTTCATCGAGATTGTGTTTCCCAAACTTGATCGCAATCAAAGTCTCAAAGATAAAACGAAGTTAGAATTATGAAGAGTTCATAATTGCTAAGATTAAGAAACAAAGTTCTTGATTCAATGATTGGAGATCCATGTGGAATTGTGAATGCAATTGGCCTACGTTCATCGAGACCATCTATTGCTTAGTTTCGGCCACATGGACTACTTTCTTGGTTTCTTGAATTAGTGCGGGATTGTGGTTGCCTAATGGCTTAGTTCGACCGCACTTCTTGTTGTCTTGATTTGGAGATAATAACCAAAGTTGAAATAGTCTCATCCTCATAATTATAGAGAAACTAATGACACATAAATATCATGCTTAAATTAATGGGATTAATTTAGTGGCTAAACTTGATGTGTAACATGTTTATATTATGTGCTCATAAATGTGTTATATGCTACATGTGATGAACCTTCAAAGAAAGTTTTAAGTCTTTTATTGCCATGCCATGATTAAAACACTTGTTAGTACATGAGTGATTTTAATGTAGATTCGCCCTAGCGAGGTGCATTAAATTTGTTTATGTATGAGCAAGATAGATAGTGTGGGCACGCCCTAGCGGGACACATTAACTATGCGTTTAAAATGGTCAGACTTAAATGGGCGTCAAAACAGTTTTGGGCCTAGGCAAAGATGAGGTTTAACATGCTTTTTGAAATTGGATTTCTTAAAGAATCTCATAAAAGGAATTAAGAGTCATATGAGATATGATTGACAAGAGTTGTCTACCTAATTAATTTGATTTTGTGTAATCCGCCTTAGCGGACTTGAAATTAAATTAAAGTTGGATCTTAACCCATTTAAATTATATTATACATTGGATGTATATGAAGGTTATATAATTTAGTGGGAGTATTTTGTTTGAAAAATACATTATTTATCTCTTTAATGAAAATCGGTACTTATTAAATTTTGGAAATTTTGCATATTTGTAGATAATGACTAATAACACTCAATCAATGTCGTTGCGATCGATCCTTGAGAAGGATAAGCTCGAAGAGAATGGTACAAACTTTATGGATTGGATCCGAAGCATAAGAATTGTTCTTAGGCAAGAAGATAAGTTGTACATTCTCGATGGGCCTCTCCCTGCTGAACCACCGCCTACTGCCCCTAGGGTAGAAAGAGACAATTACAAGAAACATCGTAATGATTCTAGAGATGTAAGTTGTCTCATGCTTGCTGCTATGTGTTCAAAACTCCAACAAAGTTTGGAACATTTGGAAGCCTACGAGATAGGCGTGGAGTTGAGAACCATGTTTCAAGAGCAAGCTAGGCAAGAGAGGTACAAGACCATTGTTGCATTCAATACTAGTAAAATGAATGAAGGGCAACAAGTGAGTCCTCACTTTCTTAAAATGAAAGGTTATGTAGAGCACCTTGAGAAACTTGGCTATCCAATCCCATTGGAGCTAGCCACGGATCTCATTCTTAATTCATTGCCTAAAAGTTATAATCAGTTTGTGATGAATTATAACATGCATGGAATGGATAAGAATCTCTCTGAGTTGCATGGGATGCTCAAAACTGCAGAGATGAAAATTGTGGAGAAAGGTTCTCCCGTGCTCTTGGTTCATGATGGGAAGAAGCCTGGTGCCAAAGGCAAGGGTAAGGCAAAAGTTGTCAAACCCAAGATAAGCAAGGCAAAGGTTGCCAAGGCTTCTGAGGCAAAACCCGATACACAAAAGGATGCAATTTGTTTCCATTGTCAAGAAATTGGTCATTGGAAACGTAATTGCAAGGCTTTCTTGGAAGAGCAAAAGAAGAAGAAGAGCAGCAAGGCTGCGTCGACTTCAGGTATCTATATGATAGATATTCTCCTTTCTACCACTGATTCTTGGGTATTGGATACCGGATGTGGTTCTCACATTTGTCTAAATGTGCAGGGACTAAAGAATAGGAGACTGCTTAAAGAAGGTGAAGTAGATCTACGCGTGGGAAATTGAGCAAGAGTTGCTGCATTAGCCGTAGGGACTTATGAAGTCACTTTACCTTCCGGATTAATTCTTGTTTTGAACAATTGTTATTATGTTCCGGATTTAAGCAGAAATATTATTTCAATTTCTTGTTTGGATAATGAAGGTTTTAAGTTTCTTATTAAGAATAAGAAATTTTCTATTTATTTAAATGATGTGCTTTATGGTATTGCTAATTCATTTAATGGCCTTTATATATTGGATGTCAAGAATGAAAATAATGTCTATCATGTAAATAAGAAATCTAAACCTAATGATGTAAATCATACTTATTTGTGGCATTGCCGTCTTGGTCATATAAATGAGAAGCGTATCTCAAAACTCCATGGGGACGGACTTTTGGGTTCATGTGACTTAGAGTCATATGATACTTGTGAGTCGTGTCTTCTTGGAAAAATGACTAAGACACCTTTTACCAAGTTGGGTGAAAGGGCAAGCGACTTATTGGGGTTGATACATTCCGATGTATGCGGACCATTAAGTAGCAATGCTAGGGGAGGATTTCAATACTTCATAACCTTCACTGATGATTATAGTAGATTTGGGTATGTTTACCTAATGAAACATAAAAGTGAAGCATTTGAGATATTTAGAATATTTCAAAATGAAGTAGAAAAACAACTTGGCAAAAGTATAAAGGCACTTCGATCAGATCGAGGTGGTGAATACTTAAGTCAAGAATTTGATGATCATCTAAAGAATTGTGGAATAGTTTCACAATTGACTCCACCTGGAACACCACAATGGAATGGTGTGTCCGAGAGGAGGAATCGGACTTTGTTAGACATGGTTCGATCAATGATGAGTCAAGTTGATCTTCCAATATCCTTTTGGGGTTACGCCCTAGAAACCGCTGCTTTCACACTAAATCAAGTTCCAACTAAATCGGTTCCAAAGACTCCATATGAGATGTGGAGTGGAAAGAAACCTAGTTTATCTTTCATGAGGATTTGGGGTTGCGAAGTTTATGTCAAAAGACTTATCTCTGACAAACTAGCACACAAATCCGATAAATGTATTTTCGTGGGATATCCTAAGGAAACTAAAGGATATTACTTTTACAACCGTGAGGACAACAAAGTGTTTGTTGCCCGAACTGGAGTCTTTCTAGAGAAAGAGTTTCTCTCCAAAGAAATCAGTGGGAGTAAAATAAATCTTGAAGAAATTCGAGACCCAGAAAATAACATTGAACAAATAGTGGAACAAGAACAAGAACCACAAGGAGTTGTGGAACCTGTTCAAAATACACAAGTAACTCGCAAATCTAGTAGGATACGATCCGAGCCCGAGAGATATGGATTTCTCGTAACAGATAGTAATGAGGTAGAAATCATTGAGAATGATGAACCGTCAACCTACCAAGAGGCGATGTCTTCTCCTGATTCGGACAAGTGGCTTGGAGCCATGGAATCCGAATTGCAATCCATGCAAGACAATCAAGTTTGGAATTTGATTGATGCGCCCGAAGGTGTAAAAACCATAGGATGCAAATGGGTCTTCAAGAAGAAGACTGACATGGATGGGAAGGTGCATACTTACAAAGCTAGGCTTGTAGCGAAGGGTTATAGGCAAGTTCATGGTATTGACTATGATGAGACCTTTTCACCCGTAGCAATGATCAAGTCTATAAGAATTTTGCTTGCCATTGCCGCATATCATGACTATGAAATATGGCAGATGGACGTCAAAACCGCTTTCCTGAATGGAAAACTCCAAGAGGATGTGTATATGACACAACCAGAAGGTTTTGAACAAGATTCTAAGGTATGCAAATTGCAAAGATCCATCTATGGATTGAAGCAAGCTTCAAGGAGTTGGAATCTCCGTTTTGATGAATCGTACAAAGAGTTTGGTTTCATCAAGAACGAAGATGAGCCTTGTGTATACAAGAAGATTAGTGGGAGCATAGTGCTATTCCTTATTTTATACGTGGATGACATATTGCTCATTGGAAACGACATTCCTACACTTCAATCTGTGAAGACTTGGTTAGGAAAGTGTTTTGCAATGAAAGATATGGGTGAAGCCGCATATATTCTTGGCATTAAGATCTATAGAGATAGATCAAGGAGGCTACTTGGTTTAAGCCAAAGTACATACATTGACAAGGTCATTAGAAGATTTCGTATGGAAAATTCTAAGAAAGGCACCTTGCCCGTGTTACATGGAGTTTCTCTAAGCAAGACTCAATGTCCTAAGACAAAAGATGAGCGTGAGAAAATGAATGATGTTCCATATGCTTCGGCAATTGGGTCCATCATGTATGCCATGATTTGTACTAGGCCGGATGTGTCTTATGCTTTGAGCATGACAAGTAGATACCAATCCGACCCTGGCGAAAATCACTGGATAGCCGTAAAAGCGATTCTTAAGTACTTGAGAAGGACTAAAGACTCGTTTTTGGTCTATGGAGGAATGGAAGATGATCTCGTTGTAAATGCTTACACGGATGCAAGCTTCCAAACCGACAAAGATGATAGCCGATCGCAATCGGGTTTTGTGTTTATGTTAAATGGTGGAGCTGTAAGCTGGAAGAGTTCCAAGCAAAGTACAACCGCTGATTCTACAACAGAAGCTGAGTATATTGCTGCATCGGATGCTGCAAAGGAAGCTGTTTGGATTAAGAAGTTCATAACTGAACTTGAAGTGGTTCCTAGTATTGCTAATCCAATAGACCTTTATTGCGACAATAATGGTGCTATTGCTCAAGCAAAGGAACCAAGATCACATCAGAAATCCAAACACATACTTAGGCGTTTTCATATCATTCGAGAAATCGTTGATAGAGGAGACGTAAATATATGCAGAGTACCTACTGATGACAATGTTGCGGACCCGCTAACAAAGGGACTTCCACAAGCTAAACATGATGGTCATGTTAGGTCCATGGGTATTAGATACATGGGAGATTGGGCCTAGGGCAAGTGGGAGATTGTTGGTAGTGGTGCCCTAGGCACGTTTAATAAACGTTGTAATTGTTATCATTTATTTCATATCAATAAAGAGATGTTTTGATTATTATTGTTGTTCATGTTTACTTATAATAATCCCCGTCCCTAGTGCTTGTTAAGCACTAGTATAAAGGCTAAATGATCATGGGATGATCATGTTAGATTTATGGGTACTTGTTTGGAACAAAGGTACTGGACATGACCCGCTATATGAGATTTATGTCATGGTCTATGTCATACATATATCTCATATTAGTTATGTCATTTGAATCCTTAGACATGAAGTTATTATAGTCTTCCACTTGATGAACATTATGTTTGACATATTCAAACGCTGCCTTAACACGGTAGTTATAAAGGGTATGATTGGCATAATCGGATTCCCGTTGGGAAGAATAATAAGCTAAATGGATTTGTCCCTCCACGGAGAAATGTCAAGCTTGGGCCCCTCGAAGGAATGATGTTGATGAAATGTTCGGCCGGACTCAAATGGATTGATTGGATCAATAGCATTTGAATTATCAACATATTCGGAATCGAGAAAGTATTGAACAAAACAAGTTGACTGTTTGACCATGACTTGTGTTCAATGATATCGTGGACAAAGGGATTGTGACATATTCTAAAGGAATGCGAACTTGTATCTAGTTATACTATTTGGGTAGGTATGACGGTTTGCTAGAACCTAATCATATCTTATGGGATCATGTTTGAGCCCATTGCCAACTTAGTATAATCCTAGAGGGTCACACACAATAGAACGAATCTTAAATAAAAGGACTATATTGGCATTTAGGGTCGGAGGACTTCCAAGGAATTTCTGGAAATGATCTGGGCCTCCTGGTCAACCAAGCGGGCGCTTGGGTTGTACCAGGCGGGCGCCTGTTCAAGCTGGAAAGGGACTGGAGTTTCTGCCCAAACAGGCGGGCGCCTGGGTGGTACCGGGCGGGCGCCTGGTGCTCCCGATTGGGAATTTCCTAATTCGATTTAGGAAGGTTTTTGGCACAAGATTCCTATTTGGAATAGGTGTTAATTGTGTATAAAAACCCCAATTCGGCCAGACCAATTTGACAAGTGATTTTGTGAGTCTCAAAGAGTTTGAGAGAGATATTATTTTGTTCTAAGATATCTTTGATTGAGGAACAAAATAATTCACAAATAAATTCCATATAGTTCTTTATTATATTGTGAAAGTGTGTTTCATAATATTGGTCTAGCAACCAAGATCAAAGAAGCTCCTTTGATATTCGTTCGAGGTGTGGATACCGCTAGAGGGTGAAAATTATCATCTTCAAAGTTCGTGTTCAAGCTTTGTGATCGTGATCAAGTTTTCAAGTCTCTCCACCAAAGACCAAGTGAAAATTCATAGCCATCAAGGGTTAGTTATTCCTCTATTCATCTTGTTGTATTTGATTTAATCATATGAACGGATCCATGGTTTTGGGTTTCTTAAAATTTTAATTGCTATATTCCGCTGCGCATGTTACTTGGAAACCCAACAGAAGGGACTACTGCTCCAGCACCAAATCCAAAACTATGTCCTTAACACTTATTGCTTGCCTAATAGTCATTCACCTTCCAGTCCACAATCACAGGTTAGTCGTACAAATAAAACCTTTATACGAATCTGTTAAGAGTATCTAAAACTCGTACTCCCATTTAGGCTAAAGCAAATTAATCAAACTTAAAATCTATAAGGCTCTCTTAGAGTTCAACGGACATTTGCAAATAAAATTAAGATGCTCATTCAACAACAAATGGTGGATCAGTAGCCAACTGAAGATGACAATTAGAAGACTTCTTAGAGATTTCAATTTAATCGTCGATACCTATGAAGATAAGCCGATCATATCATCAATTCACCCAATAGAGTCAACCCTATATCACCCTTTAGGATCTAAAACCATAGCTCAGCTAACACTCACGACAATCAGAAGGCTAACTAGAGGTATCAATTAGACCGTCCATACCTGCAACAAATCTGACTGCTATAAGTCGTTCTATTTTGATTCCTAATTCAAAGCATCTAATTCTACATCATCCCTAAAGCCAAAGATCTGATACCACTCTGTAACGCCCCCAAAATCCGGTCCTATTTTCAGGAACCAAACTTTGGATGCGTTACGTGATCAAAGTAAAACTAATCAAGATAATAATCTCAAATTTTCATTAAATATATAATTCTCAAAATACATATACTCATCCATACTAGTCTAGGGTTACAACTTAAATATCATAAACTTCTTACTACAAAATATCCTTAACATAACCAAATTCAGTCCTCAAACTAGAATGTCCAACAATCTCAATCTTAGTCTTCATCCAAATGTTTTAGCCTGGAAGGGGAAGGAAAAAGAAAGGAATGAGCGAACAATGCTCAGTAAGATCATATACGTACCTCTTCGGGTACTAAGAAGAGGTGACCGCAAACACGAACCTGTAACGAATGAGTTCCAAGAATACAATCGAACCAAACAAAACAATATTGAATACGAAAGTATAAACAATACTAATGCGAATCAATATCAGATGAATAATCAAAAGTTCACATAGGATGATGATCACATAAGCGGTCCATTGACCTCAATAAACATAAAACCCACACAGGGTACGAAAAGCCCACAAAGAGCACTAAAGCCCACGAAGAGAACAAATAGCTCACAAAGAGCCTACAAAACTAAACAGTGTATCCGGAACACCCCACTACTAATCCTCAGTAGTGTAATTGCCTTAATAGGCCAAATCAAAATTCCTCGCTATTACGGGTTGTTTAACTTAGTGTGATCATGCAAATAACAAAAGGATAACAAAGACAAATGAAGCTTAAGAACAAAAGGCGATAACGAATAAGAAATATTGATTTACAAGTGAATACAAATAAACAATAATGTGAAATTAATCAAAGCAACTTAATTTCACGAAGGCCAAAAATATGAGATTTATTTGAAAAACGGACTTTTCGAGGGAAGCAAAGCAAATGCTAACACAAGGTTAGCTTTAACGTTTCAAAGACGTAAATTTCAAAGAAAATGTGGAATCCTAACCCAAAGAATAAAAATAACAATAAACCTGAAAGACGTATAATCACTTACCTCGAATACGCAACCTTAGAGAATAACTTGAACTCGTACAAGTCGCCTAAGCTCGTTTGCCAAAATCTAAAATCAAATATAGAATATAACAATCCATTTTATAAACCTCTTTTACTAGGGTAAATATCTATACTGTGATGTTCATTAATAAAACTATATAATTTCTCAAATCTCTAATGTTTTAAAATTAATTAAAGTCTTAGGGACAGAGGTAAACTATCATTTGTCAACTCTCAAATGTCTAGTAACTCATTAGGAAAATAATTATACTTTGTTTTTCTTTTTTAAAAGTAAACAGAAATGACAATTTCCACACACACTAACACACATTCAATTGATACACACTGACATACACACCTACTGCTGCCCACACATACACACACTAGAACACATATTCTGCACAGCCCACACATACACACACTAGAACACATTCTGCACACACACACTCACACACACTATATGCGCACACTCACACACACCCACTAACACACACACAATCTGCACACACACACATATAATCTGCACACACACATTATTTATATATTATTATTATTATTATTTATTTATTTATTTATTTTAACTTCTTCAATTTATTTTCTACATAATACTAGATTTTAAAATATAGAAGGGTAAAGACTTTTACCTCAACCAACGCCCCTTTTGTAAACACCTAAGTACTTCCGCTTTGCTTGCCTTCCCTTTTTGCTAACTTTTTCACTCACTATCTAATTAAGGTATAATTGAGATTTGGAATGGAGAACTCATACTCCACTAATCTATTTATACTAGAAAAATCGTTACTTACAAAGTAGATACTTACACTCTCTATTAGGCATATGAAAGGATGTTCATGACACTATTAAATTAATCCCTTATCCTTACTCATGCATGGAATTATCCAAAGTAATTTAATAAATACAATTTATGATAATTAATTATTATTATACAATTATTTATTATTATCAGGTTATTACATATTATTTATCAAATTTCTTGGATATTATATATTGGTAGGAGAAAGAAAAGGTGAGTCATTAAAATAAATTTAAGAGATCTCAATCTAGTGTACACCTCCTTCTTGGCCCCAAGCAATCTGTACATTATTTTCATGTCAACGTGGCCACTATTTTCCCACAATTATTTAGACAATATTTCCTTTCGTCATTTACCCCCTCCGTCCCAAAATAAATTGCACTAATCAAAATCAAAAGTATTACTCATTCTGTCCCGAAATAAGTTGACTAATCAAATCAAAAGTATTACTCTTTCTGTCCCAAAATAAGTTGACTAAGCAAAATCAAAGTATTACTCTTTCTTTAACAAAATAAGTTACACTAATAAAAATAAAAATTACTACTCCCTCTGTCTCAAAATAATTTACACTAATTATTAATTTATTATATTCAAAATAATAATATAATTTATAAAATGCAAATCCAAGTTATCCACTAATGCACACATATAAAAAGTGTCAAATATATACATGAAATATAGATTGTTTAACTGGGGTGTCACATCCTCCCCACCTTAAAAGAATTCAGTCACTGAATTCAAATACGCGGTGTTTCAAATAACTAATGATAATTACTTTTATTCCTTCTTCGAATTCTCAAATAGTATTTTTAACTAAATGGTTTCGCCATAACACTTTGACTACTGAAATCATCTTTATTTTCAAAGTTTGTTCTTTCTGATTCATAATTTGAACTTGTACCTCTTCGTATAAAAAAATTTGACTGCCTTGAATTTATTCATATCAAATAAGAGATTGATCCGCTAAATATCTCTTCAAAAGTGATGTGAAATATTCTTTAATCTAACAGTCTCTCACGTACAATCATGGAAGCATTTTTAACGTATAGCTGGTCTGCATTGCTAAGAAATTCGCAGATTTCATCATTGATCCATGATAATCCATATGGAATCATATCTGTCCGAGTTATTGAAAATCTCAAAACAAAACTCATCGCAATGTGTTTCTCATTTCTACCCAAGAATAAGGAGTGGTTGCTAGATCCCTCGAGACCTCTGATGTTTAGACGTTACTTGTTGACATACTAAACTATTTCTTACAAACTCAAACTGCAACTCATCAAGCTCACTCTTCATATTTAGTAGTGATTACGGAAATCCATGTACATTCTAGTATTGTCAAAGTTAACCGTTTAGTTGATTTTTTTTATCTTTATTCACTGCTTCATCTTTTAGATCAATATCCGCTAGAATAGTCCAATAATTATTGATATTTATCACTCCATCAAAATCAAGGGAAGTTTGGATATCTCACAGAGTTGAAGTTTATTCTTGATAATAGTCAAATTCAAATCCTCTATCTCTGTCTCGTTAACAATTTCTTAAAATGAAGGTTGTGCCATCATTTGTGCAAATCTCTTCGACGAACGTTGAATTGAACTTTTTAATCAAGATTTTGAAAATCCACTAATACGCCTTTATTGATCTACTAATATCTTTCGTATATCTAATGATATATAAGATCTTCATATCCACTAATAGGGTCTTCGTCTTGTGATGAGAGAAGCCAAAATTATCGTACTCTTTCCACTTAATGTATCCTTTAAAACAACTGCTTACTCGAGATGGTAGAAGATGGTGCAATCAAAGTCTTTGAGCAATTCAAACCACGTCATTTGTCGCATATATAATCCTTCTGTATGAATAATCACTGAAATACTTTCTGATCGGTGTATACCTCGAAAGGATTCATTGTGGATAATGCCGCCGGAATTTCATCTCAAAGATAACTCTTGAATGTCTCTGAAGGTTTAACGCAAAATAACTATCATAGGTTCAATATTATGAGTGTTGTTATTGTTTACATGATTTTTGAAATTTCATGAAGTATATGTAATAACCTTCTCATTTGACCATTCATAGTTCACAATATTCTGAATCAATTGACAAAAGAAGCCATCAGTTCTACAATCCCTTCACGCCATTTGTCGATAAAAAATCATAGTTCTTCAAATTCGCAATGATTTCTTATCTCTTAGCTTTCATAAAACCATTCTCAAATGTAGTTCCTGGTCATCTAGACCATCCAAATATATTAGAATCTCATCTTGTTGAGTTCTCGACAATCAAGGCAAAGTCTCAAAGATCCATATGTTTTCTTTACAAACAAACTGAAGCACCCCAAAGTGACACACACAGCTCAATTAAACTTTCATCTAGAAGGCCATGTAGTTGACTATTGATGGATAAAATCCTCGTGTAATAAAAACCTTGCAAGTGTACAAGTGCCAAAGCAGCAGTATACAAAAGTAAGGGTCGAACCACAGAGACTTGAGTGAAACACAAGTTGATTTAATTAGTGCAAAAGTAACCAGGGGGTTTTTGTTTTTTATTTGATTGTTTAAAACTAATTAGCTACTAAACAATGAAAATAAACTAATGATTTAAGATCGCAAAATGAAGCATGGATTCTACTCAAGAAGATTCAAGCAGTTCACGGATTGACGATCACAATTACACTTTCTTTATGCTATTTTGATGAAGAAAGAACTAATCTTTATTTTAGGGTTCATTCACTTATTTAAGAATTGGGACGGTTAGGTGGCCGGATTGCAATTCTATTATCCTATGTAAATTAATTCTTCCGTAAGGTCCAATTAAAACACAAAGAATTTATTAGGCATCTAAGAATATGAAAACCTAGTTTTTCTCTTTTTCCGCAAGGTCCAAGATCCAAACTATTCAACACAATAATGGCTATGTCTAACTCTCCACGCAAGTGCTAGAGATTAAACCCGAATAGTTAAAGAGCTAAAAATATCTATCAATATGATTGAAACTCAAAAACGGTATTAAAACTATTGTGTTAAACTAAAACAACGATTTAACATCTCATAGCATAAAGATTATGTAATTGATCACATCCAATCCACAAACTAAGGAGTTTAGCTACTCATACCCATAGCATAAATCACAAAAAAATAAATAGAATTCATAAACCTGGATATTACGCTTGTTGATGAACAGTCTTCAATCTTGATTACTACCTTGAAACTAAAGAAAACCTAAGAATAAAGCATAAAAACTGAGTTCTAAAACCTAATCTATTTTATACGTAAGAGAGGAGTCCAAATCTGGAGAGGATACATCAAAAATACTAAAATATAGGCAAAATCCATACAGCAGTCAGGAGGACCAGGCAGGGCGCTCGGTCTTGACCAGACGGGCGCTCGGTCTTGACCAGGCAGGCGCTCGCACTCCAACAGAAACTGGCCTTCCAAACACGGAGGTAAGCGGGCGCTTGGTAGGTGGCGAGCGGGCGCTCGGTCTAAATCCAGTTTTTCCATCTTTTCTTCCTTCTTTGACTTTGACTGCTTTCCATTTGGCTTTTGACTTCAACTTTGACCTTGACCATTGAGAAATCATCGATCTTCAACACGTTGATTATCCAGGACATTGCAATAACCCAATTTAGCACTAAAAAGTGTCTCAAACATACAAATTCCAACAAAGTTCCTCAAACAAAAATAGACCAATAATTACATCAAATCTATTCTAAATTACATCAAAAGTCAATAAAACTAATCCGGAAACATAGAGATAATATATGTGAATACCCATCCATCAAATTCCCCCACGCTTAGACCATTACTCGTCCCTGAGTAATATTCCTAACCCCACATCTAAGCACCGATCTATTAAGCGTAGCATGGAAGAAAATGACACCTATCTCCTCTACATCCCCATCAACAAAGTCAAGAGCAACACAAATCGGAGCATAAAGAACTCCGCTTCCTTATATCTCCCAACAAACACATGATAATGGCCCTAATTGATATTAACACCAATAATAATAAAACGAATACACATATCCAACTAGGACCCATACATAGAAGTTAAGGGGAACTAAAATGACCTATGTTTCCCCCACGCTTATCTTTCACTACAATCTCCCTCAAAAATAAATCAACATTAGGATAGGTCCTTAACAATGATTTACCTCATAAAAATCTCCAACGTCCCCTTATGTCTCCACAAAAAGAATGAGGCTTTTCTAACCTAACACCTCTAACAGCATCCTACACCAAATATTATCCTACCCGACACTCCAAACCTCCCTTATGTCGCCTCTGTTATAGGATTTCTTTCTCTTCCTCTCCTTTTGCCTAGGCGCCCTTTTGGGTTTTCACCTAGCCTCTCTCTTTTTTTTTTTTTTTTTAAACTAACTATACACTGTACAACAGATGATAGCATCAATAAATCCACATAGGCATCCCCCACCCCCAAACCAAAAATGAGCATTGACCCAAATGCTTTAACAATAAGTACAAAGATAAGGGAATAGGGATACCTCACACCAATCACTGCGGAGGCGGAAAGTAATGGTCCCATGGACCGGGCATACCGGGCATACCAGAACTCGAACCCTTGTCAGTTCCCCTCGTAAACTCGTCCCATGTGGCTCCAGCCCAAGAACTGCTAGGTGGCAGCGGAGGTGGTAGATACTGAGTAGGAGGAGGTGGCGGGTAAAACGTAGGAGGAAACTGCTCTGCAAGAAAGTGATGCGCCATCATCCGGCGCCTATAATACTGCCCTTCCTTAATATTGGCGTAGACCTCCTCCTCTAATCTCCTTAACCTCTCATCATTCTCATCCTCCCTGCACTCCCGATGATAGTTAGCCAGGAATTGCTGCTGATGATACCCCTCAATTTTCTCATCCAACCCATGCAGCTGACCCGACAAGTAGTAGTTTATCTCCTATTGGGTCATCTCTGGCTCCTCCTCCACAACAACCTGAACTGGGGCCCGACCTTGCCCGGCTGCCTGTGATCCTCCACTCTCAATGGTGGATTTTGTAACTGTCGTCCCTGCAGACAGGGTCCTTGGGAAACCGGCCATCGGTACCCCCGCTTTCTCAGCTAGGGTCGTGATCATGATTGGGAAGATATAATTTTTGTTCTCCAAATTTCGCGCTATGTCTCCCATCTCACTACGGATGATGGACCCAATATTCACCGGCATCATCCTGCTCATTGCATATAGCAAAAGAGCCCGGACCCAGTGTACATCCTGATAATGTGATGTGGGTATAATCCGCTCACAGATAAACCGATATAAGGCCCTCAACTCAAGACTCAATGCACTAATGTCAAAAAGATACTCGTTCCGGATGTTCCCATCATCGATCACCACCGCAAATGCCTCAGAAAATCTAGCCAACGCATCAGACATACCCTCTCTCATCTCTCTCCGTAGTTTCCAGTATTCACACTCTGTGTCTTCTACTGCCCCAGTCATCCCATAGAAAGTATTAATAGCATTGGCCAACACATCAATATTATGACCCTGCACCCAGACCTTTGTGGCATCAGTCGCCGAATGGAAATTCGCATAGAATTCCCGTACCAACAAAATAGAACCCATCCGGGTCGGTTTGGCCAATAATTTTTTCAATTTATAAAATGCAATCACCTCATCTAACCCACAATTTTTCAAGTCAAACCCCCGCTCTACAGTAACCCCATTCCGTTTTTAATTTTCAAAATAATCTTACGATCTTCGTGAAACAAAACGGGTATTATCAAAATCTAACTCATGTTGGGGTGGGGGAACACAACCTTTTCCTTTCGAAGGCATGATCAATAATCTCAGACAACCCACACAAAGCTTTTTAAACTGTAAAATATCTTACCGGAGGTCGCCGGAATATCTCGTCGGAGGTCGCCGGAAAATCTCACCGGAAATGGAGAAGATGATAACCCCTGAAAGCTCTTAACCCAACAATCACTTTTTCCTTCTGTGACACCTTCAAATTCAACCCCGATGACCTTCAAAATCACCCCTTTCTTCCTCCTCAAAGTTGAACAAATCAAAGACTACACCGGATTAATGGAGGTTTAGGACATGGATTCTTGGTAATGGGTGTGGGAGAGGTCGAATTTGAGTGTGGGTAGACCGAATTTGTTGATGTAGATGGGTAATTTGTAGAGGGAGAGAGAGAGGTGGGTGAGGGAGTTTTAGAGAGAGAGAGAGGAGATGGAGAAGATGGGGGCAAATTAGGGATTAAACCCCCTAATTCCGTCTTTGACCAGGTCCAGCTACTCCTTTCCCGTCTAAGCAAGCGGTCGCTTGGGCAAGGGCGAGCGGGCGTTCGGTATCAACAGAAGGAAACCCCAAAAACGCCTAGGTAAGCTGGCGCTCGGTCGTGTGCGAGCGTGCGCGTGGATTTCGAGTGGGCGCTTGGTCCATGTCGAGCGGGCGTCTGGTGCATTCCAGAGACTTGGCTTTTTTTTGACCAGGTAAGCTGGCGCCTGGTAGGTACCAGGCGGGCGCTCGGTCCAAATTTCTGCCTCAATTTTTTTTTTCCGCCTTCGCTCTTGATGGATTGAATCTCTACACATCACCACAAACAAACATCACAAGCGTAATATCCTTTATAAAAATTAAAATGACTCAAAAAAATAAAAATCTTTTTGGAGGGTGACACTATTTACACTCCCCTGTAAACCCATAAACTCGGAGAGATCTATGAAGGATGACACGGACTAACTTTTTGACCGCACTTTTGTTGCTTACGTTCCCCCCTAGGACAATAAAGGGCTCAGGTCACCGTAGTTCGAACCGACCTAGAAATAAAAGACTCAAACAAAATGACAATTTTTTTTTTTTTAGAGTTTATGAATACCACCACCCCCAAACCAAAGGTATGCTATGTCCTCATGGCATTGAAGAAACAACACACTACCAATTTAAAAAAAATGATGATAAACTGAAAGGGAAAAACATTAAGCAAATAAAATGATACCTGGTTGGGTTGCCTCCCAACAAGCGCCTTTGTTTTAAGTCTTTGGCTCGACATAATGCCACATGAAGATTAAGTGGCTTCCTCCGGGTCCATCAAATCAATTACATCAATCTCATTGATGTCTTCTACAATAGATAACCCCTCATAGTATGGCTTCACCCGGTGACCATTCACCTTGAATATCATCCCATCTTTCAAATTTTTGAGCTCCACTGCTCCATGAGGAAAAACATGAACCAACTCATACGGACCCGTCCATCTTGAACACAATTTGCTCGGAAAGAGCTTTAGGCGAGAGTTAAAGAGAAGAACCTTCATACCCGGTTTAAGGAACTTGGGCTTAAGATTTTTGTCATGATATCTCTTGGTTCTCTCTTTGTACAACTTGGCACTCTCATATCTATCTTGCCTTAACTCTGCTAACTCATCCAAATCAAGCAACCGCTTTTCTCTCGCTAGATTCAAGTCCATGTTAAGTTCTTTGGTTGCCCAAAACGCTTTGTGTTCCAATTATACCGGGAGATGACACACCTTCCCATACACAATGCGGTACGGACTCAGTCCAATGGGAGTTTTGTACACCGTCCGATATGCCCACAGTGCATCACACAATTTTATAGACCAATCCTTACGATTCGGACGCACTATTTTCTCAAGTACCGCTTTGATTTGGCGATTACTCACCTCTACTTGGCCCGAAGTCTATGGATGATAGGCCGTAGCCAACTTGTGACCAACCCCATTCTTTTTCAGCACTTGATTGAGCATGCGATTGGTGAAGTATGTCCCTTGGTCACTGATGATGACACATGGTACTCCATACCTGCTAAAGATATTATCATGAACAAACTTACACACAACGTTAGCATCATTAGTACGGGTAGGAATTTCTTTCACCCACTTGGAAACATAATCCACAACAACAAGTATGTACAAATAACCATGGGAAGGGGGAAAGGGACCCATAAAATCAATGCCCGAAACATCAAAAATATCAACAATCAAATTATGTTGCAAGGGCATCTCATCTCTATTTCCTATATTTCCAGTCCGTTGGCATCTATCACACCTCACACAAAATTCCTGAGCATCTTTAAAATAGAGTGGGCCAATATAGACCCGCTTGAAGCACTTTCCTAGCGGTCTTTTTCCCACTAAAATGACCACCACATTGGAGTTCATGGCAAAACCGCAACACACTAGCTTGCTCATGTTCAGGAATGCATATCCTAATAAGCTTATCCGAACAAATTTTCCACAAATAAGGATCATCCCAAATATAATGCTTCATATCTGACATAAACTTTAGTTTTTGGTCGTAAGTGAAGTATGGTGGGATCAAGTTAGTCACAAGATAATTTACAAAATCAGCATACCAAGGCTCTTGGACATGTAAAGAAAAAAGTTGCTCATTCGGAAAATTATCATTAACCGGAATCGCCCAATCAATAACACTAGTAAAAGTGAAATCCTCAAGCCTAGATAAGTGATCCGCCATCACATTTTTGGTCCCCTTTTTATCTCTAATCTTAATATCAAACTCTTATGGTAGGAGCATCCACCTAAAAAGTCTAGGATTAACATCCTTTTTATTCAACAAGTATTTAAGTGCAGCATGATCAGAATAGACAATTACCTTGGATCCAAGCAAGTAAGAACGAAACTTTTCAAGAGCAAACACAACTGCTAAAAACTCTTTTTTAGTGGTAGTATAATTCAGTTGTGCATCATTTAAAGTTCTACTTGCATAATGAATCACATGAGGTAGCTTGTCCACTCTTTACCCCAACACAGCCCCAATAGCGAAATCAGACGCGTCATACATGATCTCAAAGGGTAGAGACCAATTGGGGCTAGATAGAATGGGAGCACACGTTAACTTTTCCTTCAACAGATTGAATTCTTCCAAGCACTCTTGGTCGAAAATGAACTCGGTCTCCTTGGCTAGCAGGTTACATAAAGGCTTACAAATTTTTGTAAAGTCTTTAATAAAACGCCTATAAAAACCCGCATGGCCCAGAAAACTTCGTACACCTTTAATCGACATAGGGGGAGGTAATTTAGAAATCACATCAATCTTTGCTTTATCTACCTCAATCCCCTTACTAGATACCAAATTCCCTAACACAATACCATGCCTCACGAGAAAGTGACATTTTTCCCAACTAAGGGTCAAATTTGTCTCACAACAACGTTTTAAAACCATTGTCAAATTCTCGAGGCATACATCAAAACTTTCATCAAATACAGAGAAGTCATCCATGAAGACTTCGACACATCTTTCTATAAAATCAGAGAATATGGAGGTCATATACCTTTAAAAGGTGGCAGGTGCATTACATAGCCTAAAAGGCATCCTCCTAAAAGCAAATGTGCCAAAGGGACAAGTAAAAGTGGTCTTGGCTTGGTCCTCTGGTGGAATGGGAATTTGGTTATATCCTGAGAAACCATCCAAGAAACAGTAATAAGCATGTCCTGCTAACCTCTCTAATATCTGATCAATAAAGGGCAAAGGGAAATGATCTTTATTTGTTGCAGCATTAAGTTTGCACAAATCTATGCACATTCTAAGCCCAGTCACTTCCCTAGTAGGTGTTGGTAGTGGTGCCCTAGGCACGTTTAATAAACGTTGTAATTGTTATCATTTATTTCATATCAATAAAGAGATGTTTTGATTATTATTGTTGTTCATGTTTACTTATAATAATCTCCGTCCCTAGTACTTGTTAAGCACTAGTATAAAGGTTAAATGATCATGGGATGATCATGTTAGATTTATGGGTACTTGTTTGGAACAAGGTACTGGACATGACCCGCTGTATGAGATTTATGTCATGGTCTATGTCAAACATATATCTCATATTAGTTATGTCATTCGAATCCTTAGACATGAAGTTATTATAGTCTTCCACTTGATGAACATTATGTTTGACATATTCAAACGCTACCTTTAACCGGGTAGTTATAAAGGGTATCATTGGCATAATCGGATTCATGTAGGGAAGAATAATAAGCTAAATGGATTTGTCCCTCTTCGGAGAGATGTCAAGCTTGGGCCTCTCGTAGGAATGATGTTGATGAAATGTTCGGCCGGACTCAAATGAATTGATTGGATCAATGTAATTTGGATTATCAACATATTCGTAATTGAGAAAGTATTGAACAAAGACAAGTTGACTTGTTGACCATGACTTGTGTTCAATGACATCGTGGACAAAGGGATTGTGACATATTCTAAAGGAATGCGAACTTGTATCTAGTTATACTATTTGGGTAGGTATGACGGTTTGCTAGAACCTAATCATATCTTATGGTTTCATGTTTGAACCCATTGCAAACTTAGTATAATCCTAGAGGGTCACACACAATAGAACGAATCTTTAAAAGGACTAAAGTTGAATTTTTCAGTGTTTCTGGGCAGGCGGGCGACCGCCCAAAATGGACCGGGCGACCGCCCGAAGTTGGGCGACCGCACAACATTCTTTGGGCGGCCGCACGGTGCTGTCGGGAGGCAGATTCCTAATTTGATTAGGAAACGAATTTTGGATGGATTTTGACACAAGTTTCCTATTTGGAATAGGTCCCTACTTGTGTATAAAAGACCAAATTCGGCCAGCACTCTTCCCCAATGATTTTGTGAGTCTCCAAAGAGTTTGAGAGAGTTTATTTTGTTCCAAGATATCTTTTGATTGAAGAACAAAATAATACACAAGAAAAATTCCATATAGTCATATTAAATTGTGAAAGTGTGTTCATAATTTTGGTCTAGCAACCAAGATCAAGAAGCTCCTTGATATTCGTTCGTGGTGTGGATACCGCTAGAGGGTGAAGCTCATCATCTTCAAGGTTCGTGTTCTTTATTTCATTGTGATCAAGCTTCAAATCTCCACCAAGATCAAAGCTAGAATTCAAAATCATCAAGGGTTAGTTTTTCCTCTATTCATATTGTTGTATTTGATTTAATCATATGAACGGATCTATGGGCTTTGGGTTTCAAAATTTTAAATGCTAAATTCCGCTGCGCATGTTACATCGAAACAACAGTGGTATCAGAGCCCCGTTCATGTTGATTATTTCAATACCTAGATCATGTTGTGTGTATATAAATAGTTATGTGCCTTACATGATATGAATATTGGTATATATGATGTTTATGTGTTATGTGATTTTATGTGGTTTATTGTTTTGCAACTTTAATCGCACGATTCAATCGCAATAAATATTATGATGGATTCAGAATTGTTGATTATTAATTTTTGATTGGATCAAAGTTTTAATAATTGGGGAAAAACAATTTTGAGGCAAAATTTTCGAAACTTTAAAAATTCTGAACTTTCTGATCAAGTGGGTGACCGCACAGAAGCACCTGGGCGGCCGCACAGTTTTTAGGCGACCGCACAGGCCTTCTTGGGCGGCCGCACAAAAGGGTCAGAAGGTCTGATTTTTGTAAAAAAAAATTAGAATCTGGAATTTTTCGAAAAATTCAAAAAAACCAGTAACAGAACCAGTCCAGACCTGCTGATCTGGAATGGGTTTTGGGTAGTTGGTTTGTGTGTGATTTTGGGGTTTGATTTTCCTATTTGTTTTTGTCTTGTGAATCTAAGATTGGTTCAAGGTTTGGATGGCTAATCTGCGTTCATCGAGATTGTGTTTCCCAAACTTGATCGCAATCAAAGTTTCAAAGATAAAACGAAGTTAGAATTATGAAGAGTTCATAATTGCTAAAATTAAGAAACAAAGTTCTTGATTCAATGAGATTGGAGATCCATGTGGAATTGTGGATGCAATTTTCCTACGTTCATCGAGACCATCTATTGCTTAGTTTCGGCCACATAGACTACTTTCTTGGTATCTTGAATTAGTGCGGAATTGTGGATGCCTCATGGCTTAGTTTCGGCCGCACTTCTTGTTGTTCTTGATTTGGAAATAATAACCAAAGTTGAAATAGTCTCATC
This sequence comes from Campanula takesimana, assembly GCA_026119855.1. Lineage (NCBI taxonomy): Eukaryota > Viridiplantae > Streptophyta > Magnoliopsida > Asterales > Campanulaceae > Campanula > Campanula takesimana. Next base: position 222,360 of record JAOWBW010000814.1, on the reverse strand, counting down.
CTCATAATTATAGAGAAACTAATGACACATGAATATCATGCTTAAATTAATGGAGATTAATTTAGTGGCTAAACTTGATGTGTAACATGTTTAAATTATGTGCTCATTAAATGTGTTATATGCTATTATGTATGACCTTCACAAGAAAGTTTTAAGTCCTTCATTGCCGATGCCATGATTAAAACACTTGTTTATACATGGGTGATCTTGATGTGGGTTCGCCTCCGCGAGGTGAATTAATCTTATTCATGTATGAGCAAGATGAGGTTCATTAGTTTAATGTGGGCTTGCCTCCGCAAGGTACACTAAATTGAATGGTTCCTATGCGTTTAAAATGGTTGGACTTAATTAGGCGTCAAAACGGTTTTGGGCCTAGGCAAAGATGAGATTAAAACATGCTTTTGAAATTGGATTTCTCAAAGAATCTCATAAAAGGATCTAAGAATCATATGAGATATGATTGTCTACCTAATTAATTTGTTTTGAGAGGTCCGCCTCCGTGGACTCAAAAGTTAAATTAAAGTTGGATCTTAGCCCAATTAAATTATGTTATACATTGGATGTATATGAAGGTATATAATTTTAGTGGGAGTATTTTGTTTGAAAATACATTGTTTATTTCTTTAATGAAAAAACGGTACTTATTAAATTTTGGAAATTTTGCATATTTGTAGATAATGACTAATAACACTCAATAAATTTTGTTGCGATCGATCCTTGAGAAGGATAAGCTCCAAGAGAATGGTACGAACTTTATGGATTGGATCCGTAGCCTAAGAATGTGTTCTTAGGCAAGAAGACAAGTTGTACATTCTCGATGGGCCTCTTCCTGTTGAACCAGAACCTTACTGCCCCTAGGCAGGGCAGAAAGAGAGACAATTACAAGAAACATCGTAATGATTCTAGAGATGTAAGCTGTCTCATGCTTACTACTATGTGCTCAAAACTCCAACAAAGTTGGAACATTTGGAAGCCTATGAGATAGGCGTGGAGTTAAGAGCCATGTTTTCAAGAACAAGCTAGGCAAGAGAGGTACAACAAGACCATTGTTGCATTCACTACTTGCAAAATGAATGAAGGGCAACAAGTGAGTCCTCACATGCTGAAAATGAAAGGTTATGTAGAGAAACCTTGAGAAACTTGGCTATCCAAATCCCATTGGAGCTAGCCCACGGATCTCATTCTTAATTCATTGCCTAAAAGTTATAATCAGTTTGTGAGAATTATAACATGCATGGAATGGATAAGAATCTCTCCGAGTTGTATGGGATGCTTAAAACTGCGGAGATGAAGATTATGGAGAAAGGTTCTCCCGTGCTCTTAGTTCATGATGGGAAGAAGACTGGTTCCAAAGGAAAGGGTAAAAGTTGTCAAACCAAGATAAGCAAGTCAAGTGTTGCCAAGGCTTCTGAGGCAAAACCCGATTCACCAAAAGGATGCAATCTGTTTCCATTGTCAAGAAATTGGTCATTGGAAACGTAATTGCAAGGCTTTCTTGGAAGAGCAAAAGAAGAAGAAGAGCAGCAG